>JAZKLR010000721.1:0-409539 GCA_037103525.1 Ganaspis brasiliensis
GTGTAAGTGTATTGGTGTGCACTGTTGGAGAGAGTGCTAACTTGATTGTTTTTCACCAGTGTTATCAAAGCCGTGAGTTATTTTTGACATTTTTTATTATTTGTACATTTCTCTTGACTGCAGTGACTATGGCTATATGCCCGGAATGTTCGATCTTAATCAAGAGGGGTGATACTAACGTTGTGACATGTTCAAAAGTGTAGTGTTTTGTCGCATCTGGGAATGCGGTCAAAGTTATCATTGCTAAAAACAAAACGGCTAACCTAAAAAAGGACATCAGTAATTATTGTTTGCAAAAATTGCAATAAAGTGAAGGGTGGAGACACCTGTAGTGATCATGGCTCGACTGGTGATGGATCGCAATCAAGTGATAAAGTTGACTCTCGATCTGTTTCTCCCCTGGTTTCTAATGAGCTGTCGCCGGCAGTCACTGAGGGCAATCCGTGTTGCAGTCGAACAGGGGCAAGCTACAGTTTTGGATTCTTTTCGGACACTCTTCAAGGATATGTCTTCGGAGTTTGCTAAGAAGCAGAGTGAGTTCAATGATAAACTAAATGCTACAGTTGCTACTCTTAGGACGGCTATTGATGATAATTCAAACAGAATTAAATCATTGGAATCCTTGGTTGAAACGCAGAAAGAGGCACTTAATATGGCGAAGCTTGATAATGAAGTGCTTGAGAATAAACTTTCCTTGTTTGAGCGTAATTTTAATAATTTAGAGCAAACGAGTCTTCAAACGTCATTGGAGATTCATGGCCTTCCTTTGAAGGATAATGAGAATCTTCCTGAACTCTTTTGTGACATAGCTGAAGCTCTAAATGTCAAAACTGGTCCAGATGACATATCTAATATTTATCGGTTAGGAAAAAAGGACGGCAATCCCATACACCCACCGATAATTATGGTTAAGCTCTTCAGGCAGAAAGTAAGGGATGACATCATTGACAAACGGAAACATACACCCAACTTTTCCACTAACACCCTCGGATGGCCGGATAGCAGTAAACGCTTCATTTTTATTCGTGAGCCTCTTTCCTTGCTTAACCGTCGCATCTACTCAGCGGCTCTTAATCTTAGAAGGAATAATAAGTTGAAATATCTATGGATATCGGGAGGGAAGATCTTCTGCCGTCGGGAGGACGGCTCCTTAAGACTTCAGCTGACCTGTCTTCAAGATCTTGACAAATTCAAGTAGCAACTATTGTTCCTGCATCTCGTCGCTGTTGAAGATCAACTCAACTGGTTTTTTCTTTTCTTTTTCTATTTTTTCCCTTTGATTTTTTATTTCATACTATTCTTTTTCTATCTTCTAAATTTTGTTTTTTTTATTCACGATTTTATTATCTATTTAATGCTCACTTATGTATATTTTGTTAATATTTATGTATATTTTTTGGGATATTACAGTGGAAATGTATTTTCGTTCTTGAGTCAATACTGCCTGAGCTACGGTTTTTTGAAACTTTGTTCTGGAGATTTTTTAGCATTTAAATACCTTTGAAATGGAAATCCTAAAAGTTTGCCACGTTAACGCCCAGTCACTTCTTGCACATTTTTCTGAATTTAAAAATTATTTTGATTCTTGGTTCTACCATATAATTGCAGTTTCTGAGACGTGGCTTTCTCATGATCTTCCATTTAGTATGGTTGAGCTTGCAGATTATATGCTTTTACGTAACGACAGAGCTGGACGCAGGGGTGGGGGTGTGTGTCTTTATGTTCATCAGAGTTTAAAATGTAAAATAATTTCTTCTAGCTCACTGTCTTATGTACCAAATGCTGAATATCTTTTTATTGAAATTAAATCCCAATATGATCAGGCTCACATTGGCGTAGTCTATAAGCCTCCGAATGCTTCATTCGGTGATGATTTCGAAACCCAGATTACTTCACTTGTAGCCAATTACACTAATGTAATTATTACCGGAGATTTTAATACCAATCTTAATATCACAAATAGTCGTTCTAGCTACTTAACTTCACTGTTTTTTTCAACTGGGTTATCTATTGTTCCTCATACTTCTTCACATCATACAAAGACTTGTAGTTCAAGAATAGATTTATTTATAGTTGATGATCTTGAAAAAATTACCCAGTTTTCACAGCGTGCAGTTTCCTTCTTATCTACACACGATCTTATTGATATAAATTTTAAATTTTCTGTGAATCTTGATTATGCTTCTCCTGGCACTTTTATACGTAACTTAAAAAATATTGATCAGCCCCAATTTCTAGAATACTTGTCGGGAAAAGATTGGGCTAGTGTTTACGCTGCTACAGACATCAATGTTAAAGTCACTAAACTAACTGATTACCTTTGCTCCAGTTTTGATATTTTTGCTCCTTTACACATTATCTATCCTCGGAAAAGGACTCCTGCTTGGATGACGGAAGAAATTGGAATTCTTATTAGGGAGCGTAATAGGTTATATCGTTTATTCAAGCGAACGAAATGTTTAAATATACAACTCGAGTATCGGAAAATAAGGAATTTGGTACAAACTAAAATCAGAGATGCCATCCATGGGTTTAACTATCATACAATTGAAAATAATAAAAATAATATCTGGCATACACTTAAAAAACTTAGATTAATTTCTCCGGGGCTTAAGCCTATGGATCAGAATTTTTCTTTGAATCAGTTTCTGAATAAATTTACCCTTGACCCTGTACTACCTTCCTCTAATACAATTTATGATCTATAACTACTCTCTCCAGACAGGGGTTTTTCCCTGTGCTTGGAGGAGGGCAATTATTCGACCCATTCCTAAAAAGTCAAATCCCTTATCAGTCGCTGATTTTAGACCTATTTCTATTTTAAGTGCTCTATCTAAACCACTTGAAAAAATTGTTAACACTCAACTCTCAAAATTTATTTCGAATAGAAACCTGAATGATCCTTTTCAATCTGGTTTCTTGTCTAAATACAGCACAACTACTGCATCGCTTAAGTTTACTACTGACATTAAATTAGCAATGGACGCAAGTGAAATTACACTAGCTGTCTTTCTCGATTTTTCGAGCGCATTTGATTTGGTTGATCACAATTTGCTCTTATCTAAACTTAAAAATTTTGAGTTATCCAGTTCAGTACTTAATTGGTTTGAATCATATCTGAGTTCTCGTGAGCATAGAGTGGCCAACAGTAAAGGTGGGTTGTCTGATTGGGCCGAGGTGAGCTGTGGTGTTCAACAGGGCTCCTCTCTCGCCCCCCTGCTATTTAGCCTCTTTGTCACTGATCTTGGAAAACAACTTGTTTATAGTAAATATCATAAATTTGCGGATGATCTCAAGCTCTATCGCTCTGGATCTCTTGCATCTCTTCCAAGATTACTTTGCGAAATACAGTACGACCTTAACCTTATTGTTCTCTGGTGTAGAGAAAATGGTCTATTGCTCAATCCCAATAAATCTCGAGCCGTTGCATTTGGTACTAACAAAAACGCTGTAGCAAGGGCCCTTAGCCTTTTGCCTCCTCTACATATAGGAGGATTGATAATTGGTTTCTATGATTCAGTGAGCGATCTCGGTTTAACCCTGGATAGCTCATTATCCTGGAAGAATCATGTTTTCGATGTGACTAGAAGGATTTACACCACACTGCGCCAGCTCTATAAATGCAGGGATTCATTGCCTCCTCACACTAGACTTTTGCTAATTAAATGTTTAATACTACCGTTTTTAGATTACGGATGTGTTGTCTATGATGAAATAACTAATGAGTTGAATGATAGGTTGGAGAGGGCACTGAATGCTTGCATCCGGTTTGCTTTTAACTTGACACGGGACACTCATGTTAGTCCATTTAGAGAAAGGGCTGGGTTGTTGAACGTGGCTAAAAGAAGGCAACTGTTTATGGGTAACCTTCTTTATTCTGTTTTCCAGAGCGGAGTCCCGAATTACTTGTTTGACTTATTTATCTTTAAAAACAATAATGAAAACAATGATTCTGACTCACGTAATCTTCGTGGAAGAAATTCAGTACTTAAAGTACCTCCGCACCGTACATGTAAATTGCAGCGTTCCTTTATTGTAAGAGGTACACGTTTGTGGAATAAAATCCCGGATAGTCTTAGGAATGTATCGTCGCAATTTATATTTAAAAAATTATTATTTAGATTCTTATTTAACTCAGGTGGTACTGTGTATGATATTACTTATTGGTAATTGAGATTACATCTACTAGTTTAGAGAGGGATAGTAGTATATTAATGAAAATGTGTTAAAAAAAAAAATTGTGTTAAATTTAAAGAAAATACTTTGTTTGTTATATTACTCTTCAGGTTTAAGGCCATGTGCATTATATTTTTGTTATTGTAAATTTTGTTCTATTAAGGGCTAATTAGCCCTAGGAACTTTTGATGAATAAATAAATAAATAAATAAATATATTCAAAAAAATATAAAAAGCAATTAACAATATTTATTACTTTACAGAACATAAATAAAAAGGAAGCAATCCAAGAAAAAGGAAAAACAAGCTGCCAAACATCATCACAAGGAGCAACTAATAGATCATGGACTAATTAATCAGCAACTAATCAATCAAGTGCACCTGGTGCACTTCAGTATAGAATTTTTTTAATCTTTAAATTATAAACTTTATTTCACCGGTAATTAATTTTTTTGGTTTTTAAAATCACTAAATTAATTAATTTTGCCTTTAAAATTAAAATAATTCTATTTATTAAATACAAACAAGTTTCTAAATCTACTTTCAGTGCAAATTTTTTATAATCATAAAATTAGAAACTTTATTTGCTCTGTAATTAATAATTTTCGTTTTTAAAATCACTTAAGTCACTAAATTTGCATTTAAAATTAAAAACATTAAATTTATTGATTACAATTAAGTTTCTAAATCTTATTTCAGCATAAAGTTTTTATAATCATAAAATTATAAACTTTATTTGCACACTATTTAATTTTTTTCGTTTTTAAAATCTCGTAAGTCTTCAATTTTGCCTTTAAAATAAGAATAATTAAATTTATTAACTACAAAGATGCTTCAAAAACTACTTTTAGTGCACATTATTTATAATCATAAAATTAGAAACTTTAGTTGCCCGGTAATTAAATTTTTTTCGTTTTTTAAAGCACTTAAGTCTTTAAATTTGCCTTTAACATTAACATAATTAAACTTTTTAAATGCAAACAAATTTCTAAATCTTGTTTTAGCATTAAATTTTTATCATCTTTAAATTAAAAACTTTATTTGCCCGGTAATTAAATTTTTTTGTTTTTAAAAGCACTTCAGTCTTTAATTTTGCCTTTAAAATTAAAATAATACTATTTATTGAATACAAACATGTTTTAAAATCTACTTTTAGTGAAAATTATTAATAATCATACAATTAGAAACTTTATTTGCTCGGTAATTAATTTTTTTTGTTTTTAAAATCACTTAAGTTATTAATTTTTTTTATAAAATTAAAATAATTAAATTTATTAAGTACAAACATATTATAAAATCTACTTTTAGTGCAAATTATTTATAATCATAAAATTAGAACATTTATTTGCTCGGTAATTAATTTTTTTCGTTCTTAAAATCACTTAAGTCACTAAATTTGCTTTAAAAATTAACATAATTAAATTTATTAAATACAAACAATTTTCTAAATCTTATTTGAGCATAAAATTTTTATAATCTTTAAATTTAAATTTTTATTAGCCCGGTATTTCTGTTTTTTGTTTTGTTTTTAAAATCACTTAAGTCACTAAATTTGCATTTAAAAGTAAAAAAATTAAATTTATTACATACAAACAAGTTTTTAAATCTTATTTCAGCATAAAGTTTTATAATCTTTAAGTTAAAAACTTTATTTGCCCGGTAATTAATTTTTTTCGTTTTTAAAAGCACTTGCGTCTTTAAATTTGCCTTTAAAATCAACACAATTAAATTTATTGAATACAAACAAGTTTCTAAATCTAATTTTAACATAAAATTTTTGTAATCTTTAAATTAAAAACTTTATTTTTCCAGTAATTAATTTTTTTTCGTTTTTAAAATCACTTAAGTCTTTAAGTTTGACTTTAAAAATAAAATAATTACATTTATTAAATACAAACACGTTTTAAAATCTACTTTTAGTGCAAATTATTTATAATCATAAAATTAGAAATATATTGAATAGAAACAAGTTTATAAATCATATTTCAGCATAAAGTTTTATAATCTTTAAGTTAAAAACTTTATTTGCCCGGTAATTAATTTTTTTCGTTTTTAAAAGCACTTGCGTCTTTAAATTTGCCTTTAAAATTAACACAATTAAATTTATTGAATACAAACAAGTTTCTAAATCTTATTTCAGCATAAAATTTTTATAATCTTTATCTTAAAAACTTTATTTGCCCGACTATTAACTTTTTTCGGTTTTAAAAGCACTTAAGTCTTTAATTTTGTCTTTAAAATTAAAATAATTAAATTTATTTAATACAAACATGTTTTAAAATCTACTTTTAGTGCAAATTATTTATAATCATAAAATTAGAAACTTCATTTGCTCTGTAATTAATTTTTTTCGTTTTTAAAATCACTTAAGTCACTAAATATGCATTTAAAATCAACACAATTAAATTTATTGAATACAAACAAGTTTCTAAGTCTTATTTCATCAGGCTAAAACTTTATTAAAAAACACACTATAAATACACACACGTACAAAGGATAATTAATTTTAACAAATATTAAGGAGAGCCAATTTACCTAAAAGTTAAAACAAATAGTTTTAACTAGTCAAAAATTTTTTTTAAAAATTCCTAATGTACATTTACGCTTTGACATTCTTAGACGACATTTAAACAGCAACTGACTAGAGAAATTCGTAAAGGCGATTATAGTGTCCAAAAATAAAATTGAAAGATACCAACAAGAATTAAAAGATACCAACAAGAATCAATGACCTAAAAGCAAAACAAATCCACTGTAGAAATCAGATTTTAAATTTATAAATTCAAATTATATATTAAAGGAAAATAAGTCTTATTTACAGAAAAGGCATCTTCCTTTTTGTTGATAGTATGATGTAAACTGTTAATAAAAATGCTTTCAGAGATAATTCTTCTTTTCTAATTTTGTTTAAAATCTAATATTTTTACATTATCCCAATCAAAATTGTGATCGATAGCTTCTTGATGGTGACAAACAACAGAGTTTGGATTTTTTTTCTCTCTGTGTTCATTGATACGTTTTAACAACATACGTTTAGTTTCACCAATATAACATGCAGTACAATCTTTACAATCAATCTTATAAACTGTATTCGTGCGGTCCCATTTTTCTAAAACATCTTTTCCCAATTTTATAACAGAACTAGAATCTTTTTTAATAAGAGGAATAGACATAATATAATGTTCTTGTAAAATTTTTGATAACTTGAAAAAACAAGAATTCAAAAAAGGCAAACACACCTTTGGAAGGAATCTATATATATCTGTTCCATTAGTGCGATTTTCATTGTTTGGAATTGAAAATTTAATTTTATTTAATCGAGTTTTTATTTGTTTTTCAATAAAATCTGAAGGGTAACTATTCATCTTTAAAATAGATTTTACCTTTTTTAAATTCTTAAAATGGAACTTTTTATGGGATAACGAAATTGCCCTGTCTACAAGATTAAAAACAATGTTCTTTTTTTGTTGTAAAGGATGATCAGAGAGGTAATTGATTAGTCTATCTGATGAGGTCGGTTTTTTGTACCAGTCAGTAATAATGTGATTGTTTTCTTTTATTAAAGTTAGATTAAGGAAGTTAATTTTATTATTTTCTTCAATTTCAAAAGTAAATTTTAACTTTTTGTCATAAGAATTAAAAACATTTAGTACACGCTCAATGTGCTTTTTTTCAAAACACATAAGAATGTCGTCAACATATCTGAAGTAAAAAATAGGAATGATATTGTATTTTTCTTTTAAAATTTTTAAACAATCCACCTCGAGATCATCCATTACAATATCAGCGAAAAGAGGGGAAATAGGTGAGCCCATTGGAGTTCCATGAATTTGTTTATAAAATTTATGGTTCAATTGAAAATAAGTGTTGTCAAACAAGAATTTTGTGCAGTCAATTATCTCGTGAAAGGGGATCTTGCAATTTTGATTTATTACGTTCCGACGTCGATCTAAACTTTGCACAGAGTCAGAATTTATGAAGTGGCCCCCTATTTCACCAACATTGACAGAAGATAAAAGTCAATACATTTTTTTGTAGTATTAACTAACACAAATTAGTTGCTAAAATGGTTTTTGAAAATTTTGAAAATTTAAAAAGTTATAAACAATTATAATTTTATGTACCCTATTTTTGAAAAATTCATAGTTTAAAGAGTTCAAATTAAAAATGAACATTAATACCCGGAGTTTACTGACAATAATTGTAACTTTTAAGTACCATAACTGATGTACCAAAAAAAAATTTTTTTTATGAAAATTTTTTTATTTTTAATAAACAAATTACATTATTTTCCTGTTCCAAATCGCAAATTAAAGTTTTCCTTTGAGATTACGAAACTCCATACATTCAAGAAGATGTTCATGCAAAAAAATTTTGGTATTCTTTAATATTAAAAAAATTACATGGTTTTTTGTTGCGCGCCCTGTTACGCTTGAGTGCAGTGCACCGGCCGCGACGCGACGCCTCGGCAGTGGGACAAAACCGGCTTTTCGTGGACAAATTAACTTGTAGGTCAGAATTCTTGACGGATTAACATGTATTTTTTTTTAATTTACAGCTTATTAAATTGCGCTAAGAACTATTGTGGCCGACTTGTTTAATTGTTGCTTGTGTCAAAATTTATTAACAATTAAGCAATAAATAATTAAATATATTTTTTAAAATTTTATCTAAAAGCTTTGAAATTCAAAGAAAGTACACTTTCTTACAATTATAGTTCAAAAATAAACAATTTCTGTCATAAGTATTTGTTATAAACAATTCTTATAAATAATTAAGCAATTTTTAATTTTTAATTTTGTTGAATTAAAAAAATTTGTTTAGAGTAAGTGCCTGAATTCGTTCTTCATAAATTGACATTTGCTAGAATGTAACTAAATAGCAATTAATTCATTAGTTATAAACTATTTTTATAAACAATTAAGCAACAATCCGTATTTTTGATGATTTAAATATTCTTTTTTAGACTAAGTGCCTGAATACGTTCTTTATAAATGCACATTTGGCATAATGTATCTAAATGTCAATAATTTTATTTGTTATAAATATAAAAATAATCAAAAGTATGGATTGTTGCTTAATTGTTTATCAAAAATTTTTATAACAAATAAAATTATTGACATTTAATCACATTCTGCCAAATGTTCATTTATGAAGAACAAATTTAGACAAATAGTCTAAAAAAGAATTTTTAATTTATAAAAATTATGAATTGTTGCGTAATTGTTTATAACCAATGAATTTATTGCTATTTAATTACATTCTAGCAAATGTCAATTTATGAAGAACGAATTCAGGCACTTACTCTAAACAAATTTTTTTAATTCAACAAAATTAAAAATTAAAAATTGCTTAATTATTTATAAGAATTGTTTATAACAAATACTTATGACAGAAATTGTTTATTTTTGAACTATAATTGTAAGAAAGTGTACTTTCTTTGAATTTCAAAGCTTTTAGATAAAATTTTAAAAAATATATTTAATTATTTATTGCTTAATTGTTAATAAATTTTGACACAAGCAACAATTAAACAAGTCGGCCACAATAGTTCTTAGCGCAATTTAATAAGCTGTAAATTAAAAAAAAATACATGTTAATCCGTCAAGAATTCTGACCTACAAGTTAATTTGTCCACGAAAAGCCGGTTTTGTCCCACTGCCGTGGCGTCGCGTCGCGGCCGGTGCACTGCACTCAAGCGTAACAGAGCGCGCAACAAAAAACCATGTAATTTTTTTAATATTAAGGAATACCAAAATTTTTTTGCATGAACATCTTCTTGAATGTATGGAGTTTCGTAATCTCAAAGGAAAACTTTAATTTGCGATTTGGAACAGGAAAATAATGTAATTTGTTTATTAAAAATAAAAAAATTTTCATAGAAAAATTTTTTTTTTGGTACATCAGTTATGGTACTTAAAAGTTACAATTATTGTCAGTAAACTCCGGGTATTAATGTTCATTTTTAATTTGAACTCTTTAAACTATGAATTTTTCAAAAATAGGGTACATAAAATTATAATTGTTTATAACTTTTTAAATTTTCAAAATTTTCAAAAACCATTTTAGCAACTAATTCGTGTTAGTTAATACTACAAAAAAATGTATTGACTTTTATCTTTTGTCAATGTTGGTGAAATAGGGGGCCACTTCATAAATTCTGACTCACAACTGATTCACAAGAAACATTTGTAAAAAGAGAATTGACATCAAGAGAGAGAAAGGTTAATTCATCATTAATCTGAAGATTCATTATTTTTTTTTTAATTCAAAACTATTATTTATATGAGAAGCAGGAAGTGGAATAAAGTTTTTTAATTGACTATAAAGAAATTTTGACAAAAAATAAATCGGGCTGTTAGTGAGGGAGATAATCGGACGCAGTGGAATTTCTTGTTTATGTATTTTCGGAAGTCCGTAAGCCCTAGCCAGATCTGTGTTGGTAAGAGTTAAGTCATTGTTATGGTATATTTTATAAAAGAAATCCCGATCATTAAAACTTTTCAAAATTTTCGATGTTTTATCTTGCAAACTTTTTAGAGGGTTTTTTTTTTGACAATAGAATACGTAGAAGTATCTGACATTAAATTAGACATTTTTTCATTGTACATAGTTTTTTCCATGCAAACGGTGATATTGCCCTTATCAGCGGAGGTAAACATGATGTCTGGGTTGCCTTTTAAAAATGTTTTGGCCTTTTTCAAATTTTCATTCATAGTTTTATCTTGTAAAGAGACATGTTTTTTCTTATTTAAATTATTTTTAATAATATTCGAAAATTTTCCTCTAATTTTATTCTTATCGTCATCATCAATGTCAACATTGGAAATGGAAGATTCTAAATTTTTAATAATAACGATCACATCTTGTTTGGACATTTCTTTATAAGTACTGAACTTAGGACCGAGTGAAACACAATTTACAATGTCAGATGGTATTTCTCGATCAGTTAAATTCTTAAACCAATTTTTTTCAATATGAGGAATTTTACTAATTTGTTTATTGATAAAATTAGATAACTTTTTTTGGTGAATAATATTATTACATTGTAAAATGCGGTTAAACTTTTTTTGAGAAAATTCAAAAAAATTGTTCAGAATTGGAACGTCGATCGTCGATTTTAAAATACTTTCTTTGATTTTTATTAAAGATTTTTTTAAAAAAAAAATCACCATCAAGAAGCTCTCGATCACAATTTTGATTGGGATAATGTAAAAATATTAGATTTTGAACAAAATTAGAAAAGAAGAATTATCTCTGAAAGCATTTTTATTAACAGTTTACATCATACTATCAACAAAAAGGAAGATGCCTTTTCTGTAAATAAGACTTATTTTCCTTTAATATATAATTTGAATTTATAAATTTAAAATCTGATTTCTACAGTGGATTTGTTTTGCTTTTAGGTCATTGATTCTTGTTGGTATCTTTTAATTCTTGTTGGTATCTTTCAATTTTATTTTTGGACACTATAATCGCCTTTACGAATTTCTCTAGTCAGTTGCTGTTTAAATGTCGTCTAAGAATGTCAAAGCGTAAATGTACATTAGGAATTTTTAAAAAAAATTTTTGACTAGTTAAAACTATTTATGTTTTAACTTTTAGGTAAATTGGCTCTCCTTAATATTTGTTAAAATTAATTATCCTTTGTACGTGTGTGTATTTATAGTGTGTTTTTTAAAAAAGTTTTAGCCTGATGAAATAAGACTTAGAAACTTGTTTGTATTCAATAAATTTAATTGTGTTGATTTTAAATGCATATTTAGTGACTTAAGTGATTTTAAAAACGAAAAAAATTAATTACAGAGCAAATGAAGTTTCTAATTTTATGATTATAAATAATTTGCTCTAAAAGGAGATTTTAAAACATGTTTGTATTAAATAAATTTAATTATTTTAATTTTGAAGACAAAATTAAAGACTTAAGTGCTTTTAAAACCGAAAAAAGTTAATAGTCGGGCAAATAAAGTTTTTAAGATAAAGATTATAAAAATTTTATGCTGAAATAAGATTTAGAAACTTGTTTGTATTCAATAAATTTAATTGTGTTAATTTTAAAGGCAAATTTAAAGACGCAAGTGCTTTTAAAAACGAAAAAAATTAATTACCGGGCAAATAAAGTTTTTAACTTAAAGATTATAAAACTTTATGCTGAAATATGATTTATAAACTTGTTTCTATTCAATATATTTCTAATTTTATGATTATAAATAATTTGCACTAAAAGTAGATTTTAAAACGTGTTTGTATTTAATAAATGTAATTATTTTATTTTTAAAGTCAAACTTAAAGACTTAAGTGATTTTAAAAACGAAAAAAAATTAATTACTGGAAAAATAAAGTTTTTAATTTAAAGATTACAAAAATTTTATGTTAAAATTAGATTTAGAAACTTGTTTGTATTCAATAAATTTCATTGTGTTGATTTTAAAGGCAAATTTAAAGACGCAAGTGCTTTTAAAAACGAAAAAAATTAATTACCGGGCAAATAAAGTTTTTAACTTAAAGATTATAAAACTTTATGCTGAAATATGATTTATAAACTTGTTTCTATTGAATATATTTCTAATTTTATGATTATAAATAATTTGCACTAAAAGTAGATTTTAAAACGTGTTTGTATTTAATAAAAGTAATTATTTTATTTTTAAAGGCAAACTTAAAGACTTAAGTGATTTTAAAAACGAAAGAAAATTAATTACTGGGAAAATAAAGTTTTTAATTTAAAGATTACAAAAATTTTATGTTAAAATTAGATTTAGAAACTTGTTTGTATTCAATAAATTTAATTGTGTTAATTTTAAAGGCAAATTTAGTGACTTAAGTATTTTTAAAAACGAAAAAAATTAATTACCGGGCAACTAAAAGTTTTAATTTTATGATTATAAAAAATTTGCACTAAAAGTAGATTTTAAACCATGTTTGTATTTGATAAATTCAATTATTTTAATTTTAAAGAAAAAATTAAACACTTAGGTTCTTTTAAAAACGAAAAAATTTAATTACCAAGCAAATAAAGTTTCTAATTTAAAGATTATAAAAATTTTATGCTGAAATAAGATTTAGAAACTTGTTTGTATTCAATAAATTTAATTGTGTTGATTTTAAATGCATATTTAGTGACTTAAGTGATTTTAAAAACGAAAAAAATTAATTACAGAGGAAATGTAGTTTCTAATTTTATGATTATAAATAATTTGCTCTAAAAACCGGGCAAATAAGGTTTTTAATTTAAAGATTATAAAACTTTATGCTGAAATATGTTTAAGAAACTTGTTTGTATTCAATAAATTTAATTGTGTTAATTTTAAATGCAAATTTAGTGACTTAAGTGATTTTAAAAACGAAAAAAATTAATAACAGAAGAAATAAAGTTTTTAATGTTAAGATTATAAAAATTTTCTTGTGAAATAGGATTTAGAAACATGTTTGTTTTTAATAAATTTATTTATTTCTATTTTAAAGGCAAATTGAAAGACTTAAGTGCTTTTAAAAACGAAAAAAATTGATTACCGGGCAAATAAAGTTTTTAACTTAAAGATTATAAAACTTTATGCTGAAATAAGATTTAAAAACTTGTTTGTATGTAATAAATTTAATTGTTTTACTTTTAAATGCAAATTTGGTTTTTACTTTTAAAAAGTAAAAAAATTAATAATCGGGCAAGTAAAGTTTCTAATTTAAAGATTATAAAACTTTATGCTGAAATATGATCTATAAACTTGTTTCTATTAAATATATTTCTAATTTTATGATTATAAATAATTTGCACTAAAAGTAGATTTTAAAACGTGTTTGTATTTAATAAATGTAATTATTTTATTTTTTAAGGCAAACTTAAAGACTTAAATGATTTTAAAAACGAAAAAAAATTAATTACTGGGCAAATAAAGTTTATAATTTTATGATTATAAAAGCTTTATGCTGAAATAAGATTTAGAAACTTTAATGTAATCAATAAATTTAATGGTTTTAATTTTAAATGCAAATTTAGTGACTTAAGTATTTTTAAAAACGAAAAAAATTAATTACCGGGCAAATAAAAATTTCAATTTTATGATTATAAAAAATTTGCACTAAAAGTAGATTTTAAACCATGTTTGTATTTGATAAATTCAATTATTTTAATTTTAAAGAAAAAATTAAACACTTGGGTGATTTTAAAAACGAAAAAAATTAATTACAGAGCAAATAAAGTTTCTAATTTAAAGATTATAAAAATTGTATGCTGAAATAAGATTTAGAAATTTTAATAAATTTCAATAAATTTAAAGGTGTTAATTTTAAATGCAAATTTAGTGACTTAAGTACCTAATTTTAAAAACGAAAAAAATTAATTACAGAGCAAATGAAGTTTATATTTTTATGATTATAAATAATTTGCTCTAAAAGTAGATTTTAAAACGTGTTTGTATTTAAAGAATGTAATTATTTTAATTTTCATAGCAAATTTAAAGACTTAAGTGATTTTAAAAACAAAAAAATTTAATTACCGGACAAATAAAGTTTTTAATTTAAAGATTATAAAAATGTAGTTCTAAAACAAGATTTAGAAATTTGTTTGCATTTAATTAATTTAATTGTGTTAATTTTAAAGGCAAATTTAAAGACTTTAGTATTTTTAAAAACGAAAAAAATTAATTACCGGGCAAATAAAAGTTTCAATTTTATGATTATAAAAAATCTGCACTATAAGTGGATTTTAAAACATGTTTGTATTTTATAAATATATATATATTTATTTTTAAGGCAAAATTGAAGACTTAACCCTCTGCCTACTGAAATGACCGTTAACGACAAAAATTGACAATTCGGACGCCTGGTGGGGACTATAGGAAACTCGTAGGATAGTTTGAGAGTGGGGAGAAGTAACCGTAGGCAGAGGGTTAAGAGATTTTAAAAACGAAAAAAATTAAATAGTGTGCAAATAAAGTTTATAATTTTATGATTATAAAAACTTTATGCTGAAATAAGATTTAGAAACTTTAATGTAATCAATAAATTTAATGGTTTTAATTTTAAATGCAAATTTAGTGACTTAAGTGATTTTAAAAACGAAAAATATTAATTACAGAGCAAATAAAGTTTCTAATTTTATGATTATAAAAAATTTGCACTGAAAGTAGATTTAGAAACATGTTTGTATTTAATAAATAGATTTATTCTAATTTTAAAGGCAAAATTAATTAATTTAGTGATTTTAAAAACGAAAAAAATTAATTACCTGTGAAATAAAGTTTATAATTTAAAGATTGTAAAAATTCTATACTGAAGTGCACCTGGTGCACTTGATTGATTAGTTGCTGATTAATTAGTCCCTGATCTATTAGTTGCTCCTTGTGATGATGTTTGGCAGCTTGTTTTTCCTTTTCCTTGGATTGCTTTCTTTTTCTTTATGTCCTGTAAAGTAATAAATATTGTTAATTGCTTTTTATATTTTATTGAATATAATTAATTTAAAAAAAAAAAAAATTCAAACATTCAATATATTTTATTTTAATACATATGTAAAATTATATTTTTTAAATATTTAATACAAATATTGAATATATTTTATAGTTATTAATTATTATTTGAAAATTTATAAAACTTTAGACTGGGTAAGACGTTGGTAATTGGTGTTGGAAACCAGTTAAAGCTGTAGCTATCATAATAAGTCTTCCAACTTCTAATAAAAAATGTTTGTTGTAGAAATATTTTCTGGAAAAAATAATTTTAGTTATTTAGTACAATGAGTATTTTATTTTAATGTATTTTAACATTAAGAGTTTTAATAAAAAATTGTTTTAATAAATACAGTTGTCTGTATAATTAAGTATAATATAGAATTAATTTTGTTATCTGTATTATCTGTAATAATTAATATTAAAAAAAGGCTTTTTAAATTATCTTTCTAAATTAATGATTTTTTATTAAAATTAAATAATTTAAGCCGATAATATGATATATTATGTTTCTCACTTTAATTTCTTTCAAAACAATAACCTTACTTTTATTAAAATGTATATTAAACATATTTATTTCTTAAAAACTTACCAATATTATGACTGCCATATAAATAATTATGATCCCGTTTGATAATTAAAATTAATATTAAAGTTAAATACTCTGAAAAGAATTATATTATTTCATTAAACTTTAATCTTTACAAAATTTTATAACCTTCTTTTAATCATCATTTAAAAATATGATTTATTTATAAAAACTTATCAATATTATGTCCACCTTAAATAATTATTATCTCCTACACAATTTCTAATGTTATAAAACATTTCACTTTATTTCATTTGATTAAAATAAAATTTAAAACTTTTAAAAAGTGTAAACGTAAACAAATTTACTCGTTACACGTTTAATTTACACGAAAATTGCACTTCTGTAATGTTTCTATTTCATGCGACATGCGTTGAACTAAAGTTTACTCTGAAGTTGGCAGAATCAGGGTCAAATCGTACTCTGGAAAATCGATACTCTGGCAAAACAATCGACTACCGATTTACTGCCATGTCTTTTTTATAATAGGATTATATCATGTCATTTTATTATTTTAATTATTTATTATTGATACAGTTTCATAACATTTTTTATATTATTTTTACGAATATAACGTACACGACTTACTATTAACGCTTCGCTTATAAATTAAAAATATTCGACGCTGAGAGGTCTCGAACGCGTGACCCCTGGGCCTAAGCCCAACGCTCTAACCACTATGCTATACGCTCGGTGGTAGAGACTTAACGAACAGCATTTATAAGCTACACCAAGAATTGGGAGAAGTAAATTATTAAGGTACACTCGCTAATATTTTTTCAAAAATGAAAAATGACTTAAAATCCGTTTTAAGAACTTTTAAAAAAAACATTTCGGGTCCCATTTTTCGAAACTTTTATTCATTCAAAAAATTTCAAAGTCCAAATCGAAAAATTTTGTTTTCGAAAGAAATGTTTGTAGTTTAAATAACTTACAATCACTATTTAACATTTTTGACATTAACATTTTGGATATGTTTTTGATTTTTCATTTCTGAAAAAATTTCAAAGTTCGAATCGAAATTTTTTTTTTCTATTCAAAAGTTTGTAGTTCAAATAACTTGAAATCACGTTTAAACACTTTTTAACTCAACATTTAGTATTCGCAGTTGGAGATTTTTTCAGAAATGGAAAATGAAAAACTTCATTTTTTGAAAAAAAATGACCCAAATGTTAATGTCAGAAGTGTTAAATGATTATAAGTTATTTGAACTACAAACATTTCTTTCGAAAAAAAAAATTTTCGATTGGGACTTTAAAATTTTTTGAATGAATAAAAATTTCGAAAAAAGTGACCTGAAATGTTTTTTTTAAAAGTCTTTAAAACTGATTTTAAGTCATTTGAACATAATTTTAAAATGGTATTAAGAGGGTATTAAGAGAGTTTAACTAGTACCCCACTAATACATACAACAAATTCCGGTAGGGAATCATCTTCCTTTGATTCTGTTTAATATATTATGGATTCAAAGGTATCCGCTTTTGACCCTATTCAAAGATTTTATTAGTTGCATTAAAAGTAGATAGGTACTATAAAATCTGAAGTATATTTGTTTGAATCTATTATTGTTTTCTTTAATTCTATTAAATATTCTATGGATTCAAAGGTATCCGCTTTTGACCCTATTCAAAGATTTTATTAGTTGCATTAACACTAGATACTATAGAATTTGAAGTATATTTGTTTGAATCTATTATTGTTTTTTTCGATCTATAATAATATTCCATTAATTTAATAATATATTTATTGTTTTAAAAGTATGATTTCTTTGAATCAAATCAAGATTTCTTGAGTCAAGTTTATATACTTTTCTTTTGTATTTTAACGGTATTGCAATCAAAAGTACTATATTTTTAAATCATTAGTTCCAGTTTTTTTAATTTAATAAAAAATTTGCTTGAATCTATAGAAAAAATGTTGTTTTGAAAGTACGGAAATCAATAGTATCGGAACTATTGATTCAACAGTATCTTTTTCTCAGTGTAGTTGTGATTTTTGAAAAAATTTAAATAACAGTTTTTCTTAAAAACAGCTTAACCAAATGTAAAAAACTAATTTTTTTCTTTTTCAAAGAATTAACAAAAAATCTTTTTTTAACTTCCTTTTAAAAAATCACTTAAATTTTTTTGAAATATTGAAAAAAAATTTTAAATACGATTCCATTAATGTGCGAGCTTTAAACTTTGAGGAAAGTTGTCTTTTACCTTCCTTTTTAACGTATATTTTTGGCAGCTAGATTCATGTAAATCCATTTTAACTAGCGGCCAATTGAATAATTCGTTTTTAATCAATGTAAAATGTATAATTGTATACATTGTATGTACTAAGAAGAAGCCGACATTTTGACCAAAACTCAATTGACAGAAGGGGCAATAGACCAAAATTTATTTATCCGAATATTTAAATTACCGATTCTTCATTTATGAGAATATTTAAATTTCCGAAATTTTATTTGTCGGAATATGTAACTTTCAGAATATGCATTTTCCAGAAATTGCATTTATAAGACTTACTTTTTGTTGGAATATTTAAAAAACCAAAACTCTATTTGTCAGAATATTTTACTTTCCGAAAATGCATTTGTCAGAAATTGTATTTATGAGATTTACCATTTGCCCTCATATTTAATTTCCCAAAATTACATTTTTCAGATAATTTGACTTCCCAAGTATGAGTTTGTCAGATACTGTATTCATCAGACTTACCATTTGTTTGAATATTTAATTTCTCGTAACTCCATTTATCAGATTTACCATTTGTCGAAATATTTAACCCTTCAAAAATTCCATTTCTCAGAATATTTAACCTTTCGAATTTTCATTTGTCAGAATTTTTAAATTCTCGAATATATATTTCTTAGAAATTGTATTTATCAGATTCACCATTTGTCCGAACATTAAACTCACCGAAACTCCATTTGTCAGACTTTGAAACTTCCCGAATACTAAAATACCGGAATGTTCATTTACCAGACACTCGGAAAGTACAGGAACTAAAAGAACACGCTGATTGGTTGGTAACCTTTCCGGAAATATGTCGACCGATAGTTAGTTTTGTCAGGATCTTTAATAAATTGAGAAAAATTCGCAACTAGTGATTACTTCCACAATTGGGCCAACATCGTAATTTAGATAGCAGTTATTCAAATTATTAAAATCCATGTAAAAACTCAGGTTTTCTTTATATTTAGAATATTTAGCGAAGATCTCATCAGATATAACAAATATTGTTTAAAAGATATACAACGTCACACTGCAATAAAAAATAACAACACAATAAAATAAACTAGGTATAATATTACACAATTTCATATTTAAGAATTAATTATTTTACGATTGTTTACCTCAAAGGTTCTCGCTAAGATTAACACATGAGACAATGACAGGTCTATAATAATGTCTACGCGTATTTAAAGATTTACGAATTTCCCCTTTCATAGATCGTCGTGGAAAGGGAACCTAGCCCAACATTTCGGATACGAAAACTATGTATAACCAATAAATACACCTAATCGATACACCGGCCATATTTGATCTGTCATTTTGAATTTTGAGAAGTGCCACTTCGAATTTATAAGTAGACAGTGGAGAATCTGGATGAAATATAGGGGTGGACTACATAACCTTCGCGAGGCCCCTTTTCGTATCTTCCTTTTTTTTGTAGGGTTCTGTACCATTCAAACGGAATCTTATTAAAATCACTATGTATGTCCTTTTTCGACACCCCTCTAACTTTCAAACTATTTGAGAAAGAGAATTAAAATTTGGCACACATATGCAATTTCCAGGGTTGCCACAGGCCCTGGAAAACCTGGAAAACCTGGAAAAGGTATGGAATTTCCAAAAGGGTATGGAAAACCTGGAAATAGTATGGAATTTAAAAATATTTCTGGAATTTTTTTCTTGAGATTTCAAAAATTCTGAAATTTTTGATATTTTAAAAATGAATGGCACAAAAAAAATAAAAAAATTCTTCGATTTAACAATCAACATTTCCGTAAAATATAAATAATTCCATAAAAGAAAAAAATTCTTGTTTTACGCAAGAATTATTATAATCTCTTTAATTTTAACTTAAAAATTAAAATCACCAATAATATTTATTATACAAATTCTCAGGGCTGTTATTGTTTTTAATCACTTTGATTAAAATCATGATTTAAATAAAAAAAAACTCCCTATGCCTAATATTTCATGTAAAAAATCGCAAACCATAAACAAAACCCACAAATTTGTGGATAAACCTTAAAAGTTTCAATTTTAATATTTATATATTAATAAACAACATTAATACCCTCATTTTTTTGTAAATTTATTTAATTTGTTTTCACATCTTGGCTATTTTTTGCGAAATATTTTGCAAACTTAATTATTCTTCCGTAAAATTTTTAGATTTTCTTTATTTTTCTAAATTTACTGTTGAACTTGCTTTAAGTGTAATATTATAAAAATGTTTTTGGTTTAATTTACTTAAAGTCTTTTATTTTTTAAAGATTTTTAAATTTCTTTTGTGGACTATTTATTTATCCTGATACATACATTTTTTATTTTATTTTTAATAATTTTAATTTTTTAGTACATTTTAACCAAATTTTATTCTTTTTTGTACTTTTTACATTTTTTTTCAGTTTGTTAGATTAAAGAAAAAAAGTTTCTACATTTTGCTCCTATTTATTTAAGGTATTAGTCGCGTAAATGCTCCCGCAAAACTCCCGCAAAATAAAAAGAACAAAAAATTAACTTTTATATCAACTCACTTGCTTCCTTGTGACCTCTTCTAATTTAATATATGTAATTTTAACGATTTTGAGTCAGGTACTATAAGTTATCGTGATGTATTGCTCACACGTTTTCGACATTTTTCAATGAAACCATGTGAAAATGAAAAATTATGAATTTTTAAATTATTGTATTTTTTATACGGCGTGGTCAATTAAATTAATTTTTTTTTAAATGATTTATGTTATCTCAATGTGTAACTTAGTAGTTTTATTTGAAAAACTGACGACTTGTTTTTTTATAATTGAATATAAGAGACATTTTTTACATGCATTTTGTGCTATTGCATGTAAAAGGTATAAACTTTGAATTAATATTTTGAAGCTCAGAAGTGGTCAAAATTAATAGGATATATCTCATTTCATAGATAAATACGTCATGAATACAGATACAAAGTTTTAAAAAAATCTGACGAAAATCATTTTACGCGACTAATACCTTAATTTTATTGATGTTTCACTAGTTTTTTAGTCCTTTTTTGCGTTTTAATTAATTCTTTAAATTTTGTCATGATTTTTCCATTACTTAGAAACATTTTTCCTTCTTTTCAATTGTTTAATTTTTATCTCGTTATAATTAAGAAATTTTGAAAACATTTATTCAATGTTTCATTCTATATATTTTTTAAATTTCTCAATCTTCTACTTTGAAAGCTTTTTTCTTTTATTTTATATTAAATACCTAAATTTAATATTGTACTAAATATTCTCATTTGAACATTGTTCTTCTATTTCATAGAATTTCTTTTCTTCTAAAATTTTTTTAAATTTACCAAAATTTTTATTCAGTCTTCTTTTATTCAATTTGTAAAATAATTTTCTAATTTTCCTAATTTAAAATTTTTGTTTTCTTTAGTAATATATTTTAACGTTCTGTTAATTATCATTTTATTTAATATTTTAATTTTAAAAATATAAATAGTCATATTTTAAAAACAGCAATTTTTGAATTAAAAAAAATCTGATTTTCTTTTTATTTTTTGAAAAAAATCATGATTTCTATCAGCCCTACAAATTCCAGTCAAAAGTTCTAGTGCAATTCTAGTTGTACCAAAGATTAAAATATTAGAGTAATTTACTCTGGAATTTAATATAATTTGAACCTGGAAAAAGCCTGGAATTTCAAAAGATAATTTTTGTGGCAACCCTGAATTTCACATGCGATTTACGAAAATCATATGAAGAATGTGATTAAAGCTCATTATCCTGTCATTCTCTTTAAAAAAAAACTGAAAACAATGCAATAAAATGACACTGCCCTCCCTCTCCCCTAGCGGCCAAAGTATCTGACCTAGATAGATAAAATTTGGTATACATATGTAGTTTAACTTGTACACTGCCAATACAAACATCACTGGTTTGTACAGAGTACGATGCACGCTCGTCTTTTTTTTCACTCTCCTAAAACATTATCGATTTACTTTTAAGATCCCTTCTTTCGGAGCGCGTCACAAATATTTAATTGAAACTTTAATAGTGAGTTATTTGAAACTAAAATCTTGTAAACGAAAATATTGTAAAAAAACTATAATTTAAATTTATTTATTTGTGCAAAATTTCTTGTATTATTGATCAATAAATATTTAATATTTTGTTAACGCATTTTTGTATTTATTTCTTATATTTTATTGAGTTCTAGTACAATTAATATTAGAATAAATTGTTTAATTTGTAAATAATATCATTTAATGGCTTCTTCATTAATTACTATTTATAAAAAGTTTAATATGGTACTAAACATATCTCAAATTAAAAAAGGAAGCACTCCTTATAGACCTGACGCACAAGTAGAAATTTTTGGTATTTCTCACTAGAGCTTGCGTGTACTAGTGCTTAAGCGTTTGATTTGCGTGCGTAGCATTGAGGGTTCGAATCTTCTGTAGGTGCGATTTTTAATTAGAAGTATATAATTGTTTAGATGTAAGAAATGTCGTGTGAAAGTTTATAAAAACCTTTATAAACAAAGAATTGATTCGTTTAAAGAAATAAATAACACAAATTTTAGAATAATACCTTAAGGGGGGGGGGTATGGTTTAAATAGCAAAAAAAACCCTTTTTACACATTTTTTTTTTTGACGAAACTACTAAATATTTTTTAATCCTTTTATTACTACATTATTTAGTAACTTTTAAAGTAACTTTTTGAATTTTTTAAGAAAAAAAGTCCAGAAACAACGGAGTTGCAGCCACTTCCAGTAGGCCATGTCGAAAATTTTTCATTTTATGGTGTCCCGGATTTAAAATCGTAGAATCATCTGAAACACATGGGATTAAGAAAAATTAGTTATTTGGAAGTATACCTCCCAGTTAACGTTGCCCTTTTATTAAAAAAAAAAACTTTTCTATTTTTTTACGGTCGTTTAATGTCAAAGTACGTTTTTTAGCCTAAAAAAGGCGCCATTTAAAAAAGAACGCTGCACAATCGATCAGAAGCAAAAAAATAAAATAAAAGGGCAACGTTGACTGGGTGGTATACTTCCAAATAACTAATTTTTCTTAATCCCATGTGTTTTAGATGATTCTACGATTTTAAATCCGGGACACCGTAAAATTCAACATGGCCTACTGGAAGTGGTTGCAACTCCGTTGTTTCTGGACATTTTTTTCTTAAAAAATTCAAAAAGTTACTTTAAAAGTTACTAAATAATGTAGTAATAAAAGGATTAAAAAATATTTAGTAGTTTCGTCAAAAAAAAATGTGTAAAAAGGGTTTTTTTTTATATTTAAACCTTACCCCCCCCCCCTCCCTTAAGTAAATAGAAAAATATTTACAAATAAAGTAGAACTCAAGTTTGAATAACAATTTAGAATTAATTTTATGATTTTAAAATTATTTTTAAATATTTTATTATTTATTAGTTCCCTAACATTCTGGCACTCGGGAATTTTAAATAAAATAAGAAGTTTACTTGAATTAGATAATTTCTGAATTTACAAATAATTTATTTACTTAATGCAATTATACATTTACTTGAGATAAGTAATTATTGATTTAAGCCAAATTTAAATTTATTCGAATCTAACAATTTTTTCAATTGATGCAAATAAATTTGATATTTGGTAGGGTTGTGCAAGAAGCTCGAAATGTCGAGCAGAGTCGACTTTTTTTGAGCCACCTAGATCATCGGGAGCAAAAGCAGTTTACCGGGACTAAAATCAGTTTGCCCGGAGCGAATACATTGCGTAAGCTGGCGCTAGTTTTAAAAAATAATTATTTATTTTTTTGAATTTATTTAGTATTTCTATTTAAAGGAAGTGTGGATATGTCTCTGATTTTGCGTTAAAATGCGACTAAAACAACTTTTTTTGTTCTTTTTGTCGATTCGAGGCCTGGTTAGCTTTATTTGTTTTTTATATATGAGGAGTACTGTTTCAAAAGTTGATAAATCCACAGTTTGTTATTTCCAGAAAATTAAAGAAATGCAGTTTCGCA
This sequence comes from Ganaspis brasiliensis, assembly GCA_037103525.1. NCBI lineage: Eukaryota > Metazoa > Arthropoda > Insecta > Hymenoptera > Figitidae > Ganaspis > Ganaspis brasiliensis. The sequence continues at coordinate 24,421 of JAZKLR010000721.1, forward strand.
CCTAACCCCTAGAGTTAATTATAAAGTAGATAAAATATACGAAATTATTCATATACGAATGTTTTTTGCACTTAAGGAGATTTATTTTTAATTAAAGTTTATAGTAATTAAGGAATTTAAAGGTTTTTGTAATTTATTTTAGGAAAAAAATTAAAATTTGACATCATCTTGGTTCCAAGTTTTTTTAAATTGAAAATTCTTTGATAATAAATTTTTTTCTTGAATTTAACAGTGACAGATCGATTTGTAAGGTTCCTAATGTGTTAAATTTGTGATTATCTCAACTTTTTGGGAAAATGGATTTATCAACTTTTGAAAAAGTGCTCCTCATATGTGTTTTTGATGCCTGCCGACATTTGCAGCACGAGCGGAGCGCCTCGGGCATATTGTCGCGCAATACAGGAATTTGGAACTTTCTTCCCTTGTAACGTAATATACTATTTATTTGATTCAAATAATTTTTTTCAATGTAGATTAAGTAGATTTTGATTAAGTTTGATTAGGGGCAGAATTTTTCTACTAATCAATGAAGTTTAATTAAATAAACCACTGATAATGAAAAAATATTAATGTTCTAGTTGTTTTTTGCAAGAGTCGAGTTAAATTATGCTCTAATGTAATAGTAATTAAATAGTAATTAAAACATAATTTTAATCATCTTTTGCAAAAAACAACTAAAATATTAATATTTTTTTAATACTAATGGTTTCTTTTATCACATTTTATTGATTAGCAACAAAAATCTACATCTAATCAAACTTAATCAAAACCTGATCAAATTCGGTTCAAAAGCAATTTCAGCGACTTCGCCAGGAAATACGCCTTTTTTTAAAACAGAACAAGTTTTTCCTTGAAAATGCTTTAACAACTGTTTTAAATCTGGTTCTCTATATTTTTTATGCAATCTACACTGAAAAAAAAAATTATTTGATCCAATTAAATCATTTACTTGTCTATTATCCATTGAATAAATCCATGTAATAAGTCCATGTTGTTATCCATGCATAACAAATAAAAATTTATATAACAATTTGCACAAGTCAGTCTTGCATCTTTAAAATCACATGTTTGAAATTACATTATTTTTATTTATTTTCAATAGTGAAAAATTATAATTATTTTACAAATTTATAATAATCCTTCTTATAATTTATTATATTTTCAAGAATATATTCCGTATATTTTGTATTCCTTTCAGAACTACATAATTCATTTTTCTAATTTTAAAAAGATTTTTCTTTTATTGTTTTTGATATTGTTTACGGTTCTTGTTTTTCTGTTTTAGAACTTTCTCTAATTTCCATTATCTTACACAAATTATTTATTATTATTTTAAACAAGTTTGATTTTATAACATTCAATAAACTTTTCTTTTCGTTGATGTCCTTAATTATTTTCATATTTTTTAAAGAAAATTTTCGGTGAATCTTTTCATTTCTTCAAAAATGTCCTTATTTGTAGACGCTTTTTTATTTTTCTTCTTTTTAAAATCATTTTTTAAAAGAAATTAAAAATAATCTAATTTAAGGTAAGTGGCACTAAACTTTTCGGTCCTGAATTTGATGGTACTAACCAGTCATAACTCTCACCGATATACATAGTCCGTTCCCTACGCTTCACTAATGAGTTTCTGCTGTTTAGAAGTCCGTGGTATAGAAGGTTGATCGTAATTAAAAAATTATAGTTTTTATTCTGTTCATTAAAATGTTTTTAGAAACTTCATTACTTCTAAACCTTGTATATGACATAGCATCAGATTTAAAATGCAAATTACTTTAAAAAATAATTATTTAAAAATTTAGTAGGTTACGTATACCTCTTACTAAAAGAACATCGCTCTGAACTCGTCGTTATCGTAAATATATTTCTTCTGTAAAAACTGCTTTAATTGATGTATCTTTTTTCTAAATTAACTTAAGTATGTCTCCTTATTATTTTCTTTGTTAACAAAACTCAATTATTTACCAAATATTATTATTAAATGCAAATTCCTTTACTGAGTTTGCATTTGATCACTTTCCAGTGAAAGAATTTCATTTATTTGCATGCAAAAGAACAGTCCGAAGTAGCTGACAAATGATATAATATTTGACATTGCAAGTAATCAAAACATAAACAAACAAATTAGTTAGAAGTGTTTAAACATTTAAAACGTTATTTTTGGGTACTTAATCCAGCAAATGTTCATAATGGTAAGCTTTGAACTTAATTTTGCAACATTTGTGATATTTTTTTCTACCACAATTTGTATTCTTTTGCATTAAGTTAGTTCTCCGGCAGTTATACTTGAAAAAATCGGTTTTCTATGGATTTTCTTTAAATTGTGAGACAACGTTATTTTATATGTGAATTCTATCTGGTTAAAATTTCAGTACCCCTTGCGATGCTCAAAATTGAGATATTCAGGTTAGAAATGTCAATAAAATTAGAGATACATTGCGAGCGAGAAAGTCTCGTTTTTTTAACCGAGTATAATTATTCAACGAGTATATATAATTAACGAGTCTAACTATTGTCATTTGTTAATAATAACACAGCCCCACAAAAAAAAAAGTGTCATGTACTTTTGACCGGAATACCTTAGCCCTATGTATTTTGACGCGCTGAACACGAATCCGAAGTCCATTTTGCTCCATCACGTCAGGATTTTTTTCTAACCTCAAAAAACATGTCGGATTTTGAGAGGTAGGCGATTTTTTAAAAAAATTTATGGATTTACTTCAAACTTGGTATCTGGGGGTTTTTTGGGTCGCTGATTATGAATCTGAAGTTAGATTTTCAAAATTCAAAATGGCGGATCCAATATGGCGGACGAATTTTGAAAAAATTTGAAGATTTACTTCAAACTTGGTATCTGGGGGTTTTTTGGGTCGCTGATTACGAATCTGAAGTTAGATTTTCAAAATTCAAAATGACGGATCCAATATGGCGGACGAATTTTGAAAAAAAATCGAAGATTTACTTCAAACTTGGTATCCGGGGGTTTTTTGGGTCGCTGATTACGAATCCGAAGTTAAATTTTCTAAATTTAAAATGGCGGATCCAATATGGCGGCCGAATTAAAAAACATATTAAGATTTACTTGGCGGCAAGAATATGGCTGATGAATTTTTTTAAAATATTAAAATTTACATAAAATTTGGTATCTAGTGGTTTGTGGGGTGACTGATTGCAAATCTGAAAACAGATTGTCAAAATTCAATATGTCAGTTCTGAAGTATATAATTTTCCTTTATTCCTTTTAATGGTAGCGCACTCTTTTGTTTTCGAAAGATCTGTGTAGCGGTTTTCTCTTTAAGTTCACACTACCTGGTACAACATCCCTTTTCAGCATCCAGCAAAAGTCGGCCATCATATTTACGCCCCACCTTCCTTGATAACGACGTTCCATTTCTTTAAGGTCTTAATGAAATCGCTCTCCCTGTTCCTCACTGTAGTCTCCTAAATTTTCGGGGAAGTACTTTAGATGTGATTCTAAGTAATGTAGCTTCAAGCTCATCAAGCATCCTTGCTTTCCGAAGTTTGTTATCATATTATTTGCCATTTCTTCCCAATTCTCGCTTTTGTTATTCCCCAGAAAATTTTCAACAATTAGTTTAAAACTAATCCATGCATTTTTCTCAGTTTTACTCATGTTTCTGACAAATTTCTCATCTTTTAATAATTTTCGAATTTGTGGGCCATTAAAAACTCTCTCATTTAGTTTGGCATCAGAGACCTCAGGGAATTTTTGTTCTAGGTATTTAAAACATTTTCCATTTTTATCTAAACTCTTAACAAACTGTTTTGCTGCTCCTAGTTTAATGTGCAATGGTGGAAGCAATACCTTTGAGGGATGAATCAATGGCTTCTTAATGATATTTTTCGATCCTGGTTTAAAAGATTTTCTTTTTGGCCATTCCTTCTTTTTTGTAATGATTCTTTCTATCTCTACTATCCCACAGACACAAAAAACAGGGCGTTTTTGTGAAACCTGCTTGTTGTCCAAGCATAATACTTAAGATCTTAAAATCCCCACAAATTTGCCAGTTATGTTCTTGATATTTTATTTTATCTAAAACTAGTTTTACAGATTCATAGCTTTCTTTAAGTTCTGTAGAATGAGCCATAGGAATCGAACCATAAATATTAGTATTATGAAGTAATACTGCTTTTAAACTTCTTTTAGAAGAGTCTATGAATAACCTCCAATCTTCATCTTTGTATACGCCAGGTTTTAATTGATCCATTAATGTCAGAACAATATACCAATGACTGCTTTTTGTCTTCTGTAAAATATTTTCTGAATTCCTTTTCCCTATCGCGATAAAAGGAAGATGTAGTTCCTTTCGATAGCATTTTTTTCTTCTTAAGAACTGATGCAAGATATTCTGCAACATCTTTTGGTAGTTTTAAATCTCTGATGAGATTGCTGAGTTCTTCTTGTGTGAACTTTTCAGGTATTTCTTCTTCCTGTTCACCAGTTGGAATGTAATAGTCATCTTTGTCATCAATACTCATGTCGTCATCTATATCACTAAATACATCTTCTACTTTTGAACAGTCGATTTCAAAATTTTTTGAAGAAGAAGGTGTATCACAAAAAATTTCTGGTTTTGTTACAGTTGTCACATCAGCGTACAATATTTTTCCTTTATTCTTGTTATTATAACCTTCTACATTGGTAATGCAAAAGTAACAATCTTCTTGTTTCAATGGTTTTTTCCACAGCATTGGTTTTTTAAATTTAAAGTACTTATCCTCCTTAGTATTATTCCAACGAGTTAACATTATGTGACAGGATAAGCAAATTTTGTGTGGAACCCAATTTTCATTTTGATCGGCTATCTCTAAATCAAAGCAATCTTTGTAAATTTGTCTAATATTGTCATTGATTGGTTTACAATTCTTTGGAACATCGAACTGTCCACATATATAACAAAATGCATCTGCATTGCTATTGCATATGTGTTTTGATCTTAATGCTTTAAAATTAATTTTTGAAGCATTTGAAGTTTTTGTGTTGTTTTGATTTTGAAAAGCCATGATTTATTGAATAACCCGCACGTTAGGGATCCTGGTCCGTCGCAGGCGAGTCCACCGTCCTAGGGGTGATAACTCTCATACCTCCCCAGGCCTAAGTATGAGAGCTTTCCGACTTTGACGAGGACAATGTCAACTCGTCGTCGGACACACTACGGTATCATCCTCACACCCTAACGCCCACCTGCAAGGCAGCACGCCTACGCTGGCTTCGTTACTTCGATAAACAGGAAGCGAATCATTCTACACATCCCCTTTCGGGGCAGTTGTCATCGCCTACTACATTTATCGAAGCAGCAGGATTTAAATTGTGCCAAAGCTCAATAAGAACGTTAGACATAGAATGACAATGATATGTCCATCAGGAATAAGATGCAGAATGGAACAATGTACTTTCTTATTTGGCTTCTGCACCAAACATATCCAATCTGTTACCAAGGAATATTTTATGATAAAATTGTAATAGAAGTCATATTTGAAAATGTGAGAAACTCGCTTCGAAATCACACTCAGCAACCTAAAAACCTGAAGATACCAAATTTCATAAAAATTTTGAAAATATGACGTCAGATTCGCAATCTGCGACCCAAAAAACCCCCAGATACCAAGTTTGAAGTAAATCTTCAAATTTTTTCAAAATTCGTCCGCCATATTGGATCCGCCATTTTGAATTTTGAAAATCTAACTTCAGATTCATAATCAGCGACCCAAAAAACCCCCAGATACCAAGTTTGAAGTAAATCCATAAATTTTTTTAAAAAATCGCTTACCTCTCAAAATCCGACATGTTTTTTGAGGTTAGAAAAAAATCCTGACGTGATGGAGCAAAATGGACTTCGGATTCGTGTTCAGCGCGTCAAAATACATAGGGCTAGGGTATTCCGGTCAAAAGTACATGACACTTTTTTTTTTTTGTGGGGCTGTGTAATATTCTCTTCTCGCTTATATTCATGTTATTTATTCTCGCTGAAAAAAAAAATAATTGTAAAAAAGGGTTTTTAAAATCTGAAATAACACCAGAAGATAGAAATTTGTAAACTTTGATTGTCAAATGTAGCTATCTTGAAGGGTTATGTTAATTTTCATTTTAAAGTTTTATTACAAATGTTACAAATTCTTTTAAAACGGGGCTAAAAATCTATTATTTATTTTTTTGTACATCTATTTCAACAAATTTATTTAGATGTCTGCTCCAGTTAATGAAAAAATACACAATATTTATAATAATATTTTTATTTAATATTTAATATTAATATAATAATATTTTTTAGGCTTTCATGGAGAATATTTTTATTTAATATTTAGATCTTAAAAATAAAATGTAAGGAATACCTATTTGAAATAATAAATCATTTATAAATGTTAATGTTTAACAGGACCCAGAAGAAATTACTTTTTCATTTTTATATTATTATTTGGACGCATAGGTGAAAAAAGTAATAAAATCAATGGACAATAAAATAAATAATTGTATTTTAACTGTGTTTTAAAAAGAAATTGTAATACAAGCTAGAAAAGAGAAAATATAAATTAACATAACCCTTCAAGATAGCTATTTGCCAACTCCATGTTTACAAATCTCTATTTTTGAGGTTATTTCAGATTTAACTTATTCTTGATGTTACACTAAATTAATATTTTTAAGGATAACACGAAAAAAATGTTATTCTTAATTATATTTACCTTATTTGAACAGATGTAAAAAATCATAATTTTATGCATCAAGATGCAATAAAACAGACACTCAAAACAATAATTAATTATTAAATTTTAAATTTTGTATCAGGAAGGAGTCATGTCATCTTCACAAATGCTTTAGAAAAAATATGAACTTTAAATTTCTTAGAAAATTCTTCGTAAAAAAATACTGTTTTACGCCTAGATCACTTGACTGATTTATTAGGATGTCAGCAATCTTGTACACATGATAAATGTTATATATTTTTTAATTTTCAGCAGAAATTTCCAGGAAAAATTAAGTTTTTATAACCTAGATTAAGAAAATAATTTTTCAGGATGAAATCCTTCCAGAAGTGGAAGAAAAGAAGTACAATTTTAGTCTTCATAAAATTTGCTTAGGGAAGATGCTGATTTTATTCCTTTTCTGGTTTTATTTCTATACTTGAGATAGAAATTCACATTAACATGTGAAATAATGGTAAAATAAATAAATGAGTATTACTTTTATATAACAAAACATGTTTTTCGCTCGTTCTCGCTCGTCTGACGAGAATATATTTTTATTGAACGAGAACGAGACGAGATTCATTAATAATAAACGAGAATCATTTTCGTTTTTCTATTTTTCTCGATCGTCCTGCTCACAATGCATCTCTTATATGGGCGATTCTTACGTAACTGCCCTACTTGGCGGCATGGAAAAAATACACCTAAATTAAAAATATATTCTGAAGTGTATTAGTGAATTTTAAAGGTATATATGAGAGTAACTGAAAACCAAATATACATAAATATATATATTATAACTTCTATTATATTGCACTATAACTGCTGAAATTTCATCTCCGTGGCGTGTCCCTTTTGCAAAATGTTAACTTTAATTTAATAATTTTCGGTCAAAATATCATTATTATAACTCAGCCTTTTTCAATCATAAAGTGTCTATATTTATGAACAATTTAGGTTTATATTGCACTTCATAATAACTTTTTCATACGTAAAAATCTGTAAAAATATTTTGTCCCTCAATTTTTCCAATTTTTTAACGCAATCTGTAGACTTATAATTAAGGTGTCATGTGTTTAGTTATTACGCCTTCCAATAAGTTAAATCTCAATTTTGATCCATTAGCACTAAATGACATTTGAAAAGCGTTTTAAAAAAGAAAAATTTTTACTTAAAAAAAATTATTTTTGTGAAAATCGCATGAGTACAAAAAAAGCGTTCAGTTCCATGTCATTTCTATTATATTTCTGTAACAACTATTTGATAGTATTGTTACCATTTTCTTTAAGTTTTCATATGAAAAAAGCGATCTGCAGAAGAAATAGATTTATTTTGCAATATTGTAGAAGTGAGGTTAGAATAAATGTCAAATTTCAGCTCCATGGTATCACGTAAAATTTCAGCTCCATGCCCTATATGAAGTGTTCAGTGTGCTTCATGCAGAGAAACTTGTTTATCTGTGGTGGTTATTTTAAAATATTATTTTATAAAGTAGTTTAGCAATTCCGGATTACACTGCTCGATCTCGATTTCAAATTATCCAAAAAATAAAAAGAAATATTCATTATTAAATATTGTACTTGCAGGTCTTTTATAAAATTTTATATATGTTAACTAATATCTAAAATACTGTTAGAATATTAAATAATTTATGAATTTATTATTTATTTTCGTTTTAGCAAAATATCAAAAAGAAATTTTTATTTTGTACAATATATTTGCAATAAAAGGATGCGGTTCAGCTTCACATGGCAGACAATTTTTAAAAATTTGCTATTATTTTCGTATAAATATAATTGTAGTAAAATCGTTTAAAATATACTCATATTACACCCTAATAAGAAAAATAAGTGCAGAGAAACATTGAATAAAAAATTTTTTTTTTTTACCAAAACTTATCTTGAAATCGGGCAGTTACGCAAGAATCGACCATATAGTATAACTGCTGGAGAACTACTTTAATTTAAAATAAATAAAATTTCTTCTTTCACTGGGGGGAACCAAATTCTTTCACTGGTGAACGTGTTCTTTTACTGGTGAAATAGGTATGTTTTACTTATTAATTAAAATTTTTAATTATGATTCACATTTATATAATTTAAATTTGACCCTCATATTCTAAACTTAAGAAATTATTGAACAAAAAATGTACAAGACCATTTTCGGTACTTGCATTCAAAAGAATTAATGATAAAAGTATACACTTCCTTAAATGTTCTTTCACTGGTTCCGTTACCCTATATAAAAATGCATTAGAACGACCCTTACCCTCCGCTTGGCGGCCAAAGTATTTCACCTAGGTAGATGAAATTTGATATACATATGTAGTTTGACCTGTAGATTTAATCAAATTTAAGGAAGACTGCGGCTAAATGTTACATTTTCAACAACAAAATTTTTTGAGGCACTAAATTCCCAAATAAATAGGTATAATCACATGTACCTGGCAGTTAAATCTATTCTCAACAATTTTTTAGAATATAGTTCATGATGTTTCCACAAAAAATACATGTTTTGTCCGTTTTCCCAAACTTCTATTTCTTTAACATTTAGCCACATGGCGGGGCTAAATGTTAAAAAGTCTTTCTAGCCTACTGAAATTATTCTTTTAACCTTTTTAAAAAGCAGATAAGTTAAGGAATATGTAAACGCTAAATTTAATACATAAAACTCCTATGTTTCTTGAAAAGTACACATGAATGAAAAAAAATGAACAGTTATCAGTTTATTTTATCTTCTTGTGGTCTTTTCGCTGCACAACTTGCTTCCTCTTGTTATTCCTTTTTTTTTATGCAAAAAAATTCGAAATAGATAATAAATGTAACATGTTGAATAGAAAAACTGACCGAAACCCACAACAGAAAGTAAAAAAAGGAGGGGAAACTCAATTTAACATTTAGCCCCACGGTATGTTTTTGGTTTCCACATCAGCCGCACAAAATATGACTACAAATATACAAAAACAATTTCAGATTCGTGTTCAGCATAACCAAATTAGCTAGAAAATACTAATTTTTCTTAAAATAGAAATATAATATAAATAGAATAGAATAGAAAAAAGCCATCAAAAGTTGAAACATGCGACAGGGGTGCATGATTATGCCATAAAAATATTTAATCCGAATTTTCAGTATTTCGAAATCCAGAGTTGAGAACTGTTGTTTAACAGAAATAGATTAATTCGTACAAAATTGTACGAGAATTTGTAACACGGAATTTCCGTTTAATCGAAGATTTATTTATTCAAATTTTAATGCATTCCTATTTTTATTTAGAACAATAATTATTTAAGTGCATTCTATTTCTTGATTCTGCTGTTAAAAGAATGTCAAATGTAGTAAAAGACTGTATATTCTGACTGGCTGTCACCAGCATCGGGCTTGGGCCTTCTTCGATGTGTGCAGGTTAACCTGCAGAAATTTTAGCCTTTCGCCTGTTTCAGTTTCTGCCGTTCCTGCTTTTACACTGGGCAGGCATTGCTACTAGTCCAGTGTGCAAATTTAGGGTTACCTAAATCGAAGCAAGTGATATACTTGGACTCTCTTACATGACAGTTGTTGGACACATGACCCAGTCCATCGCATCTTCGACAGTTTTTTATTCTGTCGGGGCCATTGCAGAGTTGGGTCGTGTGGCCGAATCCCAAGCATTTTTGACACCTCGGCACCTATGCGTGTTCTCGGATTGGTGCATTTATTCAACCAATCCTCCCCATGCCATAATTATTTCCTAGTACTTTTAAAAATATATTAATAAGCAAAATTTGTGTATATACGTATAAATAAATGTATGTTAAATATGTGTGTTACAAAATAAAAGAAAAGGCAAACGCTCTAGCTAGAAATATGGTTGAAAATAATTTTTAAAATAAAACTGACATTTTAAATCGCTTCATGTAAAATTTCAATTCTAGTATGTAATTGTTTACTTAAATACTTATATGATTTCAGTTTGTAATAGGTTGTAAAATTTACAAAAATGTCAAGATATCCCACCTTTCAAACACTTTTAATGTAAAAGTTACTGCACATCTTCTGTCAGTGTAGCTCCGTGCACCGACGAGTCACAGATTTTTCTTTAAATTTTTAATTTGGAAGTGTTTAAGATGCTAAAGAAGTGTAGGTACTAAAAAGTTCTGCAAACTTTTAATATTTTTGAAAATAATAAGTACACTGAAAAAATTAAAGGACAGTTGCTGCACCGTAGACAATATTTAATAAATCAACTAATTTCACAATTATTATTTTAAATGTGATTTCCTTGGTGTGAAGTTAACTTTTTTTAAAAGATTCAACAACTGCCCTTAAAAAGTGCAGCAACTGTCTTCTAATTTTTCCAGTGTAAAGGTTTATTTTCAGTAAACCGAAATTTTGAACTCATAAGTTGATAATGTATCCAATCATATTTTGGAAAATTGCGTGCGTTTGTTTTGATACCACTTTCTCTTTCTACTGTCTAATTTAAACTCTTCCTTAATCTATAGTTAACTGCAATTTAAATGGTGACCGTGAATTTAATATGCATAACCCAAACATATTTCAAGTAGAGTATTATGGGTATTATTATTTTATTCTGTTTGCAGGTAATGCAAGAATTGTGTGATACGCTGGCAATATTAAAATCAGATGAAGAATGTCGTGTTGTTCTCTTCACATCCATTGATGGAACGACTTTTTGCGATGGTTTAGATCTTTCTACTTTGTTACAGTCTGACAAGGAACAGCGAAAATTTTTCGCAGAAAAAATGGCAAACGCTGTCAAGTATGTTGCATATTAATACAAATACAATCGAATAATACTTAATACAATTCATCAATGCCTATGCTTAATTTTTCAGAGAGACACTCATATCAAACACGCCTCCCAAGTTAAATTATTTGTCTGTCACTATAAATGTTACTAAAATACCAGCTGTCATGTGTCAAGATCCATTTACACCTTCAAAAAAAAAAAAAATTACTTTGGAGTAAAAAGGACAAATACACAGTCTGTCTTCCCTACTGCAATGCAAAAAAACAAATAATTTTTTTTCCGAAGGTGTAAATAGACATTCACGGACGCGTTTATTTCACGTTTCAAAACATTACTTTTTTAGCAAAATTTGTAGCTCTGAAATGAGCCTATTGCACCAGCCTAATTTTAGTTCGCAATGTTACTAGTTTAACTTGATTTTACTTAGTATCTACATAGTTGATCTACAGATTTTTTCCGATTTGGATTTTGAACCGTCTGTGAAAAAAAGGGAATAACGGTTGTATTTTTCTCCTATGGCGTCATTAAAACTTTGGGGTGGGTCTAGACTGTTTTTAGCTGTCAAACCCGTGCCAAAGTCCATGATAAGCTCGATTAGATGCTCTTTGAAAGGGAGTTCAAAAAAGGAATGATGGGGACCTTTACCTATTTTACTTTTTAGGTTTCTCACTTTGTAAAAAGCGATGAAAAGTGTAAATGTATAGAGAATGCGATGTTGGTTATTGACTTTAACTAGGTTCCATAACAGTTCAAGTTTTTCTGGAAGGGGGTGGTGGGTGTTTGAGAAAGATTTAAGGAGGTATTTTGAGTCCAAAAAATCGAATCTAAATTTGAGCCGGGGCTGGCACGACTCTACCAACATGTCATTGATGGGTGTGCTATTTCTATAACCGAAGGATACTACATTTCTGATTTTTTCGATTCTATTGACGAATTTATGGGTTTTGAACATAAAGACATAAGATCCGTAGTCAATACAACTTCTGATTAAAGCGTTGTAAACTATTAAGAATGTTTAAGGATGGGCCCCCCTCCAAACACCCCTTAGTGCTTTTATTATATTCAACCTTTTTCCGAGTTTAGTTATTAAATACTTGAAATGTTCAACAAACGTGAATGCACAATCCAAAGTAATGCCTAGGAACTTAACGTTCGAAGCGGGATAAATAGTTAAATTATTAATTTGAATACTGATTGCGGGATTAGTAATATTTATTTTAAGTCTGTTGAATGAAACAAGTTTTGTTTTTTCTGGACATGTTTCTAGTCCTCTTTTTGACATAAATATTTGAATTGAGAATATTAATGCAATTTTGTAAAGAGTTAACCGCCTGGAAGTAATCTGTGTGTCTACTTATAATTACAATGTCGTCTGCAAATTCGACAATAATGCAGTCTTAAGAAACTAACGTGTATCATTTCCGAGTATAAATTGAGTACAAAATAGGGCTAAGAACGCAACCTTGAGGGAGTCCCACTGTACTCTTTCTAGGACCTAGAAGTTCGCCATTGATGTTAAAAAAGATGTTTTTATTAGCTACTGAATTATAAACAAATCGAGTTATTGATAATAATATCTGGGGAATGACACTTGGAAAGGCACCTTTAATCTTGAGAAATAATGTAGCCGTTGTCTCGTTTTGTGCAAAACCAGGCCAAATCTCGGTATAGAGTATGGCGAGATTATCTGCACATGATTTGTTTTTTCTGAATCTATATTGCATAGGTGATAGCAGTGAGTTGTGTTCTACAAACCATGTGAGTCTGTTATAAATAAGTTTCTCGAAAAGTTTATAGAGGCAAGATGCTAATACTATGGGTCTAAGCTTATTATGAGTGGATTTAGGTAGGAAAAAAAGAAGAAAATTGCTTCATGAGGGGTGGGGGCGGGGGTAGGAATTAAATAGGAGTAATTCATTGAAGATTTTTAATAGTTAAATTGTGGCTTCGTCAGGGAAATGTGTTATTATGATATGTGACGCTAGGCGAGAGAAGGGACCTATCGCGGAAAAAATCAATTTTCTTTTTTTTATGCTAAAAGATAATTTTTGAGCTGTTCTTTCATTTTGATGTTGCAATTTTTTTTTATTACACTTATTGTTATAATGCTTCAAACTGTTAGGCATACCAAGTGTATCGCATTTTTTGGTTTTTCTTTATACGACCGTTCCGTAAAATTAACAATTCATTATTTTGATTTTTTTATGGTAATTGATAGTTTTTGAATTGCTTTTTGAGTTTCAAAAATCAAAATTTGATTCCTACAATTAGTTTTCTTTATATGAAGCTTTAAACATAGGCATGTTAAGCGTCCCGATTTTTCTTCCTCCTCTTTGCCCGTCCATCCTTTAAATTTTGCTTTCTCAGCGATAGGTCCCTTCTCTCGCGGAGAATCACATATTATTAATAGGAGTAGACTTGAGTTTTAGGGTAGAAATTGCTATATTAATTCTGTTATTAGAAAAGGATTTTGGAGAAATTCGTTTGTCTGGAACTCCGCGGGGAATTTATCGACAAAGACAGTGGAGAGTGGGGGCATGCATCGTCAATCATGCTCTTCAGAATTGTGATCACTTTTGAGTCTGCTGAAAGAGAGGAATTAGACAGTTGATTGAATCTATGTTTAAAAGACTTTATTGTTCTCCAGATTTTGGATATGGATGAAGTTCTGTCCAGTGAATCACAAAAGGACTTAAACGATTCTCTTTTAGCCTTGTTGAACGTTTTTCTAGCTATTGCTTCCGCTTTCTTATATATTAGGTAATTAGGATAGTCTGATTGCCTTCTGAAGTTAACTGCAGCCTCTTTTCTTTGCTTGTGGGCTTCTTCGCAGTCAGTGTTCCACTATGAGGCTGGTACAAATTGTTTGGTATTAGAATTGGTGGTATTGTTATTGTTGGGATTAGGATTACGTGATTTATTAGAATTCTGGTGACATGCTAAAGTTACAGCCTTGTTTATAAACTGCAGAAATAAAGAGTATTTATCAATTGAGTCAAAATCAGAGGTTTCTTCTTCAGAGAATTCAAGTTCTAAGTTATTTTTTAGGTAATGTTTAAAGATCGACCAAATAACATTTTTAGTACAGTATATGTATAAAAAATAGTGGCTTGTTGGTATAAAAACTCCTATGATCATCAACACTGGGTAGTGATCGCTTCCAAGAGGGTCATTCCATCCGACTTGATTACATATTATGAAAAGGGCATGTATGCTCCTTTCAAGTATGTAAAATCTGCCCCCGCACCTATTGTGCTCATATTGCTGTCACAATTTGGCTTTGCTGTGAAAAAAAATTTCACCAAATATTAACCCTTAAATCCAATTTTTGAGGGAGATATGGATGGTGTAAATAAAATTAAAAACTCTGTTTTTCTTTAAAACGGCTGATTTGATTTCATCAAATAAAATATATGGTAAGGTAGTCAATGAGACTATTGGGAAAATATTTTTTTTATTTTTGCACAAAAATTACAATAAAAAAAAAATTCTCAAAATTAAATTTTTTTTTATTATACTTCAGAGCGACACTCATAGATTTCAGCTGACTTAAATAGCCCAAAGTATCTTCAATAATAAAAAATTATTACCTAATTTATTTTCGAGGCGCGTCATAGTAAAAAAAAACTAAAATATGACGTGCTCATGGAACGTTACAGAGGAATAGCCATTAACGGATCCACGAGGGAGGGTCATGGGGGTCATGACCTCCCCTGGAGCTTTATATATGAATGTGTGTGAGAGAGAGATAACATTATAGTGTCTAACTAATTATATTATATTATTTAAACGGTCGCCATGTAAGTTTTGCGGTTTTGGCGATAGGTCTATTTTCTCGTGCGGCGTGTAGGTTATCATATTTTTTATTTTTAAAACGCATGTTCGTTGTTTATCATCCTCTAAGTATATAAAATGTAAGACTAACGAAGATTGAAAATATAACAAAAGTAAATAAATATAATAATGTGTCACGTCGAAGTACCTATTGCCAGGGGCGCACAGTGGGACTTTTAGCATTTTTTTTGTCAATATCTAATATCTCTCGATAGATTTAAAAATAAAAAATATGATAACCTACACGCCGCACGAGAAAAGAGACCTATCGCCAAAACCGCAAAACTTACATGGCGACCGTTTAAATAATATAATATAATTAGTTAGACACTATAATGTTATCTCTCTCTCACACGCATTCATATATAAAGCTCCAGGGTGGTCATGACCCCCATGACCCTCCCTCGTGGATCCGCCAATGGCTATTCCTCTGTAACGTTCCATGAGCACGTCATATTTTAGTTTTTTTTTACTATGATGCACCTCGAAAATAAATTAGGTAATAATTTTTTATTATTGAAGATACTTTGGGCTATAAGTCAGCTGAAATCTATGAGTGTCGCTCTGAAGTATAATAAAAAAAAATTTAATTTTGAGAATTTTTTTTTTATTGTAATTTTTGTGCAAAAATAAAAAAAATATTTTCCCAATAGTCTCATTGACTACCTTACCATATATTTTATTTAATGAAATCAAATCAGCCGTTTTAGAGAAAAACACATTTTTTAATTTTACTTACCCCCTCTATATCTCCCCCAAAAATTGGTTTTAAGGGTTAATTTTTTGGTGAAAATTTTTTTCACAGCAATGCCAAATTGTGACAGCAATATGAGCATAATAGGTGCGGGAACAGATTTTACATACTTAACCGGCTATGCTCTTTGGGGAGTTACGAGCGAAAGGTCTAATATTGAGGGGCGTTCATCAAGGTGATTGACGAGAGTAGATTTATTGTTATTTATGTACAAAAATTAATTTTTTTGGCTCTAAAATATAGTTTAGGGTATAAAAATAGAATATAAATAAAGAAAATTATTTTTTATTTTAAATTTTTTTGTCTGCAACTAATTAACAGTTTTTAATTTGAAAGCAGCTCAGGAGATACCAAATTTACTGAAAAAATACATAAAAATTGGATTTAAATTATACTTTATAATGGCCAGATTTCATTGTCAAAAAACTTGTAAAAGTAGTTGGGACATATACGTCCCATGTACGTGAAAGAATTAATAAATACATGTGTATAATAAGGTTTTTAATAGAGTTTAAGAAAGCTAGCCAGGTGAGTTCTGGGACGTTGACATTTGGAACTCTATATACGGAAACAATCAAGATAGGTCCAATGAAAAACTCTATCGAAATAGCTAGGGTTTCTAGAATATTTTCTATGTGAAGAATAGATGTTTCTTTATTAAAAAAAATGTTATGCTTAAATGCGATAGCAAGACCTTCTTTATCTCTGGTAATTCGATCTGAGCGAATGATATTGAAATTTTAACATAATTAGAAAGGCTTATGTGGTTTTAGGAGAGTCTTACAAAACAGGGAAATGTCAAAATATTCACTATTTTTTATTATTTGGTGTTTTGTTTGTGTAATGCCTCGACAATTCCACTGCAAAATTTTGAGGTTATGCGTTTGCGCCAACTTGGAATTTTTGTGAGTTATGAATAGGGTGTCCTATTAAGTTTTGGTCGTTTACTATTGATGGCAAATTATTTGAGGTGAGGGTAGCTATAAGTTGTGAGTAAAGTTGTAAGATGACTGGTGTTGTAGAGGAAACCTTCTTCAAGTTGGGAGTCTCTGTGGTACTTGTAGTTGTGTTTGAATGTTTGGACGGAAGGGTTTGGTTTGTGTGGAGGGGGTCTCTAGCATGTGGTGATTCATGCGATTTAGAGCTTAAATGTTTGTAGGTTGAATAGGCGATTTATCTTTATTTCTTTTGAGATTTTTTGGTCTGGAAAAATTGGTCGGAGATTGTCTGGGATTTCTTTTCGGCGAGGATTGTGCCAACTCTGTGTAAGCATGTTTAAACGTTATAGGCGACCTTGAAGCAGGAGTATCCGCTAATTCCGGGAAGTTACTGAAATTGAAGTTCCCGTTTAAGGGTTGGTAGTTGTTGAATTTTGAGTTCTTATTTGCTATTTTTGGTCTGATAATAGATTTGGCTTCTGCGAACTTTAAATTATTATTAGTAACATAGATTCTAAAATCTTCTTGGAATTTGTATTCCGGGCGAACCTTTGAGCTTGGGAGATGGTCACCGCCAGTGTATGCACTTCGGAGTGTCATTTACTCTTTGACAAACAGCATCTTTTTCGTGCTCTAGTTCACCACATTATTTACAGTGCGGCTTAGATTTGCAGTGTTCGGTTATGTGACCATATCTCAAGCACTTCCAACAAATTTTAACGGGAGGTGTATAAGGATTTACATTGAGTGACACCTTAAAAATAGCAACTTTGGTGGGAAGCGACATACCTTTAAATGTTAATAAAAATGATCTTGAGGGAATATATTCTATCTTACAGGTCTCTTGATTTTTCTGCCTTCTGGGGAAGCGGCGAACTTCCAATAGTTCAAGTCGACGAAAGCAGGGGCTACCTAGGATTTCTAAATTTGACATAATTTCGTCTTCCGAGAGATCCAGTTAGATGTCACTTATAACACCCTAGCAGTTAACAAAGTAAAAGGGGACGAATGCTCTTGGACCTTTTTCATTTAGGATTTTATCAGTCAAGATTTTGTTCGCTTCCTGAGCTGATTTTTTTAATACTGACAGTCTACCATAATCCGATTTATCAACGCTAAGAACTGCCTCTTCGTATTTAGAGTTTAGCTTTTTGCAAAGGGAATTCGATCCATTCCTTTGTCTTTCTTTGGTGAGTCTGGCAAATGTTCTAATATAGTTTCGCAGCTGCCTCTCTGCAATTCGTCATAAAGAAGGATTTTAGGTGATCCCAGTCCTAGAAACACTGTTGGAGGTGGTGATGGTGGGGGGTTTCCACTCTCTTTAAGTTGTGAATCATCATTGTCCTCGTCCATGTGTTCGTCGTCATCATGACCATTGTTTTCCGACCACACGACGGGCACCTTTGAGTTTTCACTCTACCGAAAATACTTAGATATTTATATTTTTCGTCACGAATTGTAATTATATGCTTTTCTACTTTCAATTAAGGACAAATCATTGAATTTTGCTCAATTAAATTAACTGATTTGCCTGGATAAATCTAAATTTAATATAAAAATTATTTTCGAAGATTTTTTTTTACTCATCAAATTTTTTATTAGTTCCGGCAGAAACCTTTTGTTTCCAAGAACGATTTTAATTTTTAAAAGTTAAAGAACTAGTTTTATCACAATTTTTAATAAATAATTAATCTAATAATATTTAAAATAATTCCTTTTTCTTCCTCCGGAATAAATAAATATTTATTGACATATTTATTTTAATATTACTGAATATTACTAAATTCAGTAAATACTATTGAACCGGTTCCTGACTTTTATACATTACTCGCGCCCACTATCTTTCTAAGCCGTTGCTCGTATATAATATATTTAAGTAGACATTTGTAACTGCAGGGATTACAGCTTCTATTGTTAGTAAAAAAGGGGAATAGGGGCATTTTTTTAAAATAGGTCACAAAAAGGGAACACAAAATTTGCTTTAAAGTCTATGATGTCGACTTCCATTGAAAAATTGAAGATGTTAAATATGGTCTTAATAGTTTTTACTTTTTAAATAGAAGGTAATTTAGTGTTTAATAAAATGTCAAATTAATATTTTTTAAACAAATAGCGTTATTCATATAAACATTAAAATATTATGTATACCTACTAGAAACATTAAAGTGCGCTGTGGCGCGCGAGAAACTTTGCATTGTTATTTGTCATTCAAAACTATAAATTTTTAAAAATTTAAATAATGAAAATTAGGAGAATTAAAATTTTTTTTAAAGTAACTGAAAAATAACGAAAATAATTGACAATTGAAAATAAAACTCGAAAAAAATTTAGATAATTGCACAATTGAAGAAGAATAATTTATAAAATTACACAATAAACATTAAATTTAAACTAGAAAATTAAAAAATTAAGAAAATTATAGAAATAACTGTTGGAAATGATTGCCAACTGAAAAACTGAATTAAAAATCGACAAAAATAATTGAAATTCAAGAAAATAATAAAAACTTAAAGAAATAAATTAAAAATTTAAGAATTGAATTGAAATTTGAAGAAATAAATTAAAATTGAAAACAAAACTCTAACAATGGCCAGGTTAATCCAAAATCGTACAAAATAATTATTGAAAAATTAAAGAATAATTATAAAATTTTAAGAGAATAATTAAAAAAATTGTTGCAAATAATTGAAAATTGAGGTAAATAAATAATAATTGAAAGAAATAGTTGAAAAGTAGATTAATTTACAATTAGAAAAAATAATTCCAGAATCAAACAATATTAAATTTAAACAAAATAATTCAAATGCTATGGAAATTATAGGAATACCTAATTGTTGGAAATAATTGAACATTGAACAACTAGATTGCAAATTAAAAAAATAATTAAAATTAAAGAAAATAATTGAAAAAATTTTAAAATTAAAAAAATAATTCAACATTGCAAGAAGGAATTAAAATTTAAAGAATAAATTTAAAAATTGAAAAAAAACGATAATTATTGAATATAGAAGAAAATAATTTAAAGAAAGCGAGAACCTTTTAATATTAAAGACCTTAATTTAAAATTGAAAAATGGAATTTGAAATTTAAAGAAAATAGTTGTAGAATTAAACATTTGAATTCAAATTTTGAAACAATTTTTGTGACTGAAAAAAAATGGAAAATTGAATTAAACTGAAATCTTAAAAATTAAATTTAAATTTAAAGAATATAATTAAAAATTGAAGAAAGTATTTTAAAAAAGACGAGAATCATTAAATATATTTAAAAAATGGAAATGAAATTAAAATGAAATATTTAAAATTCAAAAAAAACATACGAGAATTGAAGAAAATAGTTGTAGAATTGAACAACTGAATTTAAATTTAAAACAGTTTTTATAATTGAAAAAAATATTGAAAAAAGTAGAGAATTAACGTAGTTATAAGTCAACGTTGCTAGTCAAATTTATTTTTTGGATGAAAAGGTGATCAGAAATACATTAAGATTTAGTCAATAAATATTCAAAATATATTTTTAACTTGAATGTTAAACTTTCAACATGAATAACTAATTAAATAAAAATAAGTGTGGAAAATAAAATTTATTTGATTACCGTTGTCATTTTCAATTTGTTTATCGTGGCAACGTTGCTTTTTTAAAAAGGTTAACTTTAAAATTACATTCAATTGTTTTGTAGTAATCGTAAACATTAATTGTTTACAAATGTCAAACAAAGAGGCTAAAAAGGAAAATTTAAAAATGAATCTTTTAAGATATAAAGGCCATTTTATAAAAGAGAAATTATTGGAGCATATATTAAAGAAGAATAGGGAATTAATTGTAAAAAAACTTTCTTTTTTATTATTTTAATAAAGGAGTAAATTGAAATGAAAAAATATACATATTTGTCAGGTGTTATGAAAATTAACGAAGTTGAGTTTCAGGTCGAGAAAAGAAAACACTCGTTGACAATCTAACCAAAATGACAATTTTCTTTTAATGTATTAACATATACATATTATATTTAACAAAAATAAAATACTTATGTTGAAATTTTTCTTTTGCAACAATTCTTTTGAAAATAAATATATTAAATTTGTTTTTTACATTAAAGATGGTTTTTGTATTAAAAAATCAAGAATGTTAGTTTTCGCAAAAACGTTCGTTGTAACAACCGTCGAAATATGTGAATATAGTTATGTTTTTCTGAATAATTAAAAAATCGATGTTGCCATATGGGAAAATCCACAGAACCGGTCGATTTTCACTTATAAAAATAAAAATTTTCAAATTACGAGCACACCTTTCATTTATGGTTTATTTTATTTGAAAAGTATTTAAGAACAATTACCTTCTTGCGTGATCCATTTTATTTTAATGCCGTTTGAGTTAAAAGCCAAAAACGAAAATACCTATGTAATCTTTGTTCAGCAAATTTTAATGAAAAATGTGTACTTCATTCTTTTGTTTTTTGCATATATATTTGTAATATTTGCAAAACATTTTGAATAATAAAATATGATAAAATACAATTATTTATATACAATTCATATTTACAATTAACATAGGTAATAATTAATAAATTATAATTTCATCTTAGCATTTATTTTTTTATTTTGAAAATTAAATTATCTGAACCAATACCTAAACAGACATTATTGACATTGATTTTGATACAAGTTTGAAAATAAAACAAATGAATGGTTATTTCATTTTTCATATTTATAAATACCTTCATTCAGTTAAATTTCTTTTAATTTTAGTTTTATTTTTAACTTTTAGATATTATAAATTGAAAATAGAATTTGGCGTTTGTATATAAAAATTATAATAATGTCTTTAAATAATCACACATGTTTTTAATTCATTATATTTTAATTTGTAGTTGTGCTCCTGAAAAAAGGCTAAGTTTTGAATCGTTCACGATCAAATATAGAGTGTTAATTTTTGTAATATTTTCTTTAATTCTAATCGCACACTGTTCTATTATACCTAGATTTGTTCATCTGCTAAAAAACAACAAGTACCAATTTGAAAAATTCAAATCGAAGAATCGCCGTAAAAAATATTTATAAAAATGTATAGGTATTTCATTATTTTAAAATAATGAGTAACGCTATTTTCAGCGACTACCATTTCTTTTTAATTAAGGGCACATATTTTTTTCTGCCTTCAATAGATTCTACACTAAGTAAAGTATAATTCACCATCATTTGGAATTGTTTCAATCTATGCCGAACAAGTTATACCCATAAGAATTAAAATTGATACCTAGAATAACACGACAAATTTGAATTTTTAAGTAACTTAACTCTATTTTATTTTTTATATAAGACGAAAAGGTTTGCATTTACTCAATTTTCTTAGTTTAATTGGTTATCAGGGATACTATAAATTGGTAGAAATTTGAAAAAGATTAATATGATACTTCTAAAATAGAAAAATCTGTGAGTAACATGAAATCGACCGGTTCTGTGGATTCGCCCATATGTATAAATTTTAGATAAAACAAGAACAAAACTTGAAAATTTTAATTATTTATCTAATTTTACTCTCTTATCTTCGGTGAAATAAGTTAAAATTTATTTAATCTACAAACTTTTAATTACTTAAATCTAGTTTTTCAACTTGATCCGTATGATTTATCTATTGGATATTAAAAAATTTGTAACCAAAAAGATGTATTTTAACCTATACCTGTGTAAAAATAGTGACTTTTAAATAATCATATCTCAGAAGATAAGCGGTAAATTAATTATATATTTTGTAGAAATACGTATTGAACATTAAACTTTTTTTGCTGAAAGTTTTATTACGTTCTCTATGATTTCAATTTTTGAAATAACTACGTTAAAGAAAATTTTTAAAAATAATTTTAAACTGAAAACATTATTTACAGTTTTGAAAAATAATTCAAAATTAAAGAATTAAATCACATTTCTAAGAAGACAGATAGATAATTGAAAGAAAAATTTCAAAATGATAAAATTATTAAATATTAAAGAAAATAATTGACAAATGAAAAAAATCTTGAAAACTGTCGAGAATAATTAACAAGAGAATAACGAATCAATTTATAAAGTTAAAAAGAGTTATAAAATTTTGAGAGAATAAGTGGAAATTGAAAAAATTGTTTAAATTAATTAAAAATTGTGGAAAATAAATAATAATTGAACAAATATCTGAAAAACCAAAGTAGGTTTACGCTAACTCCCCCCCCCCCCACATTATGTGTTACATAGTTTTTTGTCAAAATGCACTTCGACGGCATATGTAACTATTGTCGAATTTCAAGAAAGTCAATTATATCACAGTCAAATTATCTGAATAAAATTTTGTGTTCTCTTCATTAGATAAGCGTTTAAAATCAACAAAGCTAATAATTCTAAATCTAAAAATAAAAATACACCTGACTCTCTTTATATGCAACTCTTCGGGCTGGGTCTTTCATATAGCGAATTGTAAACAAGCGCTCGAAACGCATTGTCCATTGCTACCCCTCTTACGTCTTTGTCCCTACATGCTCGACGCTCAACTCTAATTCCCCTTTCTTCTTATTCGCAGAATGTCATATTTCGAACCTTCATATAAAGAGAGTGCGGTGTATTCTTAAACCATTGTTTATAATTTTCTTTTAAAAAGCGGCTAGCTCTGCCTTTTTCATTAGGATTTTAAATTACCCGCAGTCTTTTAAAAATGGCAAACAAAAAAAAACTGTGGTCAATCTCCCTCTCACCCAAATAGCTCAGCGCGATTATTAAATGATACAAATTCAGAATTAAGTAAAAAATAACTTTGATAAATTATATATTTAAATTTGAAAATTAGAAATAGGGGAAATAGGGGACAAATCTTTAAAATAGGGGAAATGGGGACAAAACTTCAAAATAGGGGGAAAAGGGGAATAGAGGACAGTCTGTGATCCCTGTAAAACAATAAATTAAGAAATCAGAATTTATTGGATTTTCACTTTATTTGAATTTAGTAAATTGGTCAAAATTTCTCAAAAAAATCAATGTTGGTCATAAAAATTTTTGACTTCATTTTTTCAATCAAATGCACCCCTACGATTTCTGTTTAATAACGATATTTCGTTTCCCTATTTTTTTCCTAAGTTGATTAAAAAGAAAAAAGTTCTGGAGACTTTAAAAACAACCGAGATATTGGACTTTTTGTGACGCGGCCTATGCTCTCTGAATTCAGGCAAGCTTAACGCCCGGACACGGACGCATTTTTTCAAGCATTTTCAAAGTTAATTATTTTTATTTTTAGGCATGTAAATTGGTTTTCGTAATAACATTTTATTACGTATATTTTATCGTTCTTTCATAATCTGTCATCAAAATTGCAAAAAAATAAAATTCCAAAAAGCTATAACCACTTTTTTGGGAAAAAATGCAAATTTTTTAAATTTTTGATTCAAAAATATATTTTTTTTCCACATAACCAGTGATCAGAAAATTTCTGCACCTAAAAATATCGTCACCACAATATCCAAGCTTCAAAAAGATGGACCATACATTTAAAAATATTAAGATGGCAGATCCAAAATGGCAACGACAGTATTTTTTTTTCAAAAAATTGACACTCAGTTGATAATTCTTTTACTTCTCTCTTTATTTGTATGAAAATGAGTACCTGAACGTTTCTTGGGTCGCTGATTGTTAATCTAAAGTCGGATTTCAAAAAATCAAAATGGCGGTCGATATTTTTGGAATTGATCGGATTCACTTGAAACATGCTACTCGGGGGTTTTTGGGGTCGCTGATTGTGAATCTGAAGTCGGATTTCAAAAATTTAAAATGGCAGATCCAGTATGGCTGTCGATATTTTTGGAATTGACCCAAAAAACCACGGGTAGCATGTTTCAAATAAATCCGATTAATTCCAAAAATATCGACCGCCATACTGGATCTGCCATTTTAAATTTTTGAAATACAAATTTAGATTAACAATCAGCGAGCCAAGAAACATTCAGGTACTCATTTTCATACAAATAAAGAGAGAATTAAAAGAAGTATCAACTGGGTGTCAATTTTTTGAAAAAAAAAAAGAATTGTCGTCGCTAGTTTGGATCCGCCATCTTAATATATTTAAATGTATGGTCTATCCTTTTGAAGCTTGGATATTGTGGTGACGATATTTTTAGGTGCAGAAATTTTCTGATCACTGGTTATGTGGAAAAAAAATTATTTTTGAATCAAAAATTTAAAAAATTTGCCTTTTTTCCCAAAAAAAGTGGTTATAGCTTTTTGGAATTTTATTTTTTTGCAATTTTGATGACAGATTATGAAAGAGCGATAAAAAATACGTAATAAAATGTTATTACGAAAACCAATTTACATGCCTAAAAATAAAAATAATTAACTTTGAAAATGCTTGAAAAAATGCGTCCGTGTCCGGGCGTTAAGCTTGCCTGAATTTAGAAAGCATAGGCCGCGTCACAAAAAGTCCAATATCTCGGTTGTTTTTAAAGTCTCCAGAACTTTTTTCTTTTTAATCAACTTAGGAAAAAAATAAGGAAACGAAATATCGTTATTAAATAGAAATCTTAGGGGTGCTTTTGATCAAAAAAATAAAAACAAAATTTCCTAATTTTGATTAATTTTATCCATTAATTTATATTTATTTTATCCGAAGCGTTACTTGAAATGGTTCTGACCATTGAATACCATTTTAATAACAATTATAAATTTTATAGTTTACAACAATCATTTTAATTACAGTTTAAAGTACAAATGTTAACCTTTAATTTAAAAAAAAGAAAGCTCAATTTTCTTTATCTCAAAGTAAAATTTAAATAAAATTTTTAAAAAAAATTAGCTAAGATTCTTTACTTCAGGAAACTAGGTATTTTGAGAAGATTCAAATGTTAAAGCAGAAAAAGAAACTCAAAATGTCAAATAACTTGCATTGTTCAGGGTCCGCTTTCCAGCATTGTCGTTTTTGATATCGCTACCTCTCTAAGCATGAGCGGGAATGGGTTAAGGGGTAAAGCCACTCTAGAGGTCGGAAAATAGGCTCATTTTTGAGAATATATTGTGGGAATATGGAAAAAAGGATAGAATTTATATGTAACCAGTTCATTGACCATAAATTGAAATATGAAAAAATATTCTTTAATTCATTTTTTTTTACAAAATGTCGGCGACTGAGTGAATTTTGCAACTCATGTTTTTGTTAAAGGGCTCCACGGGCGGAACGATATCTCCTGGTGTATGACACCTATCACAAAAAATCAAATAGTTTTATAATCTACATAAGAATGCCTTTGGAAGTACGTACGGCACGGCGGGACCTAATTGACTTCAACCCAGAAGTGCTTGCACATTTCAGTTCTATCTTGATTTTGTTTCTGGGAAGCCTCCTGATGATTTTAAGCATAAAATAAAAAAATTCGGTTAGGCCCTTTTTGGAAAAACTGATTTTTTGACTTTTTTTAAAAACGTTAATCAACATATTTTTACTAAAATAAATGAAAATAATCACTATATCGACTTGAGTCATTAAAAATGGTATCAAAAAATATGTTCTGGGTGCTGAGTATCTTTGAGTAACTTTACACCATAAAAATTAATGAAAAACTGTGAAAAATCGGTGTAAAATTGAGTTTTTTTAATATTACTCCCTCCCAGTACATACAAACCTTAAGTGACCTGTAGGAGATTTATAGCATATCAAATTTTAAAGAAAATAAAAAATAGAGTGCTTTATTTTTAAAACTTTTGGATTCATGACCGTCTAAATTCAGATTTCATCAAAAAATCTATTGAAAAAAAATTTTATTTTTAAAAAATAAAAAGTTTTCTATTCATCTAATGCATATATATTACTAAAAGTAAATTAAAGTAGATTAAATTCTAAGTAAATCTGTGGTTAAACCATTATTCTATCTCTAATAGAATCGGAGTTATGATTTTTTTAAAATGACATGACCCTTTTTAATGAACTTTCTTTTAAAATCAATTTTTTTGTAATTTCTTCGTTTAGTAGGGTGTTAATTGTAAAAATGCTCTCATATGGTTTTATTTTCTATTTTAAAGAAATAATAGTCCAATTATGTTAATACAAGAGTCGTCACTCATTTTGAAAGTTAATATTGTTATCATAATTTTCATAAACAGTTTTTTGTTCCTAAATACCATTTAATTTAATTCTTTTTATTACTAAAGAAAATAAAACCATATGATGAGAGCATTTTTACAATTAACACCCTGCTAAAGGAAGAAATTACAAAAAAATTTATTTTAAAAGAAAATTCATAAAAAATGGTCATTTTAAAAAAAATCATAACTCCGATCCTATTAAAGATACAATAATGGTTTAACTACAGAGTTACTCAGAATTTAGTCTACTTTAATTTACTTTCAGTAATATATATGCGTCAGTGCACAGAAAACTTTTTATTTTTTAAACACTAAAATTAAAATTTTTTTTCAATAGATTTTTTGTTGAAATCTGATTTTAGAAGGTCAAAAATCCAAAAGTTTTAAAGATAAAGCACTTTATTTTTTCTATTTTCTTCAAAATTTGATACGCTATAAATCTCCTACAGGTCACTTAAGGTTTGTATGTACTGGGAGGGAGTAATATTAAAAAAACTCAATTTTACACCAATTTCTCATAGTTTTTCATTAATTTTTATGGTGTAAAGTTACTCAAAGATACTCAGCACCTAGGACCTATTTTCTGATACCATTTTTAATGACTCAAGTCGATGTAGCGATTATTTTCACCTATTTTAGTAAAAATATGTTGATTAACCTCTTTTAAAAAAAGTCAAAAAATCAGTTTTTTCAAAAAGGGCCTAACCGATTTTTTTCATTTTATGCTTAAAATTGTCAGGAGGCATCCCTGAAACAAAATCAAGAAAGAACCGAGATATGCAAGCACTTCTGGGTTGAAGTCAATTAAGACCCGTAGGGACGGATTAATTTTTAAATCAATTTTTTTGAAAATGGTGCACTTTTTCTAAAAAAAAAACATCGATTTTTGACCAAAAAAATCGCACTAAATTATTTATAAAAAAAGTTTACCTTTTATCGAAAAACGGATACGTACTTCCAAAAAGAACGTATCTGTGAAGCTACCATCTAAATTTCAGATAAATCGATGCAATAGGACGCGAGTAAGCTTTCCGCCCAGTTTGAAAAATATGGTTAAGAGAAAAACGCGTTGGCGTTACACTATATTTCAAAATGGCGGCGTTGAAGATATTCTTTCAAAGCATGTTTTACATGAGGCGCTTATTAGCCCCCAAAATAGCTGTCGAAAAGTTTAATCTGGAACAAAAATATTTACCAAACTTTCTTTTCTGTGTTCTAGAAGGTTCAAAGCATCTTCGAAGCCAGTAAAGAGAAATTTATTTTTTAAAAATTCTAGAGTGGCCATACCCTTTAACTTTTGAATTATATTCTCTCAGTTCCTATCTGCTTTAAATAATTATTTTAATATTGTTCATTCCAGGGAATTTATAAAATGTTTAGCTACATTTAATAAACCCCTCGTAGCTGGAGTACAGGGAGCTGCAGTAGGCTTAGGAGTAACAATATTACCTTTATTTGATTTGATAATAGCTAGTGATAAAGCAACATTCTACACGCCTTACGGAAAACTGGGTCAAATTCCTGAAGGAGCGGCGATTATGACTCTGTCTCATGTTCACGGAAGTGCAGTTGTAAGTAAAACCACATTTATTTAAAACATAATTTCCAATTAAGGAAGATTCATTCGTAGCCTAATTAACAATAAGCTATTGTTTAAGTTTAGTAGAAGGCACGAAAATGTTAGGTTAGTTTGGGATGATTGAATGCAATTGAATGTAAAAATTGTGACAAAACATTTTTTTATTACAGCGTGCAGATTAAATATTTGCCTGTATGCATAAATGCACACACCTGCTTGTCTGTGTATTACATAAAACTTTATGGTAGGATCTCAGTAAAAAAGATTTGCTGGACCAGCAAAACGGCAGGTTGGACAAGCCTCGTGCTTAATCTGCTTTTCGACAATAGGAAGGTTGAACGAGAAATTTAACTTTGCTATAAGCCTTCCTATAAGCCTTGCTTTAGGAACTATTAAAGTTTCTAGAGTTTAATGTGAAATTTAATTCATTTTAATATTATTAAATCCCTGATTGTGCCAAGTATTTTTAATGCCTAAAATTAATAATAGTTTGTTGTACATTTAATGCATTATTTTTCTAAATAAAAAGGACGCAATTTTGAGAAATATATTTCATTGCTTTTTAATGCCTTTAAGTAACTGTATGAATGTTAATATTTAGAGCAGTCAAGCGCCTATTGAAAGACCCGAGTTTGAATCCCGGCGGAGTTAAATTTTGGATATTTTTTCACAGATTTAAAATATTTTAAATATTGATAATTAAAGAAATTCGTTTTGATACACGAAAAAGAGTTTGGCACACGAGATGCGCCAAACCCTAGGACAAACAGTGTACATTTATTTGGCGCGTCTGGTGTGCTTTTTCTGGTTAATAGACGTGCCTATTTAGCGCATGCGCTGTCCCTTCATAGCACACCATACGCGCCAAATAAATGTACACGGTTTGTCCTAGAGTTTGGTGCATCTCGTGTGGCAATCTCTTTTCTGAGTATGATTGTATGTTGAAAACTCCATACAAAATTTTAATGCATTTTAATAGTGTTTTTTTTCATTTAAGGCTGCGATCGAACCTGATGTGAACAGAAATGCTCTTATCTAATTTCAATTTTACATTTCTTTTTCGTAAAAGACAATATAAATTAGAAATAATAGAGTCGCACAAGTGGGGTAGCTAAATTATTTTTGCTATTGTTACGTCAGAAGTAGAAGTCCTTTCTAATCTTCCCTAATTTCCTCGTTTTAAATCAGTTTCGATGGGAATCTAATTTGGGATGAGGATAAGTCAATGAGCAAGCTAGGTTATTAAAGAGTATATTTATTTCTGGCAAGAAAGAAAATGTTACAAATGAAAATATGTATTAGAAATTAAGTCTTACTTTTAGGAAGAGAAAAACAGTCTGTGAATGCTTTAAAACCCGTGAAGATCCTTATCTTGCGTGTGGATGGGGGAGATAGTGGCCCTCAGGTGCTTCGAGTGGACGATTAGGCGTAGCTCTCGTAGTTGGGACTCATTCAGGTTGATTATTGACACAAGGTTGCAACTGGTGTTGGGGTTAATAGCACTACACTTTTATATTTGAAGAAAGTCTTTGAAGGGTTGCTAATGTTTATAGGTTTCCTCTCGGTTATTATAGTTCGAGATGAAACTGAGATTTCTCTAAGATTTAAATAGCTTTTTATCACTTGAACTGAATTCTTCTTCCGATTCTCGAGTAAACTAACTGAGTTGATGAATTTTGATTTCTTGATTTGGTATAACTTAACTCCGTTCCGTTTCTAAGATCAAGACTGGACTGACGGTTATTCTGTTGATAATGATTACTGTTTCTGAGCTGATGGTAACTCTCTTGATGATGTTAACTCTCACTGTATGGTCTCTGACTGACTCTGTACTCTTCTAGGCTGCTTTTATAGTTTCCTTCAGTATTCCTTTTTGTGTACCAAATCCCTTCCTTTAGCTCTAAACCCAGGTTATGAGTATCAACTTCCCTTTTTATTCAGTTTTGTTTACCAAATCCCTTCCTTTAGTTCCAG
This sequence comes from Ganaspis brasiliensis, assembly GCA_037103525.1. Taxonomy (NCBI): domain Eukaryota; kingdom Metazoa; phylum Arthropoda; class Insecta; order Hymenoptera; family Figitidae; genus Ganaspis; species Ganaspis brasiliensis. The sequence continues at coordinate 55,048 of JAZKLR010000721.1, forward strand.
ACCCACATTTTGAGTATCAGCTCCCTTCTTAGTGTATATCGAAACCCCTCTTGTTGCATCACCTGCTTTCTGCTTGTATAATGAACACTGCTCCTAAGTAAGAAGGAGTTTATCAGTAACTTCTCTAGTCCAAACGCAGGTTCCGCCTTATTATGAATATAGGTCATCGCACCCTATGTTACTTCTGGCTGTTGTCGAGTACCATTCATCCGATACATTCTTCTTACTCTGATTTTTAGGGTGTTCGCTTCACCAGTCCTTGATGATTTTAGAATGTAAGACTGTTATTTCTCTTTCCCTAAGCAATCTCTACGCATACTGTTATGTCCGAGCAGAAGCGAGGCTTTTCTAATCAAAATGTTAAGTATAAACTTAACACAATCAAGTGAATAACAGCTAAACAACTAGACCTGAGATCTAATCTTTATATTTTTTATTAATGGGGATCGTTTATAATATCAAGCCTAAGGGGCTCGTGTTAAATAAATGATAAAAATGCTTCCTTTAGAGAATATAATGGTTTATTTATAACAATTTAAAGTTATACAAATTCGTTATCCGTGTATATGCAAGGTCGAGTATAATATAGAATTCATAAGATTCTATGGGACTATCCGTTTGAACAAAGATTATTTGACAATTTGCAATTTAGTTTATAAGGAATAAAAGAGAATACAATAATAACTTACTTTTAGAGAGTTACAGCTGGTAATTACGGTTGAAACACGCTAAGCTTCGCTGATACTGGCGTGATAATGTATGTACGCTGGCCCAACACTGGTACAGGAAAATTATGGTTTTATGAGTTCGTTTTTACACTTCACGACTCAGAACTTCACGACACTGTCGAATTATTCAGAATTATGGTGACTGCTCGTTTATTATCGTTACTTTATTATTAAATGCTCAGTTTTTTCAACTGCCAAACTTGCGCAGAAACTGGGTTATTATTAAGTGTGAAAACTAACAAACTTGTCAGACTATAGACCAGTACCGACGACACCATAAACATACAAAACGACAATGGCGATGAGTTAAAAGAACAGTGAGTTTAAGTCGTCTAAAGGATAGCACACTTCACGACTCGAAGATTAACGTCGTTGTCGTGTCATTTAGAACCACGGTATTTGCCTGGTTTTTCGTACTTTGCCCTAAAATCTAGTTTTTTCTACTGCCAAACTTGCGCAGAAACAGATTTATTGTCAGGCCTAAATATCGACAGACGCGCTCAGAACCTTTTAGCCAGTACTGGCTATACCGTAGTTAAAAACTTGACGACGAACGACGGGTCTACTCAGGATCCGCACTATATTCTGCTTATAGAACTTTTGAAAATCAGAGCTTGCTCGTCGCTAGTATTTAGAGACAATCTTCCCATTGTAAGGACAAGATCGGTACAATGTGGGGGCAAGATCACGACAAAGTGTACATCAGCACGCGCGATGACAAGATGGCAATCTCATAACAATCATTTTGTAAACTATCCATGCTAACTTGGTTTGGTCACGTACTATGAATCACGCATGACTCGCTCTTCGACTCAAACGTTAAACCATATGAATGTCAAAGTTCACTCGAAGATCAGTAGTAAGACAGTATGACGGAGAGACAAAACGATGTCTGACATCCTCGTTGACTCTCATCACTTAACATGTCATATATAATAATATGCATGGTAGCTACTTCTTATACCGCACTATGATAAGTGCTCTATATTACGAAGTGGTAAAACACCAATGTCACTCTACCTTATCACGCCCAGCGCTTCATTCTATTACCATTATAAGAGAACGACTAGTTATCATCGGGTTTGTTACCTATAGTCGTATACTCGTTATAGATTTTACATTGATTCAAGATCCTTAACAGTTTCCTTTTATACAATACAATGTCATATTGTATGATGTACGGAACACAGATGCTTAAGACATGCATACGCATGTAAATAATATAGCATACAATCACATACACCTGCATGTATCACAACTAGAGTGATACACACGGATAATATGAAATCTAGCTATTTAAAAAAGTTTTAACAAAAATTTGGTTATGGGATATAACACATACAAGTACTCAAGGCCGTAGCCAGGGAGGGTGATAGGGGTGTTTGAACCCCCCGAAATTTTTTTGACAGCTGTTGAAGTTTTCAAAAAAAAAAAAAAAGGTCATCACTTTGACTTTTTTTTGACAAACCCCCCCCCCCCCTCCCGAAATTTTTTTCTGGCTACGGCCTTGTAAGTACTGGTTTGATTTCGATAGTATAAAATATATAACCTCTTTATGTAATGTTAGAAATATTATAAATTTTATATATTTTGCAAAAAAAGCAGTTAGGATTTTCTGCAAAATTGCAATTGACTAATTTTTAAGTACTTAGAAAGATCTTATGATTACTTAAAGGCACCATTTTGATGAGACTTAAAATTGTTGAGAATGTAATATGTAACAATCCACATTTTACCCCCTACTATCCATATTTTATCCCTTACAATCAGATGTTACCCCGAACAATCTAAATTGCTGTCCGTATACGGAACACTAAATATTGTACTTGGTACTATCTAGATGTTACCCCGCAGCATATTTTTTTCTCTCTGTGTATAGGTTACAATTTAAAAAATGATACAGTCAACCTTCCATTCCGCGGAAAGCAATTTGACATTTCCGCGGTAGAGAAGATCGTTAAAATGCTATTAGTGAGTGAACGTTCAGGGATGTAACAACCATATTAAAGGATCTTTAAATATGACATAGAAATTATAATAATTATTAAATAATATTTTATTTATTAATTTAGGCTGCAATAACAAATAAAAATTTATATAACAATTTGAACGAGCCAGTCTTGCATCGTTAAAATCACATGTTTTAAATCACATTATTTTTATTTATTTCCAATAGTGGAAAATTATAATTATTTTACAAATTTACAATAATCCTTCTTACAATTTATTAATTTTTCAAGAATATATTCTGTATATTTTGTATTCCTTTCAGAATTACCTAATTCATTATTCTAATGTTTAAAAGATTTTTCTTCTTTTGTTTTTGATTTTGTTTACGGTTTTTGTTTTTCTATTTTATAACTTTATCTAATTTTCATTATTATACACACATTATTTATTATTATTTTAAACAATTTTAATTTTATAGCATTCAATAAACTTTTCTTTTCCTTGATGTCCTTAATTATTTTTATATTTTTTAAAGAAAAATTTCGGTAAATCTTTTCATTTCTTAAGGGGGGGGGGGGGTAGGGTTTTCAAATTTTTTTTTATCTGAATGTATGATATTTCAACATTATTGTGTCAAAATTTCCGGTGCACTCGAGTTGCGGCAGCGGTCACATTTCTAAGCGGCAATAGGGGAAGGCCTATTCTCCCTCTTCTACCTACTACCGAGTTGCGGCAGCCTCCCACTGCCCTACAGAGTTGCGCTTGCTTCCCCTGTCCCTCTACTGTCTACTCTATCATACTCTCGAGTACTCTCTATGTAATTTATTTAGTTACTAGCAAAATAGAACGCGCGCAAGCGCGCGATTAGTTTTCCATGCATTTCAGAAATTATACTATATAATAATAAATAAAACAAATCGATGAATTTTTTTAAATAAAAAAAAGTGAATAAGCAAAATCGAGTTTTATATTACTGATATTAAATTGGGGGGCGCCAGCAGGAAAAGACATTCAAAATTAAAAAAAACAATTCGAAAATCGCAAAAATAATTGAAATATGTAGAAAATAATTAAAAAATGACAAAAATAATTCAATTTGAAAAAAAGTTGTAAATAACAAAACTACCGAATTAAAAAATTGATAAAAAAATCAAAAAATGATCACAAAAATTGAAACGAAATAATTGGAATTTAAAGTAAATAATTGAAAAGTTTCAAAAATAATTGAAGTTACAAAAAAATAATTAAAGAATGACAAAAATAATTAAAATTTGAAACAAAAGTTTGAGATTGGTGTAAAAAATTTAAATTTTCTCACAATAATTGAGATATTAAAGAAATAAGTAAAATGTAAAGAAACTAATTGAATAATGACATAAATAATTATAAAAGATGATGTAAAAATTACACTTTTTAGGCAATAATTGAAGAATTGAAAAAAATAATAGAATTTTCAAGAAACTAATTGGAACATGAAAAAAATAATTTAAAAATATCAAAAAAATGTATATGTATAGAAAATAGTCAAATAATGACCAAAATAACTGAAATTTTGAAAAAAAATTAATGAAAAATGAGAAATATATTCAAAAATGAGGTTAAAAAATAAAAAATTCAATACATTAATTGAAAAATTGTATAAAATAATTGAAAAATTAACGATATAATTAAAATGTGAAGAAACTAATTGAATAATGACATAAATAATTTGAAAACTGATCTTCAAAAGTTAACAAATTCATGCCAATAATAAAAAGATTGAAGAAAAAATTCCAAAGTGTCAAAAATATTTGAATATTGACAAAAATAGTTGTAATTTGACAAAATAATACAAATATGAAGAAAATAATCGTAAAATGACAAAAATACTTGAATAATGACAAAAGTAATTGAAATTTTAAGAAAATTATTGAAAATTAACAAAAGTAGAATATAGAAACTGGTGTTAAAAATTTAAATATTCCTGGCAATAATTTAAAGATAGAAAAAAATAATTGAAATGTTAAGAAAAAAATTGAAAAATGACAAAAGTAAATGAAAACTTGTGTAATAAATTTGAATATTCATGACAATAATTTAAAGACTGAAAAGAATAATTGATATTTGAAAAAATTAAATTCAGAATCGCAAAGATACTTGAAAATTGGCACAATAATGGCAACCGTGCAAGATTTATTAAATATTATTAAAATTCATATAATTGTGTAATATATAAATTAGTACCTGTTATTTATAATTAATATCTCGTCATTAAGGCTACCTCATCTGCATATTTTGTCTGTAAACTTAAACAGTTTTAAAGTTTTTTGATAAAGAGAATCAAAATTACCTAATAAAAAAAGAAACAGGAATTAACTTCACTCTGGATTTTAAAACGTGGACAGAAAAAGATGAATAAATATAAATAGTAACTAACTTCAGGAGTTTACGGAGATTATTATTATTTAATTGATGGGTGTAGTTTTCGATTCAAAAATATTTTACAAAATAATATTGAAAGGTGGGTGTGTTCTAAAAAAACGTGTAATTCTTTTATTAAATTAAATGCAAAAAAAATAATTGAAAAAGTAAATAATTGCTCACATGACAATGCGGATATTAATCGAAGTGCAAGAGTTAATCAATTTAACAATTTTTTTTTTTTTTAGTAAAACAATGGTTAAAAAATGAAATTTTCATACAATCGTGGCCCACATTTTTTTAAACACGCTAGAAATACAAATTTTTTAAAATAAGTTTAAGATGCTGACAGTCCTAAGCCTGGGGAAAGTGTAAAGGAAAAATTGTGCGGATGCATACTTCCAGTATCAGACGCGTTTTCTTCTGACAAATTCATTGTTACTAAAAACTGATTTTTCGTCAAAATATGACTTATCTAATGTAAGTCTTTGCTTCGCACGGCAGAGTAGAAGAACGTATAGTGGAGGGGAAGCTACCACAACTCCTCGTAGTTGAGGGGAGGCTGCCGCAACTCTGCACTCGGTAGGCAGAAGAGAGGGAACAGAGCTTCCCCTATGGCCGCTTAGAATTGTGACCGCTGCCGCAACTCGAGTGCAGCCATTGTTGTACAGCGCGATATTTTTCCCGTTTGTAATGCTTAGGGTCTCCACCAACAAGTATCGATCATAACTTCATTTTCTATTGAGCACTTGACTTATTTTAACCAGTGCCCGATTAACCCCTTTACTGACATGGCAAAGATTTTGGAAATCAAATATTTGCCATGGCAGTCAAGGGGTTAAGGCAAATTGAGGCCTAGGGCACAACATTTTTTTAACCCCTTCCCCTTTTTGGAAAATTAAAGTACAACGTTAGAAACACAAACTTATGTATTATTTTATAATAATTTTATTTTAAAACATGAACTATCAGATACATTAAAAGTAAATTAAAATGAAATATTTCATATTCTTTTTCGAGACATTTTTTCAGACACAGGCCGTCAGAAAAACCTAAACACCACCGAGTAGCAGGTTGGAAACAATGTTATCAACAAAATTACAGACGTATAATAACGCAATTCAACTTGTGACGTCACTATCCAAAATGGCGGATGACTGAAAGATAAACAATGCATTGTAGTAAATGGAACAAAATCAGTTTTTTCAAAATAACTTTTTAAAAACAAATTTGCAACCTATGATTATTACTAACAAATTATTTTTCATTAATCAAGAGTTATTTTTACACGGAAAAAATTAGTTCTAGAATAATTCTTGAATTAGTTCAAAAACTCAGGATACGAAAATAATTCGGCGATATGTCTAAAAATTTCAATAATCTTTCTAAAATTTTTCAAGTATTTCTAAAAAGATCTTCAAGAATTCTTAATAACTGCGCGATTGGAAGATTGCTTTCGCGGTGATCTAAAAGTTCTGGAACTGAAATAGAAGGCGCAGTACACTGACCAGGCCCCCATATAGCTCTTAGTTCACTCCAGTATGATTTATGCGTACAATATTACAATCGCGTGTTAGCTCAGTTAGACAAAGCGAAGAGATTTTCTGTAGTCTCAAGGAACTGAGTTCGAGTACTCGTGGGTGAAAATTTTTTTCAAATTAAAAAAATTTTCTCTTCTTAAACGAGTTTCGTAATTTTTATTCTAAATTTCGGAACTCTTCTTGAAATTTATTATAAGTCTTCTAGAAAAACTCTTAGGTATACGTCAAAGAATTGATAATAAGAACTCCCGAAAAATTCTCGTATCCTAAGTTCCTGTACTAATTCAAGAATTATTCTACAACTAATTTTTTCCGTGTAAAATAATAGAATTCAATAGGACTACTATTTCAGTTTTTCTTCTTTTAAAATATAGTTCTTGATAAATGAAAACTAATTTGTTAAGGGGTTACATGGGTTTTAAAGCTGCCAAAAATCAATCTTTTAAAAAAATTTTTATTTAATAGTATAACATGTCAAGAATATTTTCCTCAAGTTTTAAATTAATCTGATTAAAACTCTAGGTGAGAGAGAGAGCGAAAGAAAGAGAATTTGGAATTTTCTCTCATATTTGACTGGCACACAATGGTTTAAAATCAGAAAATATCGGGCCTATTACTCTAAATTTACAAAATTTATAATTTCATATTTCCAATCAGCAGGTATCAATTGATTATTTTTCACGGATAACAAAAATTCCGCCAATATCCTGAAAAATCAGACTTTTTGAACCTTCAACTTTAATTACTTTTTTCTCAAAATTCGATTTTTGAAGACGGTAGACACGATTTCTTGAAAACAAATGCACCGATCTTCTTAAAATTTGGTACACTTCTTGTCAATAGTATTGACTTGTGTCTGAACGAAGGATTTTTTTTATTTTTAATCACAACCAATTTTATAAAGTTTTTTTATAGTAAAAAATTGTGTAAAAATGGTGCTTTTTGCAGAAAACTCTGCCAAAAAATCAAAATTTTAATTTTTTTAAACCCTTCGTTCAGGCACCAGCCAGACTCACCAACTAACAGAAAATTTTTCGTTTTTTGATTTCTGATGATGCTATATGGAATTATCATGTCCACCGCAAAAATATTTTGTCCCCAGTGGTGTCAAAACGTCAGTCCTCAATGGCTCAATTTTTATAATTTTCTAATGAAATTTATAAAATTTATTATTTAGATAATGTACTTTTATGTGATAAAAGGGCTCAATAAATTAATTCGTTTATTACATAAAAAAAAATAATTAAAAAAGTGCTTTATTTTGACGTTTAAACCCCATGTAACCCCTTAAGATACATAGGTTCCAAAATTTGTTTTAAAAAGTTATTTTAAAAAACTGATTTCGTCATATTGACTACCAAAATTGTGGGACCACTTAAAAAAATGGGATTAAAAACATGGCAGTCTTAAAATGGTGCTAACTCTTTCAGATACTAGCAAATTGAAATTTTCCATAGACCATTGGAAAGTTTATAAGCGGTTAAATGGTCTTATTCTAAAGCTGTTTTGATTAATAGAAACTATGATTCAATGTGATAAAGACAGGTGAATTTTTCGTTTTTTGTGAATTTTCATTGTTCAAGTTTGGTGGGGTGCATTTTCTAAAAAAGTAACTGGAAATATTTGAAATTAAGTTAAATTAAACCTCAAACTATTAGCTTTAAAATAAGCCGAAGAAAATTAAAATATCTTGACTGGTTCAAAAGTTATAAGTAAAAGTGTATAAAGAACAAAACGCAACAATTCCTTCGTTTCCTCCCCCCTTTGCCTATTTGTAGTGTATTAAGCAGCCAAAAGTGGAGCGAGAACTAGAATCGCTGCGTTTTTTCGTATCATACATTTACTTATAACTTTAAAACTAATCCATATATTTAAGTTATTTAAGCTTATTTTAAAGCAAATAGTTCAAGGTTTAATTTAGCTCAGTTTCAAATATTTCCAATTACTTTTCTAGAAAATGCAACCAACCAAATTTGAACAATAAAAATTTACAAAAAACGAAAAATTCATCTGTCTTTATCACATTGAATCACAGTTTCTAATAATCGAAAAAGCTTTAAAATAGGACCATTTATCGGAAAATTATATAAGCTTTCCAATGGACTACGATAAATTTCATTTTGTTAATATCTGACGAAGTTATTAATCCTCGTTATATGTTCAAAATTAGATATTTTTATTTTTTATTCAATTTTTTACTTTGCAATTTGGAGGACCCCTAAAACCCTTAATCCGGCACTGATTTTGACGCATTATTACCTCGCTTGCTATCGTAGCAAACAGAATTTTGATGTTTGTAAAGTGTTTTTGTCACTTAGGGTTTTGTTCATTTTCACAACATTTTTCGAAAAACTAAGTCAGGAAAATGTATTTATAATATTCTTTTAGCTTAAAGCTTTCGACGCATATAACAGTTTCGAATAAAATTTGCATTGTGTTACTTATACGCTAACATTTTGTAAAAATGAGCGTTCGGGGTATTATTCGTTCCGGTATACGGACGAAACTAACGCAGAGGAAGATATTGATTTCTGCATAATTTGCATGAAAAATCTGCCAAAAAAAAAAATTGCCGAAACACAGCCCGTTGTATCGCTTGTAATCGAGGTGTTCACTTCAGTTGTACTGAAGCAAACCCGAACACTTTCACGTGCGTGCACTGCGATTCTCAATAATTTTCATCGATATTATTCACTTCATTTTATTCATTATAATATGTGACCTGGACAGTGAAAAGGGGGCTTACGTGTCAAAAAAAAATTTTTTTTGGTTTACACCACGTGAAAGAACGTCAATAAATCTATCAGAATCTGCAAAAAAATGAAAAACGATTTTTTGACACGTAAGCCCCCTTTTCACTGTCCAAGTCACATATATTCTTCCGTTTTCATTAACAAATGTTTTCCAGCAATAATTTTTACTTTTTTTTTTATTTATAAAACTGTCCAATAATACCCCGAGGTTTTTCAAAATCTCCAAAACGTGTTTTTGTGCCATCTAAAACAGAGAGTACAATTTTAAACAATTAAGTTAAATTGTTTGTATAAAAAAAAGGTTATTTATCGTACCACAAAATCAAGCTTTGAAAGATTGAGAAAAAGCAAATTTTTTTAGAGTTTCTGGACAAAATAAAAGTGTGTCTAAGAATACCCCGAACTCCCCTACAAATTTAAAATTGGTAATTTAATAAATGAAAATAGATTACCTAAATAATATTCACAGTTATTTTTTTTTTCTTTTTCAAAACAATTTAATAACAATTCTGCAACAATTTATTTTTAAAAATATTTTGCATTCAGAAATTTCACAAAATGTTTGCAAAATGTATGAAAATAACAAAGCTAATGAGCAAAATGCATCTTTAGAGTTGTATTAAATCCCCAGTTTAAATTCAATTTAAAAAATTTACTGAGGCTCTGACTCTAATTTTAAAATATTTGCAAAAATTAAATTAAAATTTTATATATAAATCTCTCAAACAAAAATTTCTTTGATATGTAATTAGTTTCTTGATAACATTAAACGAGAATTCAAAACTATTCGAGGTTCTGAAGCTCATCAGGAATTTAAAAATTTTCCAAAATTTTTGTTATACCTGACCCCAACCCGATCTCAATTAATCTTAAATTAATCAAACTAAACAGCCAAAAGTTTTATCAACTCAAATCGGCTGAATTGGATTTCGAGTTTCAGATTTTTTGCACGCCCCTAAATATAGTACATTTTTTTTGAAAATTTTTAATTTGTTTGTATATTTCTAACACATCTAATCTCAATGACAAAGATTCGACTGTGCATTAAAAGAGTTATGTATTTAATTCAAGGTCTCAATTGTAAAACAGTAAAAATATTCAAATAGTTTAGAATTTATTTATTATTTTACTTATTCTTACATAATCAAATAGGCTAGTGAATTACTACTTGGAGGAAGAACTTTGACAGCAAGTGAAGCTTTGAGAGCAGGCCTTGTAACAAGGGTGTTATGGCCAGAAAGATTTCCATTAGAATTGCTGCCTTCCGTCAAAGCGATGAGCGAGCAGTCATCACAGGTATAAAACAAAATTTTACTATTACATAAATGTAGCGCTCCGAGGTAAAAGGGATCTTAGCAACCAAACGTAAACTTTACTCTGCAGGCGTTTGAAGTTGCAGCAATTCATTGCATTCAATGTAACCTACTAACGGTTTATGCTTAATAATACAAAAAGTTCTTGAAAATGACAATTCATGATTTTCGAAAATAAAACAGCAGCTGAAAATCTCTTAACTAAAATAAAAACTCATATTTTATTTTGTGGAGTTAAAACCTCTTTTGTCGCGGAGCGTCAGAAATATATTCTGCTATTATGAGGCAAAAACTATAATAAAAAAATAAAGAAAAATACATAACATGTATGTACACACGGAAGAACTTTTGGTTTTAACAGTTAATATTATAATATGTATTTTTAAAAAATTTCGATGATAAATCAAGATATAACAGTAAAAGTGATATATTATACTACAGGACTAGAAGAATATATACTTTTTCGACAGCTTATTTAAATATATTATGAAATTAAAATTTACTATTGAAAACTGGAAAGATTGTTTTTTTTTAAAGCAAAATGAAACTAGGATAAAGTGTTATCTAAATACAATAACTATAATTATTTAATTTTTATTAGGTAATAATTTTTTAAGAAAATTTTTAGAAAATAAGTTAAAAATATTACTATACTCAATAGGAATCAACAATAAAATAAGTTCAACTTGAACATCTTACAGTTAAAAAGATTACTATTTCAAAACTAGCTTTCGAGCCCGCCTTCGACGGGCATCGAAATCTAGTGGCGTGCCATCAACAGTATTTTTTGACTGAAAGAATTTTCTGACAGAAATAATTTTTTGACAAAATGTATTCTTAATTTTAAAAAATGTTTTAGACAAAGATTGTAAATCTCATAAAATACGCATTTCATGCGCTATGAATTTTTGTATGAAAATAAATATTCTTCGAGAAAAATGGTTAAGGTTCTAAAACACACATGTGACTGTTCATGAGAAAACGTGCATTAGCTTCCAAACGGCAACTTTACAGGGTGAGCGTTTAAAGTTGCAACAATGCATGGAAGCCAATGTAACGTGTCTATGCTTCTTGCTTAAAATTTCTTTAAAATATTTTTTGTTTTTTGGAAATGAAAGAGCAAATAAACATCTGTAGGTTGGCATTAAAAAACAAATTTTTTTTTGGTGCTACGGTACACTTTGTCATAAACAATCACATATGCATGTACTGTTATCAGCTTAGCGAATGTATAAACATGAATATACATTTTTCTATAAAGTTGGGGTTAGTTTTACAAAATAAAAAGTAGCGTAAACATAACTGAAAGTCAATTTTTTTACATTGTTACCGTTGGGTCAGAGCGTTATAAAAAGTGGAATTTTTCTTAAACGAATAAGAAGAGTTTGGAATGACATTATAATTGTAAATTTTTTTTTAACGTTGAAAGGGATGGGCTGTCATAAAAAGAGTAATGTTTTAAACAGATACAGGGGGGTTGAGGTGCTATAAAAAGTGGAACCCCGATTTTTGTACCTATAATCTAGAATATCTTTTATTAAACTTCACACCTCAGATAGCACCTGACTTTATTTGAAGTTTTTCATTGTAAAGTCGGAAGTTACCAACCCAAGTCTCCAGAAAATTTCCTGGACATAGCGAAATGTCCCCCTCCTAGGGGGGACTAGGGGATCCCTGCCTCCTTATTAGAGACTTCTCGGCAACTTCCCTTCGAACCTTCCTGTGGAAATTTTCCGGAAGCCTTCCTTGGAATCTTCACGGAATCTTCCTGGAAACTTCCTTAAAACTTCCCTTGGAAACTTCCTGGATACTTCCCGGAAACATTCCTTGGGAACTTCCTGGAAACTTCCCAGAAACTTTGCTTGGAGTCTTCCCGGATACTTCCTTTGGAGACTTCTCGGAAAGTTCCCTTGGAATCTTTCCGGAAACACGCTATGATTGATTTTAAAAACTACAAAATCGTGCTTCAGGTGTCATAAAAAATAGGAACTGTTTTTAAATCAAAATACACAGGTATAACATTTATTTTAATTATCGGATGATTGTTCATTGTTTAGGAATAATATAGCTAACTATAGACTATTTTCTCCGTCATTAACACGTTTTTGTATTTTTTTAGAAAACTATTAATTTTCTGTAAACAATATATACAACATAAAATACCTATTTCTATTAGATCTATAACTTTGGATCTATAACCATGATAACCAAATTTGCTCTAATTTACACTACCTTTTTCGTAATCAACGCATCAAGATACATAAATATACAATGTTTTATTAAAATTATAGGTATGTCATCTTCCGAAGTACACCTTTTACTTGTTTACTGATACATTTTATGTAACATTTTGTACATATAATTCTGCAGAAATGATTTTCTTATTTTGCGCTCTATAATGCCTAATTTCTATTTTTGTACCAAAAGTGAACAGCTTTATTATTATGAACTTTCTTATATTTTAAAAGATTTTCTAAAAAGAACAGTACAAAACTAAATTTTTTTATTTTGTGCCTTATAAGGCCCAATTTTTATTTCTGATAAAATCCGAGTTACGAGCCTATAATACACACCTTTACCAAGTTTAAATGCAATTTTTTGGATTACCTGGTTTTTCATTTTTTTACCGAGAAAAAATTCAGATTCAAAAATTGATGTCTTCTATTGTTTCATCTAAAATTGAGTTTTGTGACAGACAGGCAGACATGAAATTTTTATTGTCATTTTTGGATTCCTTGATGCTCAAAATGAAAGTTTATATTAAAAATTTGAGATTTGAAACAATGCACAGACAAAATTCGGATTTTTTTTATAAGGATTTTTATTAATGTTAACTTGTTTTTTTATTTTTCTTTAGAAAACTATTGACTTTTTGTAAAAAAATATATATAAAACATAAAATGTGTATTTTTATAATATCCACAAGTTTTGTCAAAAATATTTTTCAAATATTTCTGATTTTTTATTTCTTTACCCCAAAAAAATTCACATTCAAAAATTGATATTTTGCATTGTGTTACCTAAAATTAATTTTATTAATGTATTTCTTAAAATTCATAGCATAATATGTTTTAAGGAACATAGAAAAATTAATGCAAAAAGATTAGAAGCTGTCTAATAAAAAGTCAGTGGTCTAAAAATATATGGGTTTTTCAATTTTTTTGAAAAATTATCATATCTTCCGTTCTAATGAAATTTTTTTAAGTTTCTAAGCTTATAAACTTAACTTGAGTCAAAACCTAATATACCACCAAACTTTATTTAAATCGGTTCAGTCGTTCGTGGCGTATAAGTCTTATAGTAATTGGTTATAAATATATTTTTTTTATCCAGGGAACAATTTTATACTTATATATCTCACTTATACGATATTATTCGCAAAATTATTCTAAAATAATACGAAATAACATGTGATACTCAATTATGGAAAGTTTATCAGCAGTCCATAAAAAATGCATAATTATGCATTTTTTAAAATTATAATTTGATAATTTTCGATTTTTTGAATTTTTCTAAAGAATGGTTCTATGCCCCGTTCTTATTAATATTTTTCAAATCTGTAAATTTATAAACCTAACTTGGGTCAGGACCTAACACTCTGCCAAATTTGGTTTTAAACGGTCAGGCCTTTTCAATGTGATGCGCGAACAAAGGTTCTGTGACATACATACATACATACATACATGCAGACATGAAATTTTTTATTGTGATATGTGAATTCCTTGATGCTCAAAACGAAAAATTATGCATGAAATTTAAAGTTCTAAGCAATGTACAGACAAAACTCTGATTTCATTAATATAGATAGATTATTGTGCTTTGGTGAAATTCCTACTGAATATAGGAAAATTGGCGGCCATGACAGATTAACCGTTGTGCGCTTGTCACTGTTGATTTGCTTATTCGGATACAAGAAGACTAGAAACAGGAGACACAACATGGAGTGGGACTGATGGTCCAAATTGTGGCAGGACGCTTGGGCGTACTACCCCGAGGCGCGGTAGTTTTCTGCGCATCCCCACCAATTCCCACCATATGCTTAACTACATGAATTCTGGTCGCATGAAAATATGCATCAGTGAAATCGGTGGTGGGAATGCGCAGAAGACGACCGCGCCTCGGGGTAGCACGCCTATGCATACTGCCACGGTTTGGACCATTGCTCCCGATTTTAAGCAGCCGAGTTTGTACTCCTGTTTCTAGTCTTCTTGTTCGGATAATATAATTTTTCTTTTAAAAGAAACAATTAAATGGTTAATTTATAGTAAAGTTAGCACAATAATATATTATTATGAAAAATAACACAATAATATATATTAATCTCGATTTTACTAATTCCAAAAAATGATATTTATTTTTCCAACAAAATGTCGATTCAAGTTTCTTTTAACACTTTCTATCGAAATTTGTAAAATTTATTTTTTTCTAATTAGTATTTATTTGATGTAGTATTGATTTAAAACTAAAAGTAATAAATTATAAAATTATAACGTTATATTGTTTTTTCCTATCGAGATTGAATCAGGCGTATGGAATGCAATGCGCTTTGTATGCTTTTCCCGTGTAAACTAATTCCTGCACTTGAAGACTAGTTTGTTGTGTTTTATTCGTAAAAATGCACCAATGTTTTTCAGGACAAGTGCAACGATAATATATAGAGAATAAGTCAACTCTTACATGTCCACAAAATTCAAGACTGTCACACATCCATTGCTGTAACAAAGAAAACTATTATACTGTGTTACAAAAAAATAATGGTATATATAACACTAGAGGTAAAAATTAAGAGACTAGGGTAAAGTGGGGCAAAACCGCTAAGCGGGGCAAAGACGTTTTTCAAAATATCTCCCTTATTTCTAGACCGTTTCAACTTATATTTAAAGTTTATCATAATTATAACTGAAGCCATTGTTTTATAAAAAAAAATCTTGAAAATATAAAATGCTTTAGCAAATATACCAAAAAAATCGTTTTTACAAGTATGAGATGAAAATTTTATTGATCAAAACTAGTAAATTTTAAATCTAAATGTGAATTCTTAAAATTTTTAAATGTCACGTTCTAATAGAGTAATCATTTATCTACACAATCTCTGTGGAATCCAGGTTTAATTTTCAATTTAAATATATAAAATTTTAAATTAAAAAAAGGTTTGTCGTTTGGGGCAAAGACGCTTGGAAAATATTTCATAAAAAACAATTGAATATTAAAAACTGCATTAGCATGTAATTTTAAATGATGCAAACTTCATGCTAATCAACTGTTAACCTGCATTTTTTCATCAAAACAAATAAGTATTTTTGTCTGTTTAATTTATTGTTATTAATATTATTATTTAATTATTAAATTATTTATAAGCGTTTACTACTAATTTGAAAAAAAATATCAATTTCGAATATTAAATAAGCATTATTATTTAATCATATTTTCGCATGGTTATTTAAAAAACATTCTATTTTTGAAAAGTCGATAAAGTAGATTTTGAAACAAAATAAAAAACAATTAAATTGAAAATATGAGGTTAAAAATACAAGTCGTCATTATTTTTCAATAAAATCGATTAAATCTCTTAAAAAAATCTGTACAGTTGGGGCAACAGTTGGCAACAGTTGGGGCAAAGCCGCTAATTTGAATCTTTTTAAATACAATTAAATAATGTAATTATGATTATGATAAATGTAATAACGACTATTAAAATCTGTTACTGATTAGTTTTAGTCGTGTCACAAACAAAAATGACTCCAATTGAATGTGTAGTTAAAAATTTGTGCATCAGTAAACTTAAACCTAGCGGTTTTGCCCCACCTTCCCCTACCCGGTAAAAATAGAGGAATAGAAAAGAATTCAGAAGCTGAATCCTTTTCAATAGGCGAATTTCCCATTTGGAAAATTCCAATATAGAGATTGAAATATAAAAATGTCTATTATTTTTAATTCCCATCAGTTTTATAGTCAATCTGTAAAAAATAAATATTTTAAAATAATACTAAAATAAAAATGCCCAGGTATTTTGTATTTTTATTAAATTAGAGACAAAAATCAAAAAGTATTTATTAAATGATATTTCACAACATTAAAATATACTTACATCAGATGTCAAGGTAACATAACCGAAAAATTTTTTATTCGCAAATTTAATAATAACTAATTGATTTTACAATCAGAAGGTATTGAAATAATCAGTTGTTTACATAAAAAAATTAAAGTAAATACGGAAAAATCGATTGAAAATACACAATTTTCTTTAACTATTATGTTATCTTAACTTGAACACATTTAATGCTGCAAACTATCTATTATTTAATCTGTGATTGTCAAATAATAACATTGAGGAGCATATTCACGTTTCTGATTCTCTATAAGATAAACAGTGCTAAACCAAAAAGTTAATTGGCTTTTCTGAATTTCTATTTCTCTATAAAGAACTGAAATAAGAAAATAATAGATGTTTTATGCATGAATTCGAGAATATTAGTTGACCTAAAATTATGCTCACTTCCATGAAATTCAAAAACCCTACGATTAAAGAGATTTAAAAAGTTAAAAAGTAAGTATATCAGCAGATAATTAAAAAGTTGAAATACGTATTGAAGGGAATTAATGTTTTAGATATTCTATTCCCAGCTAGTGTTTTTTAAAAATGGAAAAATCGCCTATTCAAAAGAATACAGTATTCTGCACTTTCAGGTTAGAACATAGAAATTTCAATTGTTCTTTATTCTATGCTTCTTACCGGGTACGTACATCCAGGTCACAAAGTTCCAGTACCTTTTGTTGAATTGCTCTTACCTGCTCGCTTCACTTCAAATATTTCTACAAAAAATGCAGTAAGAGTTATCAATCAGGGATCGTTTGAAAGTTTATTAAATTTAGGACAAGATGCACCAAGGTCCAACCATTTTAATGAAGTAAATAAAAAATATAGTTTTTTAAGTCAGAGATTTTTTTAAGATTTGCCACTTTTACAATATGAAGTACAATATGAATATACAATATGAATATGTGTAAATTCCACTTTTTAATTGCAGAGCAAATTGTAGACTTAAAACTAATCAGTATTTGTTTCAAATTCTGTAAGAATAACTTCTCATGTTCTCGAAAGTTTTCAAATAAAATAAATCCGAATTCGTTTTTCACATTCATTCGTTTTATCTTTTAACCACACTTTTAAACTAGGTGAGAATTATGTCCATATTATGGACGTTTCGCTTCTAAGTAAGCAAAATAATTTGCTTCCTCATAGAGGAAGCAAGAAATTTACTAATATATAAGTTAATTGGGAAAATTGCTACAAAAAAAAATATATAAAAGCAAAAAATGTAAAAACAAGAATTATTTTACGAATTCTTGATCACTTATGAACTTTATATGAGTCAATCGATTCGTTTTGAGATAAGGAATATGATTTTTGTATACATTAAGTTGTATTTTTAATATGAAACAAAATTTTCGACAAAAAACGATTTTTTCGATGAAAAAAGGTGCTCAAAAAAATTTGATTGGGTATTTTCCAAAATCCTTGGGTCCAAATTTAGATAGTCATGAGTTTAAAAAGTAATCCAAATTTTATTGAAATCTGTTCAAGCGTTCTCGAGATATCTTGTACACAAAAAACGCTATACCCACACACACACACACACACACACACACATGGGGCAAAATTCCTGAACTGTCCAGGTCAAAAAATAAAATTTATTCAAACTTTGCTAAAGTATTTCCTTTTGTTGCATAAAAGTTAACATACAGGCTATTCGATTATAATAAATGTTTTTTTTGTAAAAAGAAAGTTTGACCTTGAAATTCGAGGTCAAAGTGTTAATTTGATTGTATCTCGAAATCGGATTTTTTAAAAAAATTTTAACCTATCTTAATGGAAAGCTTGACTTTTTTCCTATAAGATATGTAAAAATCAGAGTGGAACTCTAAATACTTTTTTCAAAAATATATCTTAAATACGCGCGCGCGCGCTCGAGAAACAACTAGTTACTCGCGCGAAGTCGCGCTATTCGAGCACGCGCGGGTATTTAAGACGTATTTTTGACAAAAGTATTTACAGTTCCACTCTGATTTTTACATAATCTTATAGGAAAAAAGTCAAGCTTTCCATTGAGATAGGTTAAAATTTTTTTAAAAAATCAGATTTCGAGATACAATCAAATTAACACTTTGACCTCCAATTTCAAGGTCAAATTTTCTTTTTACAAAAAAACATTTATTATAATCGAATAGCCTGAGTCGATTTAGACTATTTTAAGAAAATCGAAAATCTTAACGATCACAAAGCAAAAGTATGTATCCTTTTGATTGTTATAGAAACTAATATTAGAGCTGTAACAATATCATAAATATTTATTTCACATCTTGGTGACATTTTTTTTTACTTTACAGTGATACAGAAGTATATTTTTTTATTTATAACACAATTGTATTTAAAAACAAATAGATGATCTTCGGAAGGTAAGATTAAATAAAATTCAACAATTATGTCAAATAAGCATAGCGACGTTACGTTGGCTCAGGTTTGCCAACCTCATCAAGCTAAAAAGTTTTTATTTAAAATTTGTTAAAATTTGTTGTTAGACACACTTCACTAACAAAATGGTTTAAAAAACATGTTTGTAAACATGTTTATGTTTTTAAAGAAAAAAAAACCAACTTGAGGGCTTAATTAGTAAACAACCATCCGAGGGGCTATTAACTCTGAATCAGTTGAAATCGCATCACGCAGTATTTGGCAGTAGTTCGAGTAGAATCATATGATTCCCTTTTAGACTACACTAAATGACACTAACCGGCAGTAATTCGCATTAGGCGTACTAATTCATTCCTGAGCTCGATTTCTCGAAAATTAGTAATTTAACTTCTTAAAATTCAAATATTTGAGAAAAATTTTATATGATTAAGTAAGAAAATGCAAAAGTTTAAATATTTGTTAAGATTTAACATTGTTAAAAATTTTTTTTTAAATCAGCTATCATCAGTTTTTTTGAAATTTTATAACTATTAATTTAAGCGTTTAAAATCGAAATTCGGTCGATATTTATGACCTGTATGAAGTTTCGAAACAACGTGTGTCATTTTTCATCAGTGTGCAACAGTCAAAACCTCAAAGTTTCTTATAAAAATTTAACCTTTTGAGTTGTTTTTTTTGTTACGGAGGGCAAGCCCCCCGAACACCCTTTTCACGTCTTTTAGTGTTTCTGTAGGCTTAACAGTGGTTTCTATTTTCATAATTATAGGTGAGTCATTTTTAATACAAAAGAGTGTTAAATATTTTGTTTGTAACGCGAGCAAATCAAAGGATCTTGAAATCAATCCATTCGTCATCTCTCGATAACTTACGAACCTCATTTTATGCGCAGTTTTTGGAAAAAGTATCGTGTTCAACCTGTCGGAGACAGCGATTATTGACTCGTTGAACAATATACTATTATTAATTATGCTATACATACTATACATACCCCAATGACACCGAATATTCCATTCACATTCCGGGAATATTCCATTGGAACATTCGGAATATTCCGAAGGAATATTCTATTCATATTTAAGGCATATTCTAATGTCCTACCTTTGGAACATTCTTTAGGAATATTGCAGGAACATTGTTTGGTATATTGCAGGAACCTTCTTTTGGAATATTGCAGGAATATTTCATTGGAATATTCATAAATTTTTTAAAGCAGAGAAGAAAAAAAATTTTTCAGTTTTTAAATTTATTAATTCTTATTAGAATTATTCATTATTTTATTTTTACGCCTTATAACAAATTAAAAATTCTAAACGCGACGGGAGGATTCGAACCCTAAACCTATGACCTATCTAACGATTTAACGCTCGCAGCTATTTTATCGGTATGAAAATAAGAAACAAAACCGAGTTGATGAACTTTTAACACATATTTAAAATAGTTGAAGTTCATCCAGATTTATTGTAGAATTTTTATACCGATAAAATAGCTGCGAGCGTTAAATCGTTCGATAGGTCTTAGGTTTAGGGTTCGAATCCTCCCGTGACGTTTAGAATTTTTAATTTTTTATAAGGCGTAAAAAGAAAATGATAAATAATTCTAATAAGAATTAATAAATTTAAAAACTAAAATTTTTTTTTCTTCTCTGCTTTAAAAAATTTATGAATATTCCAAAAGAATGTTCCTGCAATATTCCTAAAGAATGTTCCAAAGGTAGGACATTAGAATATGCCTTGAATATGGATGGAATATTCCCGGAATGTGAATGGAATATTCGGTGTTACTTGGGTAAGAGTACTTGATACCAAGCTTCTATACAAGTTTTGAAAAGTCCGCAATCAAATCCGAATTAAATCCATGCATTTAATTTAGCTTGGTGAATGACTCTAATGGTTTGCTCCCGTTGACAATTTTGCGGAGCTAACTGCTTTTTTGCAGCTGGTAAAAAGGAACAAAATTCAGAAAAACTTTTACCAAGATATGGAAATTGTTTAACAACTTCAATTTTTTGGTTTGCAAATGCAAAGAATGTAATAGTATATTGGGCACCGAGACTCAAGACGAACGTTTCTCGCCCGAGCTATGTTTGCAGTACGAGATGAAGCCGAGTACTGTAAAAAAGCGAGGACGAGAAATGCGTTATGAGTTGATGTCCACACGATATTTTATGGAAGTGGAGTACGTTTTTCTCGGTTTTTTGGCGAGTTTTTGAGACTTAAAGCAGATCATACGTCAGGCTGTAGGTTTGCAGGCAACAGCAAGCAAAGGAGACTTTGGAGTCCGAGGCGCATGCGTAAGCATCCGCGCGGACGACAAAGTATCTTTTGCCGGCCGTGGCCGGCAAAACTACTGGCGGACGTAATGGTCTGCTTTGGATCTCAAAAGCGCGCCAAAAAACCGAGCAAAACATGCTCCGCTTACATAAAATTATTAACATTGCAGCGCTTGCGGAAGACAACAATCTTAGTTTTCGCGACGCTTACAATACACTAAACTATAATACTACTGGAACAGGCACTATGCATGTTGAGCTGTAAGAGAGCAGCGGCAGTGAGACAGCTAGACGGGGGGCATGCTTTCTCTCTCACGTGTCTAGCGATTGACACGAGCAAACTTCTCAAGAGAATGGAAGTGTAGAAAGAGAGAGCATGCCCCTTTGTGTCCGAGTTTTCGCTGCAGTGAGCGTTCCAGTGGTACTATAGTTCATTTAGTCCAGTCATTTTAAACATTTCTGATAACAAAAATTAGCGTGTGGCCAATTTTGTTTTTATTCGATAGAGGATTTCGCACTGAGTTTAAATCTTAGTTTTCGACCTCGGGGGGTGGTAAATTTTTCCGCCATTTTGAAAAAATTTAGCAAAAAGTTGTAGACAGCAATTTTATTACCTCCACGTAGTGTATCTTGGTAACAATGACTTTAAAATTTTCAGAAAAAAATGCAAAGATATGTATTTTATATTCTTTAAATTTCAATGAAATTGGCTAAATACCAATCAATCCAAAATAATAATAATGTTCTCTACAACTTTCAGTTAAAAATTCATAGTTTGCAAGCTATTCGCAAAATAAAATTTCATCCCTTTTTGCAAAATGGCGGAAAAATTTACAACCCCCGGAGGTCCAAAACTTAGATTTAAGCTCGCCTTAATTTAATCTTTTGATTAAAAAAAATTTGAGCGCTTTACAATAAAGCATTCGGTAAAAGTTATTGTCTTCTGTTTTGCAACTGCAGGAGAAAATGGTTACCGTACGTGGCGCACACCCGGTATTTGCGCTCTTTGCTGCGTTCCCTAGGCCTACCTAATTGTTGTATTAAAAAAAAGTCAAATTAAAAGTCGTTCATTGTTTGAAGAACTACATCTTTTATTTGAAACAATTTTTCATATTTTGCACATAAATGGAAGAAATTGCAAAAATATGATTATCCAACCCTTCACTTTGTCATATTTTGCATTGCAAAACGAAAAATAATTGTTGTATCAAAAAATGTTCTCTACAAATGTTGTAGAGAATTTCATGCTCTATAAAATTGCATTCTACAACTTTTTGCTAAAAACTTATAGTTTGCAAGTTATTCGCAAAATAAAATTTCACCCCTTTTTTCAAAATGGCGGAAAAATTTACCACCCCCCCGAGGTCGAAAACTCAGATTTAAACTCAGTGCGAAATCCTCTATCGAATAAAAAAAAATTGGCCACACGCTAATTTTTGTTTTTTTTTGGCCTTTTGAACGCCCCAGTGACTGGACTAATTTACAATAAGGTAATTCTGAGTGCAGAACCTGACGAAAGCATCCAATTTACGCCGCATCTTAAATGGCGTATCAGACAGCAAAAATCGTCAACATAGACTCTAAGAAGCAGAATCTCGATCAACACGGCCACGCTAAGACCCCTGCAACCTTCCTTTCTCAAAAAAGCTCCAAATCGCTTAAAAATAAAGAAAAATGAAGGAGGCTTAAAATCTCTCCTTGCAGTTCACCTTAGAAGATGTTTACTTGTGGAGATAATTCTCCGCCTGCCTTAAGGTCATGTGCTACACTGTGAAAAAAAATTAGCCTCCAAAGCTAAGACTTAGCTACCTTAGCTATCTTTAATTGCTATTATATGGATAGCTAATTTTTTAGCTAACACAACTATTAATTAGCTTTTACAGCTAAATATTAGCTACCACAGCTAAAAAGTAGCTATCCATATAGTAGCTAACTCATTTTTCTCAGTGTATGGAGTTAAATTTTTCCACTGAACTTCCGTGCAAAAATTTAGCTGCGTAGCACATACCTTTAATTACTGCCACGGCTCTTCTGTAAACTCCTCGTAAAATATTAATTATATAGGTGTTTAAACCCTTATTTTTTTTATTTTATTTATTGATAATGTAATATAGGTTTACAAGTCCTTTTTACATGAGGTTTTTTTTTAATTAATCACATAAACAAAATGCTCTAATTTTAAACCCTTATTATAAAGCTTTTTGTAACGGAATAAATGGCTTACCGAATCAAATGCAGCCTTTAGATCAATAAATGCTGTGTAGACTTTTGATACAGAAGTATATGTTTTAATTTGTTCTATCATTTAACTACACTTCTAAATGTAGTTAAACGATCAAACAAATTAACTTTAACGACGAATTTGGATCTATTTTCTTTGAAAATTTTCGAGAGCATGAGAATTTATTTTTGTAGAATTTGAAACAAATACTGATTATTTTTAAGTGGATTTGATCTAGAATTAAAGAGTTGTATTTACACTTCATATTGAAGTGTTCATTTAAAAAACAATACTTTTTTATTTAATTCATGAAAATGGTTGGACCTTCGTCCATTTTATTCTAAATATAAAAAACTTTCAAAAGGGCGCTGATTGCTAGTTCCTACTGCATTTTTTGCAAAAATATTTGAATCTAAAGTGAAACGAGCAGGTAAGAGCAATCTAACAAAATGTACTAAAACTTTATGACACGAATGTACCAAAATTAATTAATTTGAAGCTTTTTTTGACTGATAGAAACAGAGATTTGATGTCACAGGTGAATTTTTTGCTTTTAGAGAATTTTCAATGTTCAAGTTTGATGGACTGCATTTTCTAGAGAAGTACAAGAAAACTCTTAAAATTTAGCTAAGTAAAGCCTTGAACTTTTAAACTTTAAATTAAGACAATAAAAACTGAAATAGGAAAAGATCTTGAAATAAGTCTCTTAATGTTCCAAGTCAATAATTTTTAATTGTTTTTATATACAATTAAACGTTTCGACCTTCTACGAAGGTCTTCTTCAGTAGAACAGTCTGAAACCATAATTAAATGTTAACATCATATTAACATTCGAAATTATTATACAATATATTAATTTAACAATTTTTTTCTAAATTTTCCAAACTTAGTGATTAAAATTAACAGAATTATTAACAGTAATACTTTAAATTTTCATATAATATTTTGACTACTTACAATTCAACAATATGTGGACAACATAATTATAAACAATCAAATTGACAGTTGTGTCAATTTGTAAAATACACAGTCACACCATTGGAAAAATACATAGTTTTTTTTTTCCTTCTGTAGAATTATTAATTTATTTTTCAAAATTATTTTTTGTTAATTTGCTTTTTTTTTGTTTTTCTTAATTCTAGTTTGTCTGACAAAAAAAATAACCAATTTTTAACAGATAACATTCTTGTTTTTCCATACACACATGACACACACCGAAGATTTCGTAATATTTGCAAAAAATATGATTTTAAAGCCATTTTTAAACCAATAAAAAACAATCATAACATTTTCCGGTCTATGAAAGATCCTACCCCTACTCTCGAAAAGTCTCACATCATTTATAAAATACCATGTAAAGATTGTAATTCAGTTTATATTGGCCAAACCACAAGAAAACTTAAGAAAAGAATTTATGAACACAAAACAGATTGTGAGAAAGACGAGAATGTTTCAGCCTTAGTACATCATTCACATGACAATGACCACGCTTTTGATTTTAAAAATGCTAGTATTTTAGCTTCTGAAAAGAATTGGTTTAAATTAAATTTTCTTGAAATGTATCACATCATAAAAAATAAGAATAGTGTTAATCGTAGAATGGATACTTTAAACTTGAATCAGAATTATAAAAACTTTGTTAACAAAATTAATAAACACTAAATTAGTTGTCGGTTTGATTTCTGTGGTATCTGCCTATATTCGTTGTTTCGACAAGAATTTCCTTTTCTCCCTCTCTCTATCATTTAATTGTACGGTCAGTTTAAATTCACATGGTTGATAGACAAGACATGAATCATTAATAATGTCTATAAAAACAAAAAATAATTTTGAAAAATAAATTGATAATTCTACAGAAGGGGAAAAAAAAACTATGTATTTTTCCAATGGTGTGAGTGTGTATTTTACAAATTGACACAACAATCAATTTGATTGTTTATAATTATGTTGTCCACATATTGTTGAATTGTAAGTAGTCAAAATATTATATGAAAATTTAAAGTATTACTGTTAATAATTCTGTTAATTTTAATCACTACGTTTGGAAAATTTAGAAAAAAATTGTTAAATTAATATATTGTATAATAATTTCGAACGTTAATATGATGTTAACTTATAATGATGGTTTCAGACTGTTTTACTGAAAATGACCTTCGTAGAAGGTCGAAACGTTTAATTGTATATAAAAACAATTAAAAATTATTGACTTGGAACATTAAGAGACTTATTTCAAGATCTTTTCCTATTAAATATTACAAGTCGAAACAAAACAATTACATCTTTTCTTTTTAAAAACTTAAATACCTTGACCGGTTCAAAAGTTATAAGTATTTGTTTGATACTAGAAAACGCAAAGATTTTAAAGCTTGCTCCACTCTTGGTTGCCTAATGCATGGAAAATATTCCTAGAGGGGAGATAAAAGTGAAGACGTTACGTTTTCTTGTATCATTCGCATTTACTTACAACTTTAAAGCCAATCAAGATATTTAAGTTTTCTTGGGCTAATTTTAAAGTTAAAAGTTGAAGGTTTTATTAAGCTAATTTTTAAGGATTTTCTTGTACTTCTCTAGAAAAAGCAGTCTACCAAACAAAGAGCATTACACATTCACTAAAAGCGAAAAATTCAATTGTCTTTATCACATCAAATATCCTATTCTATTAATCAAAGACGCTTGAAAATAAGACCATTAAACGACAAATTTAATAAGCTTTTTAATGATTTATAACAAATTTCATTAAGCTTATTCCAGCAGAGTTCTTAAGGAAATTAGCCTGTTCAAAATTTTGCGTAAAATCTCATGACTGTAAAACTGAAGAAACCTGCTATAAATCAAAATACATTGTTGACAGAATCTAACAAACTTGTAGGTTTGTTTTGTCCGACAGTTTCTAAAATTGCAACCACTCAACTATGAAATTTTACCCTAAGAAAACGTACAGGGGGCAAAAATGCTTGTGATAAAATCAAAGAACTTTTGATGAAAGTGACCAATTTTAATAAATCCAACGGGAAATAATAGATTATTTTCTACAAAATATATAAAATATATGGAAAGAGCGAAAAAAAATGTCTAACCTATTAAAATCACAAAAAAGTTAAATTTACCTGTGAAAAATATTATTTTTTTTATTATTTTATTTATTTGCACGTCCAAGAAAAATCTCTAAGTCAAATATTTTGGCAGGTAAGAGGGCAATACGGTTATTTTTTAGAAAAAATGCGATTAATTTGTACCATTCCTGCCCTTTATCTGCCAAATTATTATTGTACTTAGAGTGCTGAAATTTGGTACACGTATGTAGTTTGACGTGTAGATTACAGAAAAACTATAGAAAACCTTGTTGCAGGCTGTTATCATAGCGTTTTTCAACAAAAAAAAAAACAATTATTTTTAAAAAATGCTAAAAAATTGTCGTATTCCTCCCCCCCCCCCCCCCCCTTGAACTTCCAAACTATTGGACTTACACTGAAAAAAATATTTCCGTAGAACTGCAATAATTATGGGCAGATTGGCAATATTTTATTGCTGTTTTGGGAACTGCCATACGTATTTGTGTTTTAGTCATACGACTGTGTGAAACCGCGAGTGACATTGTAAGGTTAGGTAAGATCGACAGTGGCACACCCAATGGGAAACTAACGATTGGCGCATTAATGGACCAGTATTGGGAGCCAATGGTGCCAATATTGGCGCATTAATGGAAACCAATATTGGACCACAGTTAGTCAATCCTTGGGATGATAACGGGTTTGCCAGTCATTGGCAGCCATCATTGGTTCAATATTGGTTGCCAATGATAATGCCAATAAATAAAATTTTTTAAATTAACAATATTAAAATCTATATTTTTATATTGTTAATTTATTTATTGTTTAAAAAAAAATTTTTTTTAATAAATATTTTAATTTATTTATTAATGCATGTCAAGTATTGGTACAATAATTGGCTTTCAATATTGGTCCATCCTTGGGAGCCAATGAATAACCAACAATCTTATTTTTACAACTCTATATGGAAACAGAGTTGTTAATTTAATCTTCAGCCAATATTTGACAATGAAGATTTGAGTGTTGGACACATTAGAAATGTATTTTCAGAGGTACGGGATCAGGCCTTATATAAAAGAGCTGAAGAAACTCGATCGTGAGAGAGGCTGACCGATGCGCGCCCTATGCCAGTTTCCGAAACCACAAACGCGTGAGAATCCTCGGCGCGCAGACGCGGCATAGATGCGGCGGGAAACTTCCACTATTTGAATTTGAATTTTTTATGCATTTAATCAAAAACAAGAAAAGAAATACAATAATACAAAAATTATACAAATTCTTAAATTTGTATAGTTTTCTGATTGTTATTAAAAAGTAATACGCTTAATTATAAAGAAATACTTATAACAAATATCCTCCATAAATAATTGTTCAATTCTTGAAGATTTGAAAAACTCTTAAAGGTGTGTCCTAAGGTTAAAAATTATTGTTCTAAATCTACTTTAATCGATTTTCATGTTATAGAAATTATTTAAATAAATTAATTAGTTTTAAAGAAATCAGAAAGAAATTAAATTGATGAAAAAATAAACATTTAATATTAAAAATAATATTAATAAAAATAATCACATTAAAACTTTGCTTGTAAAATAAACAGAACGAAAAATTTAAAATTAAAAAATTAATGAACAATTACAAAATATTAAAGAAGACTTTAATTTTATTAAAATGTAAACTTAAGTCACATAAATACAAATATTCATGTCAGTATTTAAATTTTAAATTCACCATTTTTTCTGTTTAAATTTAAAGTAAAATTTAACAAATTGTAAAGAATGATAGTTAATAAATATTTAACTTTATTTGTTATTCTTTTCGTTTTTCACATGCAAAAAATAATCATTTTTTTTGATAAAACTAAGAAACAAATTCTCTAAATTTGAATACAAATTAAAAATGAAAAAAATTTAATATATGTAAAAAAATTTTAAATTTGAATCATTTAATTAAATAATTTATTTTAACAAAATGACTTTCTAAATATAACTATTCAGAATATATAAAAAATATGAGCAAAAAAAATCAAAATTGGTTTTTAAAAATAAAAAAATAAACTTTTTAAAGTTCAAAATAAATTAAATTTTTTTTAAATTTTGTTATTCTAAAATTAATATTAAACTTGAATAATAATTTTCAATACAATTACTTAAAGTTAGTTTTCAAAAAATTTAATTATCATTAAAATGAATCTTTCCAAATAATAAAACTTAAACAGAAAGAATTAATGGTTTCTTTTAAATTAAAGAAATAATAGAGCATAAAACATAGTTAATTTAATATTTTGAATACTATTAAAAAAAATTTAACTTTAAAAAAATTAATGATATCAAAAATATTATTTTTCGATCGTAATTTAAAAAAAAAATTCATTTTAATTTAGCTTTATTGAACAGTGTTGATTTTTAAATTTTAAAATTTGTGTCTAGGTATTAAGCTTTAAATTAGATTACATCTTATTTTTTTTCATGTCCATATCTTTTATTAAAATTAAATTAAAATTTGTTTTTAAAAATAAAATATAAACATTTTAAAGTTGAAAGTCTAATTGAAAATTTTTTAAAATTGGTTATATTAAAATTAAGATTAATCTTAAATAATAATTTCAAATATAATTACTTAAAGTTAGTTTCCAAAAACTTAAATTAATTTTAAAACGAATCTTTACAAATAGTAAAACTTGAACAGAAAAAATTAAAGGTTTCTTTTAAATTAAAGAAATAATAGAGCATTAAACATGGTTAATTAAAATTTTGGAATAAAATTAAAAAAAATTAAGTTTAAAAAAATTAATGATATCAAAAATTTTAAAATTTTAAAGTAAACATTTCGAATATAATTAAAAATGTGCTCAGAAAGTAAAAACTTTGTTTAAAATTTTTTAAACTTTTAAGTTAAACTGGAAATAAGATGTGAACTAAATTAAACCTTTCTATACAAATTTAAATTTTAAAACTCAATGCCGTTTTGTAATAGCTAAATTGAAATAAGTTACATTTTTTAATTAGGATCGAAAAATAATATTTTTGATATCATTAATTTTTTTAAAGTTAAATTTTTTTTAATAGTATTCAAAATATTAAATTAACTATGTTTAATGCTCTATTATTTCTTTAATTTAAAAGAGACCATTAATTCTTTCTGTTTAAGTTTTATTATTTGGAAAGATTCATTTTAATGATAATTAAATTTTTTGAAAACTAACTTTAAGTAATTGTATTGAAAATTATTATTCAAGTTTAATATTAATTTTAGAATAACAAAATTTAAAAAAAATTTAATTTATTTTGAACTTTAAAAAGTTTATTTTTTTATTTTTAAAAACCAATTTTGATTTTTTTTGCTCATATTTTTTATATATTCTGAATAGTTATATTTAGAAAGTCATTTTGTTAAAATAAATTATTTAATTAAATGATTCAAATTTAAAATTTTTTTACATATATTAAATTTTTTTCATTTTTAATTTGTATTCAAATTTAGAGAATTTGTTTCTTAGTTTTATCAAAAAAAATGATTATTTTTTGCATGTGAAAAACGAAAAGAATAACAAATAAAGTTAAATATTTATTAACTATCATTCTTTACAATTTGTTAAATTTTACTTTAAATTTAAACAGAAAAAATGGTGAATTTAAAATTTAAATACTGACATGAATATTTGTATTTATGTGACTTAAGTTTACATTTTAATAAAATTAAAGTCTTCTTTAATATTTTGTAATTGTTCATTAATTTTTTAATTTTAAATTTTTCGTTCTGTTTATTTTACAAGCAAAGTTTTAATGTGATTATTTTTATTAATATTATTTTTAATATTAAATGTTTATTTTTTCATCAATTTAATTTCTTTCTGATTTCTTTAAAACTTATTAATTTATTTAAATAATTTCTATAACATGAAAATCGATTAAAGTAGATTTAGAACAATAATTTTTAACCTTAGGACACACCTTTAAGAGTTTTTCAAATCTTCAAGAATTGAACAATTATTTATGGAGGATATTTGTTATAAGTATTTCTTTATAATTAAGCGTATTACTTTTTAATAACAATCAGAAAACTATACAAATTTAAGAATTTGTATAATTTTTGTATTATTGTATTTCTTTTCTTGTTTTTGATTAAATGCATAAAAAATTCAAATTCAAATAGTGGAAGTTTCCCGCCGCATCTATGCCGCGTCTGCGCGCCGAGGATTCTCACGCGTTTGTGGTTTCGGAAACTGGCATAGGGCGCGCATCGGTCAGCCTCTCTCACGATCGAGTTTCTTCAGCTCTTTTATATAAGGCCTGATCCCGTACCTCTGAAAATACATTTCTAATGTGTCCAACACTCAAATCTTCATTGTCAAATATTGGCTGAAGATTAAATTAACAACTCTGTTTCCATATAGAGTTGTAAAAATAAGATTGTTGGTTATTCATTGGCTCCCAAGGATGGACCAATATTGAAAGCCAATTATTGTACCAATATTTGACATGCATTAATAAATAAATTAAAATATTTATTAAAAAAAAAATTTTTAAACAATAAATAAATTAACAATATAAAAATATAGATTTTAATATTGTTAATTTAAAAAATTTTATTTATTGGCATTATCATTGGCAACCAATATTGAACCAATGATGGCTGCCAATGACTGGCAAACCCGTTATCATCCCAAGGATTGACCAACTGTGGTCCAATATTGGTTGCCAATAGTTTGCCAAGAAAAATCTGTTGGCCGCCAATCATGGGACCATTATTTAGCCAATGGTGATCATTGGCAATTTCCCATTGGGCACCGATGCATTATGTCAAACTCCTACATAACCTGTCAACCATAGTCAAATGTCTAATCTGATCACAGTATTTTTTTCAGTGTAGAGAGTTCAAATTTGGTACACAAATGTATTTTCACTACAGGAAAATTATAGAGAACATGATTGTATGTGTTGAACATAGCGTTGTCAAGGAAATAAAAATATTTTTGAGCATTTTTTTAACATATGGGCCATAATTTAGTGTTATAACTTTGACAGCGCTATAATCATCACTTTCTCTATAATTTTCCTGTAATCTACACATAAATCTACATACGTGTACCAAATTTCAGCATCTTAAGTCAAATAGTTTCGAAGATAAGGGGGGGGGGATACGGTCATTTTTTTTTATCAAAAATGCATTAAAAAAGTATAATGCCACCTCCATATCTGCCAAACTATTGTACTTAGAGTGCTGAAATTTGGTATACATATGTAGTTTGCCATATAGATTACAGAAAAACTATAGAAAACTTTGTTGCAGATCGTTATCATAGTGTTTTCAAGCAAAAACCAACGATTTAAAAAAAATGCTAAAAAATGACCGATTCCCCCTCCCATAACTTCCAAACAATTTGACTTAGAGAGTTCAAATTTGGTACACGAATGTATTTTCACGTGTAGATTACAGAAAAATTTTAAAGAACATGATTGTAGAAGTTGATCATCGCGTTGTTTAGGAAATAAAATGATTTTTGAGTATTTTTTATGGATATTTGCTAAAATCTCTGGATTTTTCGTTGACAGCACAATCACCATTACGTTCTCTATAATTTTTATGTAATTTACACCTGACAATACATTCCTGTACAAAATTTGAACTCTCTAAGTAAAATATTTTGGAAGATAGGGGAGGAGGTGGTCCATTTTTTATAAAAAATCCATTATATATTATATTTTATATATTATATTTTATATATTATATTATATATAATATGTATAATATATTTATATATTATATATTTAATAGTATTAAATATATTAAAAATTATTTTGTTTTGTGTACGGAACCTTCGGTTTTAGTGCGAGTGTAACTCGAACTTGCCCGATTTTAAATTTTTGAAAATATGAACTTCTATCTCACAGACGTACATAATTTTTTTTTAAAATTAATTCTTAAACATTTAGCTATCTAAGCACTTTGATTTAATTTATAAAAATGAGTTCTAAAATGAAAATAATTAGTTTAATTACATCGTGTTTTTGGGTAAATTGCCTTGTTTAAATTGTCTATATGCTTTAAAACTTCTAAGCAAGATACGTACGATACGGAAAATCTAAATATTGACCAATATGGAGCAAGGCTTGGCCTATCGTTACTTTCCCACTAGGTGTATTGGATCATATTGGATTTCAAATCTTTGCAATAAAACATAGTACAGAGGAGCGCCACGCGCGCCCTTCTTTGTTCTAGTGAATGTCAAAATTTTCGTTTTCTTTCTAAAACTCACGCTGTTTTGAATCAATCAGGCATTTTTCTAATTTATTACAGTGTTGAATTTACTTTTGTAAGTTATTTTATAATGGTAGAAGCTTTATTTGTTAAAAACTTTATTTCCATTTTTTATCAGACTGCTTTGGATTGAAACTTTAGTTTTATGATAAAAAAATTATAGGTATTTTTGTATTCAAAGCTAGTTCTTTTTTAAATATTAACAAGATAATTGATTATAGGAAACATATAAAATTTTTTTTTACTTTTATTCATATTTTTCCATATTTTTGTGCACAGGCGATTACCCACTCGTGAGTCAAAATGGCGAATTTTTACATCAATATTTAAATAATTATTTTTTCTATTTTTTTTAAATAAGTACTTAAAATGACTACCTTAATATTTATATTCTTAAAGGTTGTTTTCTAAATATTTGATGGTTTATATTTTTCAAAACTAAAATTAAATACTTTTTTTTGCTCCAAACGTTACTATAGGCATTTTGACCGACTCTCCCCTACAACTATTTTCTGGTTATAGCAGTCAGTTTTTACACTGAAAAGTAACTCTACCCAAGTATAACTCACCGATTCTCTTGGTACTTGGTGTAAATATTCTACATCGAACTACATTTGACGTAACCTGTTTTATATCGGCTGAAAAAACTTACGGGGGGTAGAGATTACCCTTGTAATATCTACATTATACGTAAAGGTCAATTAGAACCTATGGGTAAAATACTGTATAGATTAAGGTGGGGTAAAATAGCCACTTCTTTACATTTTATGATATAAAATCCGTATTTTAACATTTTTTTCGGATTTCCAACTGATTTTGAAAGTTGAGTTCTTCAGCTTCAAAATCCTTGCTGGAAAATCTTTGTATTACCTGAAAGGACGAAGTTATTCGAGTTTTACGAGAGGACTGCAAGTGGCTTTTTTGCACCATCTCGTGGGGTAGAAAAGCCACTTTGCTATTTGGGCAGAATATGTTATTAATTTCTGTTTTTTAAAGTTTTTTTCTTCATTTATATTTCAAGTAATGTTATTTTAATAAATTTTGAAGATTATTATATATTAATATATTTTAAAAATAATGTAATAATAATATAAAGTGTATGATAAATTTTACGGTTATATTATATACATCACATAATTTTGAATAGCTTTTTTGTCTTGGGCTTTTATACCCTCAGGAACCTTTTCACAAAAAGCTATAATAAATCTCAAAATTAAGTCAGTTGCAAAAAAACTGCTTACCATACGTGTTAAGAATAGTTTTCTCTTTACGTACAAACGTTTACTCTTATTTTCCGTCCACTTGAACTAGTTCTAATATTTTCAGAAAGATAACCAAAATTTTGTATCCAAAACATTTCAAAATGTAATTTTACAATAAAAACTACAATATTGTAGATACAACTGTGAAATTAGAGTGTCTCTAAGTGTCTGATAAAACAATTCAATAGTTTTAATTTAAAACCCAAATGGTTTTTTCTCCATGGCTTTTTCACCCCACTCTACTCTATACTTAATTATATACATATTTTAATATTATATTTATTATACGTAAAAGTCAATTAGAACCTATGGTTAAATTAGTGTACATATTTACAATTTTTGTCATTAATCTAAATGCTTTTTTGTCATGTTTAAGTAATTAAAAAAACTGTCGTTTCCGTAAATTTTTTGCACAAATCGATAGACAGCAAAAATTACTGAAAAGACAATTGTTTTTCAATTATTTAAACAATTTTGTTATAAACTGATTGTTTTTTAAGAATTTTCTTTTTCTATGTTTTTTTTCTTTACCACAAAAAACTTTCGTGCCAAAAATTTAGAATATATACAGCAATTTAACCATATGTTTTAATTTACATTTATGTATAATTTTAATATTTCAAAGGTAGGGGAGGGTGGTCACATACCGACCTTCTAACAGGCAAAGGTTAAAAAGGTGCCAAAAAATTGTTTCAAAGATGAGGTCAAATTTTTTTCAGTAAAGAAATAATTTTTTTAAATTCCCACAGGTTGCCAAGGTTCTGGACAGGGACTGACACGAAAACCGAATTCTGTTTCTGTTTTGAATTGTTGTGACGAAACAAAAATGTACAATCAATATTGTTTTGTATTGAACCTGAAACGAAAAGGCTCTGAATTACGTTTTCGTCTCATGCCCGAAACGAAAATCAACTCCGAATTTCGTTTCAGTCTCATGCCCGAATCGAAAAGATTCTGAATTTCGTTTTCGTCTCCTGCAAGAAAAGAATTGTGTTTAAAATTGTTTTTGTGGAATTTTAAGCCTTTTTTATGAGAAACGAAAACGGAATTCGGAGCGGATTTTCGTTTCGGGCATGAAACGAAAACAAAATTCGAAGCCTTTTCGTTTCGGGCATGAGACGAAAACGTAATTCAGAGCCTTTTCGTTTCAGGTTCAACACAAAACAAAATTAAATTGATATTTTGTTTCAGCTTTTCAAAACCGAAACGAAACAAAAATAAAATATATTTTGTTTCGGTTTTCGTGTCAGTCCCTGGTTCTGGATCTCATTAAGTGGGAGATGCAGAGAGAAAATCGAAAGTTTACGTTCTCGACAACTTCAAAAAGGGTGGTCCGAAACCGACCCCCTATTTTTATAGCAGGAAATCGCGAAAACAAACAAAATTTTGAAATTGTATTTTAATTTGAATTTAAAAAACGATAATCCAGAATGAACTTAAATTATTTTTACTTCATTTAAATATATTTTAAAGCCTTTTTCAAAATAAGAGTATAAGAATTATCATTACAATAAAAAATAAATGTTTCTATTTTCATCTTATTTACAAGCTATATTATCTTAGCTTAATTATTGTTATTTTATTAAAATACATTTTTAAATCTTTCCTGCGAATCACAAATACTTTAATTACGATAACAATACAAAAAAAGGGGATGGGTCGGTTTCGAACCACCCCTACTATTTTCACGTAATGTCTTACCGTTCATCTTTTTCAATAAAAGCGTTTGAATTTGAATATCCTGCATTGTGCGACAATATCATGTCGCGCTTTTAGGGCTTTAGAGCTTTCTGTCCGTGTAGCATATAATATTTTTTCTAACACACGCACCGAAAGTACAATCTTTCTTACCTGTGAAGAGGTCAGAGAAAGAGTCTTTCCCGGCGACAGGGAGGGAATGTTATATTTCTTCCCCAAGACGTCATTGACAGGGAGGGAATGTACATTCCCTCCCCGTGACGTCATTAACAGGGAGGGAATGTACATTCCCTCCCGGTGACGTCATTAACAAGGAAACAAGTGTTTCATGATAAATAGAGTTTTATGACAATTACGCATGCAAAATAGCGTTTTATGATAATCACGCATGCGGAATAGTGCCTCATGAGAATTACGCATGCGGAAGTATGTTTTATGCTAATGACGCATGCGGAATGGACAGAAGCCCAAGCGCATTTTCTGCTGGTTGTCACTCTGCGAATGTTAACTAATTTTTATCAGCAAATGTTTTTATACTTTCGGTATACGTGTGTTAGAAAAAATAGTATGTGCAACACGGGAGAAAAGTGATTATCGACTCGTGTGTTTGCATCCCTCGCCTTCGGCTCGTGCTACAAACTCACACGCGCGAAATCACTCACTTTCCTCCCTAGTTGCACAATATACTATTTCTTAACACTCGGTCGCAAGCACGTCTTAAAATTCACTTACAATTGAAAAAAAAAAACAATTCAACCACGTCTGAGAAAGTTGACATCTTGATTGCGCGGCCATTTTTAACTTTCCTCTTGCATCAAAAGTTGACAAAAAAAAACCAAAATAGGTTATTATTGTCAAAACATATTAATTCTAAAAAAAAACGAGAAATTTAAACTGCTAATCATGGTTTCTAATGTTTTTGAGGTCGCTGATTACAAATCTGAAGTCATATTTTAAAAATTCAAAATGGCGGATCCAATATGGCGGCCATGAAAAATTTAAAATTAATCAATTTTTAGGAAACTTCGTATCAGGGGGTTTTGGGGGTCCCTGATTACCAATTTGAAGTCAGATTTCAAAATACAAAATAGCGGATCCAATATGGCGGCCATGAAAATTTTAAAATTAATCAATTTTTATGAAACTTGGTATCAAGGGGTTTTTGGGGTCCCTAGTTACAAACCTGAAGTTAGATTTCAAAAATTCAAAATGCCGGATCCAATATGGCGGGCAAAATGTTTAAAAAATTAATAATTTTTTATGAAACTTAGTTATGTAATAATTAAGTATCCCAGTAGCCAACAAAATTTGTGCTTCAGAGACTCATTGTGTCATCTAATTTGTGATCAAAACTGATCCAGCTAATAAATACTAACCTTCCCATTTCTAATTAGCAGTGAAGGTCCCGTTTGAATTTTTAATTTCAGATTTGTAACTAAGGACCCCAAGACCCCATGATACCAAGTTTCATAAAAAATTATTAATTTTTTAAACATTGTGCCCGCCATATTGGTTACGGAACTTTGGATTTTTTAAATCTGACTTCAGATTTGTAACTAGGGACCCCAAAAACCCCTTTGTACCAAGTTTCATAAAAATTGATTAAATTTAAAATTTTCATGGCCACCATATTGGATCCTCTATTTTGAATTTTTG
Organism: Ganaspis brasiliensis; assembly: GCA_037103525.1. Taxonomy (NCBI): domain Eukaryota; kingdom Metazoa; phylum Arthropoda; class Insecta; order Hymenoptera; family Figitidae; genus Ganaspis; species Ganaspis brasiliensis. Next base: position 92,620 of record JAZKLR010000721.1, read on the forward strand.
AAATTTGACTTTAAATTTGTAATCAGAAACCTCCAAAACCCTCTGATATTTGGTAATATGACTTCAGATTTGTAATTAGCGACCTCAAAAATATTAGAAACCATGATTAGCAGTTTAAATTTCTCTTTTTTTCAGAATTCAGGGTGTCTAGCGATCCGGGAAATCCGGGATATCCGGGAATTTGTAAATAGATCCGGGAATTTTTTGGAAATGTCATGAAAATATAATATAGTATACTTTAAAAATTTTAAGAAGGGGGGGGGGGTTAAGTTTGTTTCGTCTAAAAATGACCTTTTTTCATGAATTCTTTTAGAAGAAATTATTACTGTGGATTTATTTTACATATGACTCAACACCTTGGATTATACCATCTTTCTTCAAGTTTATTGAAAGACACTGTGGATTGGAAACTAAGTTCCTTTTGAAACAGTGGTCTACTAATAATCAACGTCTTGCTGAATCAGCTTCAAGAAGGATTTTTCTTTTAAGATGTAGGAGCAACGATTTGATACCACAACACATAGTCAATATAATGCCTGATGAGGTTGACGAATCTAGTCAACGAAATGTCGTGACAATGAAAAAATAACTTCATAGTTTATTTTTTATTTTTGAACCCTTCCGAAAATCGAAAAAATTTTCTTTTCGAAAATTCTCATTTTAACATTGTTCTTCTATTTAATAGAATTTCTTTTCTTTTAAAATTTGTTTCCCTTTAGTAGTATATTTTAAAGTTTTTTTAACTATCTCCTTATTTTTTATTTTAATTTTAAAAAAAATGTCCGTAAATAGTTTAATTTTTTAAAAAGAGTTTCTACTTTTTATATATTTTCATGACACTATTTTATTCTTGTGTTGCTTTCTTAATTTTGTATTTATTTCTTGAATAATGTCAATGACATTTTTTATTTAAAAGAATTTTCTCATTTTTTTAAATAGACTGTTTTCTTATCTTCTTACGTTCTTGTTTTTTTTTATAATTTGTTATTCTATTGCTGCTCTTACATAATTGTCTTAATTTTGCGATCATATGAATTTTAAGATATTTTTTAAACTTTCTCATTTAAAATCTCATTAAAAATCGCTCGTTTTAAAGAAGCAATGAAAACAGAGAACGAAGAGCTGAAGTCCATATTGAAGATTTTATTTGATTTTGATTAAATGTTTTATTCTTCATTATTTCTTATTATATGTTCTCAGTTTCAAAAAGAAACTAATAAAAATAAACATTTTAAGTTTTTATATATTGATAATATTTTAAGAAAATCAATTTTTGATTTAAATAAAAAAAAACTCCAATTTAAATAAAAAAAATTGGATTTTTTTTTAAATCATGATTTTTATCAGCCTTGTAATAAAAATAAAATATTAGATCAGCCATTTTGAATTTTTGAAAACTGATGTAAAATTTGTAATCAGCGATCCAAAATTCGGACGCGTGAAGGAGACTATATGAAACTCGTTGTATAGCACTAGAGTGGAAATAAGTTACCGTAGGTAACTTAACTTAACTTCAGGTTTTAATCAGTATGACATAATCTTAAAGTTTAATGAGTCATTTAGTTATTACCGACATTTATCTTGGACGTGCAGGTGAAAAATTATATTTTTAATTTTTCACAGGAAAATTTTAACTTTATCGGGATTTTTAATAGGTTAGAATTTTTTTTTCGCTTTTTCCATATTTTTCCTGTATTTTGTAGGAAATAATCTTTTGTTTCTCGTTAGATTTATTAAAATTGATCACTTCTATAAAAAGTTCTTTGATTTTGACACAAACACTGTAAAAAAAAACATCTTAAAATGCATTGTAGTCACTTTTAAGGCGCTTAAAGTATCTTATATTTTAGCTTTCATCTTAGAAAACTAATGTATTTTAAGATACTTTTGCTAACTTTTCGGAAACATCTTAGAAGTGACTACAAATGTATCTTAAATTAAGATGCCTACTTTTTGCAGTGAAAAACAATATTTTTGCTCACTGTTAGCCGTTTATATGAGTGTTAGATTTTAGCTTCTTTCTGGCGATATTTTGTTTCTATACAGCTTGGCGATTTTGAGTTACCTTACTGGTGGCAGTAGAACTTAATTACCTGACTACTCTGACAACCCTGCACACGCAGTGCTAGTGGCCTCGCCGACCGCGGTTGTATAACCTATTGAAAATGCCAACTCGTAAACTACGTTGTAATCTACAAGTATTCTTGTGGAATCCTGTAGTTTCAATAATCCCATAAGTTTTCGATGCCAAAACAATTTTTGAATTCGGGATAGGAACCGACTTACAATTAGTATATCACATGAACCACTAGTAGACTTCAAGTGGATTGTAGATTGTGTTACACTTAGCTGAATTAACCCTTTTAATCACGCAATTCAAACATTGTAGCTAAACCATTTTTTTCTTCATTAGTAGGGGAGTGGGCCCCAACTTGGACACCCTTTCGATTTATTGCTGTAGAATCCAAACCAAATAAAATATATTAAAATGTTTTATACCGGATAAAAGTACAATTTATAAGGTAACTTATGGTCACAGGGATAAAATTATATTTTGAACATAAACATTTTTGAAAGCATTTTTTGTAATTGTTAAAATTTTCGGTCTAAAAAATAGTGGCCCCAAGATGGACACCTTCTTAAAAGTCTCTGAAAATTGTAATGAATAAAAAATTAACATCGTGTAACAATTCTTAAACTATTTTTTAATCAGTTTACGGAATTTCTCAAGAAATAACATATCTAAAAACTTTAATTTAATAGCTTAACAGTAAAAAGTAATAAAATATCGAAAAATATCGATATATCATTTTTTCTAACGCTATCATTTAATTAATTAATTAGCTAAAACAGGCCTGTACTGCACAAGCGAGCAGCTCGAGAGCACACGTAAGGGGAAGTGGTCTCCTACCATGCGGACGGATAGGCATATGCAGAGATAAGAGAGGCAGAGCGAAAGGTGGAACGTATGCATGGTGGGAGACCACTTCCCCTGACGCGTGCTTCCGACCTGCTCTCTTGTGCAGGCCTGAGCTAAAAAATTCTTGAAAAAAGTGTAAAATCGAAAATACGCAAATAAATACATTGAGATTTGAGGCCTGTCGGGTGTACTTCCGAATAGGTCAGACCGACGATTTTGTTGAAACTTGGTATACTTACGTATTTTGATGCGCTGATTACGAAAATGATAGTGAAAATTGGCGACTAGGTCATTTTCATGGTAAAAACCATAAAAATTCAGTTTTTTGCATTTATCTCTTAAAATACGCAAAATATGAAAAAATGTTTTAGACAAAAGTTGTAGATCTCATTAAAATACAAGTTTTATGTTTTATGCTTTTTTTACAAGAATCGATAAGTTTCCGAGAAAAATGCAGAAAACTAGAAATGACCATAACAACGACCAATACTTACATTATATCCACATTATGAGTGCTCAGCTCATAGACCGCGGATTTTATTGAAACTTGGTATACCTACGTATTTTGATGCACTGTTTACGAAAATGATAGCGAAAGCCGTAATTATGTTATTACTTTACGTAACATTACCTTCATTACGTAATGTTACGTTCATTACGAACCATTACGCAATAATGTAAATGGGCGTACTCCCCCCCCCCCCCCCCCCCTAGAGAGTAAAAAACCTATTTTTGATCAATACTTAGCTACATACTTATTATGTTGGTATACTGTAAATATTGATCGTTGCCCAGTCGCCAATTTTCACTATCACTTTCGTAATCAGCGCATCAAAATACTTAGGTATACCAAGTTTCAACAAAATCGTCGGTCTGACCTATTCGGAAGTATATCCGGCCTGTCCATCTTAGGGTACATGACACCATTTTTTCCCATGTTGGATCCGTTTTTTTGTTTTTTGAAGTTTTTGATATCAAATTCAGAATCAACACAATCGCAAACCCCAAGATATAAAGTTACGAGAAAATCAGAAAACTTTATTGAATTTTTAGCCAACATATTGCATCAGTTATTTTGTTTTTTGAAAATTTGACATCAGATTTGTTATAAGTGATCCCAAAAACCCCTGAGTAACGAGTTTAATGCAAATCTTTGTACTTCAGCAAAGAAAACAAGGAAACTTCAATTTTTTTGTACACTTTTTGTAGGTCAGGCATCGAGCTAAACTTATCGAACGATATTCGAAAAATTTGATAATTTATATCCAAACTCATCAAATAGTATGATCACTTTGATGATCAGAAGATCATCGCCGCACAATTTTATAACATTTCCAAATATTTTAATCCGAAGTTCTATCTAACTTTCTGACCAAGATATCCTGATTTGAATCCTGATTTAAATTGTCAACAATTTCCGACTGTAGTGTATAGTCTATATATTCTTGTCTCTTTAACACTCATGGTCTAGTTAAAAAATGCGACGCAATACAGGCGCACAGGGGGCTAAAGTGCTCTTTTTTGTGCCGAAATCGTAGATCTCGCAAACAACTTGATGTATTTGAACAAACCAAAAACGAAATAAAAGCTAACATTCTACAGAATACAGGAAAAATATAGAGAAAGAGACTAAAAAATTAAAAATGTTCCAAAACTTGAAGTTTCATAAGAAATATTTAATTTTTTGCCTATAGAGACCGGAGAAATGTCAATGTACCTGTTGAAACGAATTAACTCACTTGTTTTTATCTTTTCAATCACAAATCACATGTGTATTAACTAAAAAAAAATGTCGGAAACAATATGACGGCCGAAAATTTAAAACTACTTTTCAATTAAATTGACAACTCCTTTACATGGTTTTTGGGGTCGCTGATTACAAATTTAACGTCAAAAATTCATTATTCAAAATAGCTGATCCAATATGGCCGAGTCAAAATGCAAAATAGCATTCGATTTGCACAAACATCCCTCTTTAACGGTTTTTGGGGTCGCTGAATACGAATTTGATGACAAAAATTCATTATTCAAAATGGCTGATTCAATATGTCCGACCCGAAATGCAAAATTGCTTTTGATTTACATAGGAATGCATTTTTAACGGTTTTTGGAATCACTGATTACAAATTTGAATTAAAAAATTTATTATTCAAAATGTCCGATCCAAAATGGCCGACCCGAAATGCAAAATAGCTTCTGATTTACACAAGAACCCCTTTTGAAAGGTTTTTGGGGTCGCTGATTACAAATTTGATGCCAAAAATTAATAATTCAAAATGTCTAATCTAATATGGCCAACCCGAAATGCAAAATTGCTTTTGATTTACACAGGAATCCCTCTTAAACGGTTTTTGTGGTCACTGATTACAAATTTGACGTCAAAAATTCATTATTGAAAATGGATAATCCAATTTGGCCGAATTAAAATGCTAAATTGTTTTTGATTTACATTTAGAAATCTTAATATCTGAATAGATGTTAGTAACGTGCGTTTTTAACCCCTTCCGCCTTTAAGTAAGAATTAGAGGTTCAAAAATCTCAAAATTTACAAGCTTGTTAAAAACATTTAAAAAGGGATTCTTGTATAAATCAGGAGCAATTTTGCATTTCGGGTTGGCCATATTGGATCTGCCATTTTGAATAATGAATTTTTGTCATCAAATTTGTAATCATAGCGAGCCCAAAAACCGTTAAAGAGGGATGTTTGTGCAAATCGAATGCTATTTTTCAATTCGAGTAGGCCATATTGGATCAGCTATTTTGAATAATGAATTTTTAACGTTAAATTTGTAATCAGCGACCCCAAAAACCATGAAAAGGAGTTGTCAATTTAATTGAAAAGTAATTTTAAATTTTTGGCTGCCATATGGCTTCCACCATTTTTTTTAGTTACTATACATGTGATTTGTGATTAGAGAGATAAAAACAAGTGAGTTACTTGGTTTCAACAGGTATATTTACATTTCTCCGGTCTCTATAGGCAAAACATTAAATATTTCTTATGAAACTTCAAGTTTTAGAACATTTTTAATAGATTAGGAATTTTTTAATCTTTTTCTCTATATTTTTCCTGTATTCTGTAGGGGTCGTTCATAAATTATGTCACACCTTAGAGAGGGAGGGGTTATAGATTTTGTGACAATGTGTGACAAGGGGGTGGGGGGGTTCGGTTAAAGTGTGACATCACGCTATTATATCTATTTATTTTTTACTCATTCAAATTGTCCAGTGTCTATTTCAAATTTGAATTTTTGCTCTCTTTTCAACCCATGCTCGTCCCTTGCCCCATTTTTCTGAAGGCAAGCAGGCAGAATGCTTGCTGTCGCCTAAAAATACATTAGAGTCAATGGGACGAAATTATTTTTTCTATTTTAGATTAACTTATTAAAAACAAATTTTCGAATTCTCCGTTTATTAATAAATTATTTTTTTGTTTATTACGAGCAATTTGATAAAATAATAAAATTTAATAAAATTTGTGTGACAGTTTTTATTATTTTAAGAAATGGCTTTTGAATTATGAAAAACAATTTGTTAATGATTGTAGGTTTAAAAATGTGTTATTAAAAAGTTATTCTATAAAAAAATAATTAATTTCTTCTCATTACCTCTAATGCATTTTTAAACACCAGCAAGCATCCATTTTGGATTTATTCGAGTAAAAAAGAAATACACTCAAACCTCCGCATAACGATATTCTATTTACCGAGAATCCCCGTTATGAGCCCTCATATTCTTAGCATAACGAGAAAAATGTCTCCTCCGTCATCCCCACTACCCACTATAAAACGCGCGAAAATTTGAAAAATAATATTGAATTTAATTTTAGTTTTGTAATTAACTTTAATTTTTCATATATATAAAGAACTTGATTCATGTAAATTGTGTATTTTGAGTTTAATAGTAAAAAAAAATTGATAAATGTAAAACTTTATAAATAACAGAAATATATAAAAATTTGACAAATTAATTTAGATTAAAGTAAATAAATAAAAGTCAAAAAATTCTTCTTTTTGATATATAAAGAACATGATTCTTGTAAATTGTGTATTTTGATTTTTATAGTAAAAAAAAACTTTGAATAATATAAAACTTTACAAATAACCAAAATATATAGAAATTTAAAAATCTATTTGGGTGATTCCACTGACTTTTGTCTGGGAGGTGTTGCTGGCATATCTCAAAAACAAATTGTTTTTATATGAATCATTATTAAACACCGTAGAATAATTTTTAATGAAGATTTTGTTAAATTCGAAAGATTTGTTTTTAACAATTTATTTTGTGTATAAAGCTTAGTTATAATAAGAAAAATCGTTTTAAGATTGATCTAAAAACTGTAAATTTTTGTCATATTTAACAGCATATTTGTTTATAAAAATATTTAATAGAAAACTTTGATACTTACGTGGATTGAAAACACAGCCACACAAAAAAAATAAAGTTCCCTGACCTGGGTAACAGACACACATTTTTCTATGTATTTTGATGCGCTGAATCCGATTCCGTCATCAGAATTGGTCCATCAGATCAAGTTTTGACCCTAATTTCAAAATTAATAAAATGACACTTTTTGAACATTAGAATTTGAACTCGACTTAACTTTAATACATGCCTAGGACCAATAGAAAGCTTGAATTATTACCTTTAAAATGCCTTTTTAGAAATTGTTCTACGATGATTTTTAACGAAGTTATGATGTTTTACTTAAACTCATTTTTTCCATTACACAATAACACATCAATATTGGATGTGTTTTTAACATATAGAAAAAAGTCATATTTTAAGTAAAACATCATAACTTCGTTAAAAATCATCGCAGAACAATTTCTAAAAAGCCATTTTAAAGATAATAATTCAAGCTTTCTATTGGTCCTAGGCATGTATTAAAGTTAAGTCGAGTTCAAATTCTAATGTTCAAAGTGTCATTTTATTAATTTTGAGGTTAGGGTCAAAACTTGATCTGATGGACCAATTCTGATGACGGATTCGGATTCAGCGCATCAAAATACATAGAAAAATGTGTGTCTCTTACCCAGGTCAGGGAACTTTATTTTTTTTGTGTGGCTGTGAAATCAATACATTAACTTATCTTATCCAGAAAGAATGACTAAAAAAAATTATTTTAATTATTACGAAATTCAATTTTAAAATTGTAAATTCATTAAAAATACCATATATTTTAAACACATCAAATCTTTTTTATGAAAATTGCAATAAATTTTAGAACCCTGCGCCGCCGCGCCGCGCCACGCCGACGCCGCTGCTCATTTACTACGTACACCAGCGCGCCGCCGATAGACTATCGGCGTGTCGTCGTTCATCGGCGTTTTTTCGTAAAAGCTAAATTTGAGATTTTTTTATTTTTATACGTCATAATTGATTTTTTTCTTAGAATTTGAAACTCAAAAGTTAACTTAACCATTTTTCGACATTATGTGAATTTTTTCTGGAAGACTGAAATTTTTTCTTTAATTTTCTATATTGACTTTATATAGTACGCACTGCGAGATTTAAAACCCTTTTTTAAAAATTAATTTACAATGATTTTAAAAGAAGTTATGAATTTTTGAATTTATGACATTTATAACCACATTAACGTCTGAAATCACAAAAATCGTAGCCTTACTGTGGAATATTACTACAAGTAAAAACATTTTTTTAAAATATGGGAATAGGGTTTCCTTACGTTTTTAGGATCGTTCTATAAGCTTGCGGGCTCAGATTTCATTTTTATCCATATACAACCAATTAATCTTCCCGAAAATATTCTTTTAATGCGTACTAAAGTGGCACAAACTGTTAGCAGATTAAAAATATGTTTTAGTTAATTCATCAAATTCAATATGGCGGCGACAAAATGGCGGATTTTGTAAAAAAAGTAAAAAATTAATATCTGTTGGACCAATCTTTAAGTTTTATATTAAAATTAATGAAACTTGGTGCATAGGCTTTTTTTAGGTCGCAGATTATGAAGTTGTTATTAATTTTTTTAAATTCAAAATGGCGGATTCAATATGGCGGACGATATTGCGAAATTTTCGCCCAAATTTATGAAACTTGGTATATAGGGGTGTTTGGCGGCGCTGATTACGAATCAGTTAATATCGAGTATCAAGCGAATCCAATTAACTTTTTAAAGATCTCCAGCCATGTTGGGGCCGCCATTTTAAATTTTGAAAAAGTATTAAACGGCGCGTCGCCGTACGCCGGTTGTTTTTTAGTTGAACGCCGCCGCCGTTAAAATTTTCCTCGGCGCAAAGTTCTAATTTAAATTTCAAACTTTAATATTTCAGAAATTAAGCAAAATCTCTTTGTGAAATTTGAATATTGTGTTTAAATCGATTTTTTTATTATAACTAAGCTTTATACACAAAATAAATTGTTAAAAACAAATCTTTAGAATATGAATTTTACAATTCCTTTTTAAACTGAAAATTTTAAAATATAATCGCAATTAATAATTAAACTTTTTTCGATCGCATTTTAGATCTCAAGAAATATTGAAACCTGATCAAATTAACATTTATCACATGTTAAATGTAGTTTAGTCTAGTATATTTCTTTTACATTAATATTTATAATATAAACATATATTTTTGTTAATTCTCTTTTAAATTCAAACTTATAAACTCATTTTTTTTAGAACCTATAGTTTTTTATAAGAGTTTTAAACATCTTAAAAAAAGTAAATGAAATATATATAAAGTAAATGTAGTGCTTAACAATTCTGCACAAAATATGAACATGTTTTAACTTTTCTGTTGCGCACGAATTACTTATCGAAAAGTGGGGATACCCCTCTAGCCATGTTTCGCTCGTAATAGGGAGAATTGAGAGTTCGAGTTTCTCGTCATACGTAGGTTTGAGTGTACTCTGTATCTATCTTTTTTTATTAAATGCTGCCCTCTAGTAGTTTTATTTCTTACTTCTTGGTTATGTCGAGTTGATTTTATACCCACTACATGTTATAATGTGATTTTACCAGTTTATGGTTTTCTGTTATTACCCTGTATATATTTAATTAAAAATTCATAGTGAAAAGTTGATATTATTGCCAATAATGGTTACAGGTATGGTTATCAATACCATAATAGATAAGTTAGGTAAAAACCTAATGTACTTATGGGAATTACATTTTATAATATACTATATAATTTTCATACATTATATTAAATAATTATAAATCTTGCTACGTAAAGTTTATTTAATATTTTCTAAAAATGTAGTGGTTTTGATTTCAACACGGAAAAAAATTTAATTGTAATGATTACTATAGTCTACAGTACAGCTCGGATATGTGACCACTTTTTGCGATGAATACAAAAAATGTGTTAATGATTAAAAAGTTGAGCAGGAGCGATTACTATAGTAGTTTGTAAGGAGTACATGCACTGCAGTATTCGAGATAAAATTGAGTTTTTGGAATCATTACATTTCTAAATGTATAGATTAAAAGAAAAACTGTACTTGTTCACATATAAAATAGTTATGATTACAGTAGTCTATAGTAAAAACGAATTGTGCTACAGGGCGACGAAAATTAAAGTTTTGTTAATACTGATTCCTATTTGCTTTGTTATGATTACTGTAGTCGTTTGTAAAGGCTCCTGAAATATATATATCACACTCCGCTCAACGCCGATGGTTACCGATGACTAACGAAGATAACCGAATCTTTAATTCGTCAGTCTTCAACACATTATTTACTTTGCAAAGCTTTTCATTATTTTCGTATAATAGATTTAAAGTTTTAAATTGAAAGAAACAATTAACAAAAAGTAAAAAAAAATTATAAAAATAAATAAAAATAAAAATTTTAATATTTTTATAGAATATTATCTATAATACATATTCGACGTTATTCTGTTCGTCTATGTTCGCATTATTGAACTTATTTTTTTTATAATTTTGTTTTTTTTAGTCCATCTGTTCGGACTTGTAAAGTTTGACTTTTTCCTTTAATTTCATTCTTTATATCTATGATTTAAAAATTATTTTGCAATTTAAATTTTTAGTAAAAAGAGATTATTTTAAAAAAATAAATATGTTTGTTATTTGATTAAGATATTAATTATATTAGAATAATATACATTTAGAAGGGATTAAAAATTAAATTAATGATTATTTTGACCAATAAAAAGTAGAATTGATTAAAAATTGGATTGTTTGAAACTTAAATTGAATAAAATTTAAATAAATTGAAAAAATAAATTCGAATTTTAATATATTGAAATTTGTAAAATTTAAAAGTAAAAACAAATCGAATTTGGAAAAATTAAATTTTAAATTGATTAAAATTTAAATAAATTAACAAATTAAAAGAATTAAGTTTAGAAGCGATTAAAAATTTAATTCATGATTGTTTTGCATTTGACCAATAAAAAATTAGGATTGATTAAAAGTAGGGTCATTTAAAATTTAAGTCTAATTAATTTTGGATAAATTTCCATTTTAAAAGATTGAAATTTGCATAATTTAAAATTCGAATAAAAATAAATTTGGATAAATTCAATTTTGAATCAATTAAAATTTACATCGATTAAAATTTGAACAAATTTACTATTTAAACGAATTAAATTTGCATAAGCGATTAAAAATTTAATTAATTAATATAAATAATTAGTAAAAATTAGGATTAATTGAAAGTTGGATTGTTTTAAACTTAAACCGAATGTCATTTGGGCACATTATAAATTCAATATATTAAAAAAATAAATTAAAATCTTAATAGATATTTTTTTAAAATTTAATTTGGATGGATTGACAATTTAACTTACGATTGTTTTGACCAATATAGTTTATAATTGATTAAATATAAGATCGCTTGAAAAGTATATCGAATGAAATTTGGACAAACTGAAATTTACATAGAAAAGAATTCGAATAATTGAATTTTTGATTGTATGTATTGAAAGTTAAGCAGTTAAAGATTTAAGATACTTACAAACAACAATTAATAAAAGTTTTATTTTAACTGATAATATAAGAGATAAGTTATAAATATATTTTAGAATAAATTTCCATGAATAGGAAAAAAGAATAGTTTTAATTTTTAAAGTTTCGAAAAACAGCTTTCCTAAAGTCTTAAATCTAGAAAAGTGAAATTAAAAAATTTAAATTAAATTTTTATAAATAAAGTTAATTGTTCTGTCTCTCAAAATATTTATTTCTTTTTAATTAAATAAAAATTGTCATTAAACGTGTTTTATTCATATTTTAGTAATATATTTAAAATATTTTTAAACGTTTAATAATTTTTTCAAGCATAATATCTAAAAATTTTAAGAAAATTTTCGGTTTTTACTGTTAGAAAATATGCTTTATGTCAAATTATATTTAAAAAATTGTTTAACATACTTATTTCAGTAAGTAAATTTAATTAAAGAATTTTTTTTTGACTTTTTCATAGTTAGAATAGTGTATAAAATAGACCTTAAAATATTTGAGGATAGAAATAAATTATTACTATTATAGCTTAAAAAAATATGGTAATAATTTTTTAATATTTCAAGTTTTAGTGTTTCTCGAAAGTGGAAAACTTTTATAGTAGTTAGTATATAAGAAGACTAAAAGTCATGGTAAACATGTTAAAAGCGATAGATAATGCGTGATGCGTTGTTTAGGTTTTAAATCGTATTTAAGTTAGGTATAGATATATAAGCGAATTTATGTATAATTAGGGTATAGTACAGTTGTCTAGAGTAACAATGTAATTAAGTTTGAATTTGGGAGTCTTGTAAAGAGTGAATTAATTTGTGTATAGTAGTCGAACTAAATAAAAAAGTTTTTATTATTTTTATTAGATAAAAATGTGCTTTTTCCGTTTACAACAGTCTTTGAGAATCAAAACTATATCGCTACCTTAGCCAGTACAAAGTACTAAAGTAAAATAAGAAGGCCGCTTTAGGTCATCTTGTTTTACTATAGTGCTACTGTACTGACTACGGTTGTATGCAGTAAATGTGAAATAGAACTTTTTGACTTCCTTTTAACGTAGACTATAGTAATCACTAACATTTGTTTTGTATTCATTTCAAATAAATTCGTAATAAGTACATTTAACTTGTGGAATGATAACAAAAAAAGCTTTTTAATCATTACAAAAAGTGGTCACATATCCGAGCAGTACTATTCAACTATTGTAATCATTACAATTAAATTTTTTTCCGTGAAGAAATAAAATTTATAGCACTTTAAAGTGTGTAATATAAAAATTTAAATTATGTTTTTCTGATACATTATAAAGGGGAGGGGGTCGTCAGCAAATGTGACATGATTATTAAAGGGGGATCATCTTATTTGTGACAAGGTGTGACAAGGAGGAGGGGGGGTCAAAAAAAGAAAAAATGTGTGACGCAATTTATGAAGGGCCCCTGTAGAATGTTAGCTTTTATTTCTTTTTTGGTTTGTTTAAATACATCAAGTCGTTAGCGAGTTTTACGATTTCGGCACAAAAAAGCACTTTAGCGCTTTAGCCCACTGTGAGGCGTCTATATTTTATGTAATTTCTTTCTTGTTTATCTTCTTACGCGAATTTATCTTAACATTTTAAAATCATTGCAAAAAATTCTTTAAGGGTATGTGCTACGGAGCTAAATTTTTGCACGGAAGTTCAGTGGAAAAGTTCTACTGCTGTATGGTACTGGAATTTTTTTACATAGCTTGAAAATTCACGAAATTTATAGTTTATTGAGTACACCGAGAAAAATCTGTTGCGATTATTGCATGAGCAGATGCAATGAATATAGCATAAACACTAACTGTGCACAAAAATTATACGAATCCGCCTAGTTCTCAAGTTAAGCCTGAGCAATAACTATATGTTCTGTTAGAAATATAGCATCAATAGAATTATGGAAAAAATGCACAAATGATTTCAAGCAATAATCGCAATAGATTTTTCTCTGTGTAGTATACCAAAATATATCCTAATATATAAGAAATTTCTTGTACCAGATACTCAGCCATGTAATTTGACTGATTCACTAGTTGAAATGACTATTGTATCAGTGAAAATGATTGAATCACCAGTCAGTCTATAGACAGGGTCTATAGAGTCTTGGTACGTCTGATGCCCCAGAATTTTTTCAGTGTACAGCTCGTAATATTTTATCGATTTTAATAATTTTTTTTTTCTAAACTCTGTATTAAATTTTCAACAAACGTATGCAGGGTGTCTAGCGATCCGGGAAATCTGGGAATTTGCCGAGAATTTAATATTTCGTGAAAAAAACCCGGGAATTAGTAAAAAGATCCGAGAAATCCGGGAATTTTTGGAAAATTCGGGAGCATTGACAGTAATTGATAAAAATAAATTTTACTTATTTTTAAATACAAATAAAGCGTTTACTTTTTAATAAATAATTCTTAATATTTGAAACCAATTTCTTATGTAACAATATGAAACCTAATAAAAACATTAAAAAAGCTACTTAAATACTTTAAACTATATTATTTCAAAATTATAATCTATAGTTTTCACAGGTTCGGATTGGCCATTCGGAATACTGGGAAAAATCCCGGTGGCCCGCCACCAAGTGGGCCGGTATTTTTTTAGGTCTAATTAATAATTTACTTTATGTAATAAAATTTTATTTAATTTTCAATTATTCTTTTCTATGTTCAATTAATTTTTCAATTAATTTTTCATCATTCAATCATTTTCGGCTTCTATCAATTTACTTTTCAATCACAGAAATTGTAGAATTTCAATTAAATTGTTCAATTCTACCACTATTTTCTACAATTCTTAATTATTATTATCTTCAACTTTCAATTCTATTCTTCAATTTTCAATCCGATTCTTTAATTTCCAATTCCATTCTTCAGTTTTCAATTATTATTTTCTTCTATAATCAAGAATTCTTGACTTTTTTAATTACTTCTTTTAATTTTTAAATATTATATTTTTTAAATTTCCATTACATTCTTCAATTTTCAATTCTCTCCTTCAATTTTTTTAATTTTCAATGATTCTCATAAAATTTTATAACTAATCTTTAACTTTTTAAATTATTTTGTTGTTTTGACGATTATTTCTTAGTGCTTCACGATATCAAGACGATACGATATTTAAGCAATATTGATATTAATCTCAAAATCTCTTGACCATCCAAATATCATATCGACATTGTTAACAAAAATATCGTCTCGAGTTAATAATATCGACCTAAAATAATTAAAAAATTACGAAAATAATTGTGAATTGGACAGAAAAATTGAAGAATTAAGGAATTAAATTGAGATTTCAAAAAAATATTAAAAATAAATAATTTACAAATTACTATATTAATAAATAAATAAATAGTAGAAAAAAGTGAAAAAGCCCGGGATTGTTGAATATTTAAGAAAATAATTGACAATTAAAAACTGAAGAAAACTGTAGGAATAATTATTATAACAAATAATTGAGAATTGAATGGGATTTCAAAAAATTAAAGTTGGTTGAAAAATGAAAATCGAGGAAAATAATCGCAATTTAAAGAAAATAATTGAAAATTAGAAGAACTAGTTGAAAATTAAAGAAAAAAATTCAAAATTAAAGAAAATAATTGTGAATTAAGGAGAATAGTTGAAAGTTCAAGAAAAATATTGTTAATTGAAAAAATCATTGGAAAAAGCCGAGAATTATTAAACAAATAATAATAATAATAATAATAATAATGGCGGTTCGCATGCAGAAGGCTGTTCTTCTGAACTCTCTAAATCTGGTTCGGCAGCACTGTTCATTATAAGATCCTATTCGGTAGCTCTAAAAAAGCATCCAACAACGTTCTTGACCACCGCTTAAGAATATCGGCGGCAATGGGTGAGAACAACAGTGTAAGAAACGAAAATAACAACTCTAGTAAATGAATCACGCTTTTGCTTACCCTCCAGGACGGATAGAGCAATAGTGGATTAGAATATGTAAAGCAAGAATGGGAGAGGTTGTTTTAGTGAGGTATTACCACAGCACGTGGTCGAGTCCCACACGAACAAGTGCGTAAAGGCATTTTTTCCTCTCCTAAACTTGTTTTGTAAAAAAAAAAAAAAAAAAAAAAAAATAATAATAATAATAACAATAAGTCACATTCTAAGTGCGTGTCCGAAGTACGCGTGTTACAGGTATATTGAAAGACACAATGCTGCGCTTAAGGTGTTGTATTATCACCTTCGACACCAGTATGGTATAGATAAAGAACCCATCTTGCCGTATACCCAAGGGGATCAGGAGTCCATAGTGGAAAATGACCAGTGTAAAATCTACTGGTACTTCTTTTTTTTCCACCACTCATCGTATCAGTGCCACTAAGCCTGATATAGTACTCCAGGATCATAAAAGTAAGATCATTTGTGTAATTGAGTTCTCGACCCCAGCTGAGAACAATATTAATCGTAAGGAGGATGAGAAGCGGACCAAGTATCAAGAGCTCATGTTCGAATTGAGTCGAATGCACCCAGGTTATAAAGTCCGATTGAATGTTCTTCTAATCGGTTGTTTGGGAGGGATTAAGGCTTCATTTGTGAGCCAACTAAAAAAGATTCCTGGCTGCAAGCGCCAGGCTGATGCATTGGCGGTTCGCATGCAGAAGGAAGTCCTTTTGAACTCTCTCAATTTGGTTCGGCAGCACTGTTCACTTTCACATCTTATTTGGTAGCTCTAAAAAAGCATCCAACAACATTCTCGACCACCGCTTAAGAACATCGGCGGCTATGGGCGGGGACAACAGTGCAAGAAACATGAAAAACGTCTCGAGTAAGTGGATCACGCTCTTGCTAACCTTCCAGGATGGAGGGAGTAGGAACGGATGGAGTAAGTAAAGCAAGAATGGGAGAGGTTGTTTTAGTGCGGTATTGCCACAGCACGTGGTTGAGTCCCACACGAACAAGTGCGTAAAAGCATTTTTTCCTCTCCTAAACTTGTTTTGTAAAAAAAAAAAATAAAAATAACAATAACAATAATAATTATTTTAGTAATTGTAGAAAATAAGTGTAAATTTAATTGGATTATAAAAAATTGAAATGGATTGAAAATCTTTGAAAATAATTGCCTATTGAAGGAAACAAGTGGAATTTGAAAAAATAATTAAAAAAGATTGAGAATTATTTAATATTGACTGAACTAATTGAAAATTCAAGCAAATAATTAAAAACTGAAAAAATACATAATTGAAAAACCGAGAATATTTGAAAATTGAAAAAATAATTGAAAACACCCAGAATATTTGGAAATTAAAGAAAATAATTGAAAAAACGAGAATATTTGAAAAATGAAAAAAATAATTGGAAAAAACCGAGAATATTTGAAAATTGAAGAAAATAGTTGAAAACTGGAATAACAATTGAAAAAAATGAGAATTATTGAATATTAAAGGAAACAATTGAAAATTGATTAAAATATTGAAAGAAGCCGAAAATTATTGAATATTGAAGAGAATATTTTAAAATGAAAGAACATGATTGAAAATTAATAAAAATAGTTGTGAATACAAGAAAATAATTGTGAATTAAAAAAAGTAATTGTATATTGAAATTTTAAAAAAATGACTCAGGTGAATGAAACCAATTTTTTTATGCTGAAGGGGGCAAAGTAGATAGGAATATTCATTCTGAGCAATTTTTAAAGCCGGAGAATTGTCTAAAAAAAAATTTTATTATATTTATTTAATAAAAATTGTCCAAAATTGTCCAATTGAAAATTCAAGCAAATAATTAAAAACTGAAAAAATACATAATTGAAAAACCGAGAATATTTGAAAATTGAAAAAATAATTGAAAACACCCAGAATATTTGGAAATTAAAGAAAATAATTGAAAAAACGAGAATATTTGAAAAATGAAAAAAATAATTGGAAAAAACCGAGAATATTTGAAAATTGAAGAAAATAGTTGAAAACTGGAATAACAATTGAAAAAAATGAGAATTATTGAATATTAAAGGAAACAATTGAAAATTGATTAAAATATTGAAAGAAGCCGAAAATTATTGAATATTGAAGAGAATATTTTAAAATGAAAGAACATGATGAAAATTAATAAAAATAATTGTGAATACAAGAAAATAATTGTGAATTAAAAAAAGTAATTGTATATTGAAATTTTAAAAAAATGACTCAGGTGAATGAAACCAATTTTTTTATGCTGAAGGGGGCAAAGTAGATAGGAATATTCATTCTGAGCAATTTTTAAAGCCGGGGAATTGTCTAAAAAAAAATTTTATTATATTTATTTAATAAAAATTGTCCATTTCTTGATTGAAGATTAGGAGATGATTTTAAAGGGTTGTTTTTGATGCTGAAGGGGATAAGGTAGAGCAATTTTTAAAGCCAGGAAATTCTCTCAAAATTTTTTTATTATATTTGTTTCATAAAAGTTTTCCATTTTTTTGTCCTTTAAAATTGGTTAAAACCAATTTGAGGTGTTCATTAAGCCAAGAACTTACTGGTGCTTTCGTACAAATGGCAGTAGAGAATGCTATTGTTTAAGAAATTCCAAATAATTAAATTATTGATAAGTTAAAATAAAATGATTTTATAATTTAATATTGTTGTATTTTATTTTTAAATGATAATAAAAAATTTCAATTATATAGAAAGGGGCCGCTTTAAATATCTTTCCTGGGCCGCTTTTAGTTCCCAATTCGGCCCTGAATTTTCATTTCTAAAAATCTTGGAAAATTGTGCTCTAAGATCCGGGAAATCCGGGAATTTGCCAAGAATTTAAAATTGCCAGTTTACTAGACACCTTGGTAGGGAAACCGATTTTTAAATTTAACTTTCAATTGCTAAATATTTTAAAAAAATTGCAAAATTGAGTATTTTTGAAAAATCAGTCATTATGTTTTTATAAACTCATGTAATCTATCTTTTATTAATCATTATCACTAAGAAAAAGTGTGAGGAATGTAAATATGATTAATAAAAATTTTATTCATTGTTATAGACAAATAAATTTAAAAAATTTTGAAATTAATGATTTTCTTAAATAACTTGTTTTTTGTTTTATAATAATGATACCCTTTAAATAAAAATCATAATTGAGGGGCCGGATGTATCGACTGCCTCTACGCTGCGCTCGAAGCCGTGAGCGACAATGGGTAGCTCACTGATTTTCTCAACGTTTGGTCAGACATCTCGAGCGCAGAGGCAGTTGATACATCCAGCCCCTCAATTAAGAACAATAAAATACTAAACTAATTACTATAAAACACTTTTAAACAATTAATTAAAAAAATTATAAAAATAATTAACATTTTATCCATTAATGCCTAAGCCAAAACAGACAGTCGAAATTAATTATTTTTATAATTTTTTAAATTAATTGTTTCAAAGTGTTTTATAGTAATTAGTTTAGTAATTTACTATTCTTAATTAACATTTTTATTTCAAAAATAAATAATTTTTAAAAATATTTTTATTTCACCGTATTTTAAATAATTTTGTTTTAATTATTACAACCACTGACCCAAGGCCACAAGTGTTCCTCACGATTTATATCTGATAATAAGGTCCTGAAAAACAGCTACTTGATTTATTTCAAAAATATCATTATTACAAATCAAAAAACAGTTACTTTAAGAAAATGATTAATTTTAAAATCTGTGAAATTTAATTGTTGTTAACAATAAATAAAATTTTTATCTATCATATTTACATACCTTACACTTTTTCTTAGTGATTATGATTAATAAAAGATAGATTACATTTATGATTTAAAAAAAATCATTAAAATCGATAAAGTATTACGAGCTGTAGGTGTTCGTGAACAGTAAATTTCAGTTTCCGACCAATGTGCGTATATTCATTTGTTCGGCCGTGTGAAAATGGCGTTTTTCCCTAGGGAAAAAATTAACAGGTGACCTTTGCATTTTTTTCACCTTGGGGAAAAATGGACGCTATTTTCATATGGTGAAACAAATAAACCTGTTATTAGACCCTGCCTATAGACTAACTGGTGATTCAATCATTTTCACTGGTAGTCATTTCAACTGGTGAATCATTCATATATGGTGATTAGACACGGCATTTGATTGATTTTCAGTCAAATGAAATGACTGATTTGTCCATTATGTTTTTTCACTGAATTAAATCAGTCAATTTAACAATTAGATCAGTTATTTATACTTGTGCGAGTCCATGAGACTTCTAAAACATTTCGGAGTAAGTCGGGGATTGAAATGAAACTTCGTATTTTTATTCTAAGTGTTAAAATGTTCCAAAAACGCAAGTTTTTAAGTAAAAACAATTATTAGTTGAAAAAATAAAAAGTTTGCTTACATTTTTTAAAATGACTATCTTTTGAACGGTTAAAGATAATTAAGTTTTCTTGGTATTAAAAAATTTAGTAAAATAAGGCCATCAAAATGTGATATAAGCATTTTTAACATATTTTGTTAATTTAAAAAGTTATTTAAACAAATTAATATAACTTACGAGCGTGATGTTCAATTGAAAAATTTAAAGATAAAAATAATCCTTACGTTGCACTCTGTCATATCGAAAAATATAAAAATAGGGCGCTCTTTAAACTTTGCTAGTAATTACGAATTTGTTTTCCGTTTAACAGAACTTTGATGTCTATCGGTCGGCTGTTAGAATCTGCGCGCGCCGGTATAGTCTCTCACTCGCAGAGAACATGTTACACGTTCAGCGATTGAGCAGAAATAAACACTTTTGAAAATTGAGGTTTGGCTTGTAACTAGTTTTAGAATTGCAAATTTTAAAAAAACAATTTGCATTATCTGCAACTGAAGCAGTTTGTGCAGAAACCGCACAAGTACATTTTTTTCGAAAATCACTTATTTATGAAAAATGTATTTTTAAATGAAACTCTACGATCTAGTAAAATGTTATATAAGTTACTAAACTCTAAACCCTTTAAAAAAAATAAACAAATTTTCGTTTCGTGCAGAAACAGCACAAGTCCATGATTCTAAGCTGCGCACAAAGATGCGCAATGGATAAAGTAATATTTATTTGTGATATTTTTAGAGTGTTTTAGACGTTGTTAAATAATTTATATAAAACAGTTTAGGGGAGAGTGGCCATCAATGTACCAGTTTTTTCAATGAACCATTTCAATTTTCTCAGAAACAATTAAATAAAAATTCTCCTAATTTTAAATATAAATTAAGTTTGCGTAAACACACTACGTCCATAAATTTGAGACGTGTAGATTTATTCTTTACAGAGAAAACTGGAAAAAACTGTTTTTGATGTACTGAAGAAAAAATTTACCTAAAATACAAACACGTTTTTTAATTGAAATAAGGCCATTTAAAAATAAATGTACTTACGATTTATTTTGTTTTGGGCCTTAACTACAATATTCTAATGAGATAAAGATTTTGAAATATTGGATTAAGTTATAAAAAACCATTTTTGTTGCAAATGTCATGTTGATTCAATGTACCGGGGAACAATGAACCACCTGGAATTTCAGTGTATTTTCGATTTCCAGAGTGGTATGCTTGATTATAAAACTAGGCATGCGTACAGCATGTGACAGCGATTGTTATCAGTACTCTTCTCAACATAGCAAAACTAAAATGTCTTTTTAGCTTGTTAACTTAAATTCAAGGTATATTTATGTTATACATTATCAATTAAAAAGTGTTAAGTAACAATTTTTTATAGTATTTGATAGAAAATAAGTTTTTTTACAAAGTGAAAATTGCAATATTATTATTGTTGAACATTTTTAGTATTTTTATAGAGGTGGTTCATTGTGTACCCAGGTTGTTGAAAATGAAAATAGCTTGTTCCTTTAGAAAAATCCTAAATTTTATTATTTAATCAAAATAAATCGTGTAAAATATGTGTGCATTACTTAGAGAAGTGTTGTAGTTTTATATTGATGCAAAGAAGTGCTTGAAATTGGTGAAATTCAATAAGTACTATGACCTTGAAAAAAACCCGCTACATTGATAGCCACTCTCCCCTATATTATAAATAAAATGCACTCAAAGCGAGGCAGAAAACAATAATAGTGAATTATGTGATAATTGTTAAGAAAATGTTGAAAAGTGATTATTAAAAAATATTTATTATTTATTATTATGCTAATAAAAATTATCCAAATTAAAATTTGTTAAAAAATGTTACTAAAAATTTAATAAAACTGTGATACTTCACTTGATTCAATACATTATCTGTGTTTTTCATTTCATTTTGTGCAGAAACCGCACAAGTCCAACAGTTAATTTATTTTTTTATTCCCTTTATTAATTAAAATTAATATAAATCAGTCATATTAAATTTTTAAACTTATAGATTAGACATTAGATAGCACAAACTGCCTCAATTCTATAAATAGTTAAAAGCCAAATTTCACTTTTCACAAGTGTTTATTTCTACTCAATCGCACAACGTGTAACGTGTTCTTTGCGAGTGAGACTAAAGCGCAGATTCTAACGGCTGACTGATAGACAACAAAGTTCTGTCAAACGGAAAACAAATTCTTAATTATTAGCAAAGTTTAAAGAGCGCCCTATTTTTTTCATTTTCGATATGACAGAGTGGAACGTAAGGATTATTTTCATCTTTAAATTTTTCAATTTGGACATCACGCTCGTAAGTTATATTAAGTTGTTTAAATAACTTTATTAATTAACAAAATATGTTTAAAATATTTATAACACATTTTAATGGCCTTATTTTACTGAATTTTTTGCCTCCAAGAAAACTTAATTATTTTTAACAGTTCAGAAGATATGGCCATTTTAAAAAATGTAAACAAACATTTTATTTTTTAAACTAATAATTGTTTTTATTAACTCTCTAAATTTGAATTAGTCAAAATTTGTCTAATGGAATTAGTAGCGTCAGTTTTGACTGCTAAATTAGTTATTTCATCTCTTTTTACGAAAAAAAATAGTCATATTCCTTTGCTAAATAAATTATTAGTGATATTCTACTAATTTATTTTGTCATCATGTATTACAAATTGAATAAGTCAAAATAATAAAACATAACCTTACGTTATAATACATAATAAAGATTACTTTTTTTCAAGTAATCTTGAAACACAATACTTTTCATTATGTGATAATAAAGTATTTAATTATTATTTAAGATAAATATTTGATTTGTATGTACACATAATTTAGTATAAACATATCAGCTAACCTAATTTGTATCTTTTGTTGTTAACCTTACATTTGCATTAATTAATAAATTAGCGTTTTAAAAATTAAAAAATGAAAAACTGGATTATTTTACTAATTGCAATTTATTAAAATTGTTAATTACTATTATTTATTATTTTTATTTATAAACTAATTATCTATAATTGACAGTGTTACTTAATATGTGGTCTGTAGTAAGAATGTCTTCAAATTTCTTATAAAACACTACAGCGTGCGTTGCGTAGGTAGTTGGTTAAGGCTGCGGACTGTTAGTGTTAGGGTCGTGCGTTCAATCTCCAGCGAAAGGGGATTTTTCTGTTAGGTATATTCAGAACGTTAAGCATATGTCTAAGTTTCTAATTTGGGGCAAATTATGTTGCTTAATATTATTCTTTTGTGTCTGGATTTCTCTCTTGTACACTGAGAAAATTATATCTGCAACGATTACAGAACTGCTATGGTACTGGTGGGACGAAACGCCACCTTCAGTAAATAGTATATAAAATGATCTTATAAAAAAACGAGATTGTCTCACACTATTTAATGTTACAGGAACAAAGAAATTAACGTACGTAGTGATAAAATTACAGGACAAAATATGCTTAACGAGTATTAAAGAGTCTAAGAAATACTTATGTTATAACTTGGAAAAAGATATAAACTCACCGTGAAACGTTACAAAACAGTTCTGTAATTTAACCTGTTCACATATAAAAAATTTCTCTTCCAGTTTTTCAGTTGTTCTCTTTCAGTCAATTTATGTACGCAACTCGCACGTAGCCTACACTTATTTACTGATACATCCTCCCTCCTGTTGCTTACAAATATATTTTTTTTAACTCTTTGAAAACAAATTCGCATGGTGAAAGATTCGAACTCGCGCGACCCGACCGGACCCTATCACGAACGCCTTAACGACCACAGCTATTACAGCACATGTCAGTTAGTTTTGACCCGTCTATGTGAACTACAACGTCGTGTGTAGCGTCGTCTGTTGCCGAGTGAAGCCGTAAGATGCCGGAAGAAGCCGAAAGCTGCCGAATGTTACCTTCTTTAATGTTGCGTACGTAATGCTTACAAAGGAGTTCTGTAAAATTATCTTGTCTATACTGCACTCTGTGCCTAAAGGAACCTTACAGCTTTATATAATGAGTTTTGTAATAATTTAACTTTCTTTTATGACAGACCACTGTATTTAAAGGTAATTTTTTTCCTCCTAATCCTGTAATAATAACAGAACAAAAATTTGATGCGAAGTATAGTACAGCTTATGACAGATTACAGAACGTTTTGTAAAATTAGCAGACATATTCTTAAGAACAACAAGGTTAATAAGTAAATAAAACAGAAATGGTCATTTCGTCCCTGCAGTACAGGTTAGTTCTGTAATCATCACAGATAGAATTTTCTGAGTGTATTATTAAAGAATATATTTTAAACTTTTTTACATTTGCAAAAACATTTTTTATTCTTTAACATTTTTTATTTGCAAGTATTAAAATGTTTTAATTTTTTACTTATTTAAAATTGAAAAATATCGTTTTTTATTGTTACTATAGTTTTATAGAATTTAAATTTTACAAATGTTTTTTAAATTTATTTATTTTTGAACTTCTTTTTAAATAAGTAGTTTGACTTTTAGGAAATTTTTACAATTGTTATTATAATCAAGTATGATATATAATTATTGTATCTATTATTATAGAAAATAGATAATTGGTACTCAAAATCCAAAAGATATTTTTAGGTAAAATAATTCCAAGCTTTTTTTGCTCTAAAAGCGCCATGTTTGTGCGTGAGGGATACTTCTCGTCGGTTCATATTCGAATTTCCAACGTTGTTTCCGACATCAGAAACTTGTTGGATTATACACTGGACCGAACACTGGCAATAATGTAGACTTCAGGACAGGATCCCACAAGCATCCTTATAAACTAAAATGTTGTTTACGACTCATCATTAAGATGTCCGTAAATAGTTAACTTTCGAAATTTGTTTACACCACTCACCAGTTTAGTGCCCAGAAAGAAGCGAGGAATTAAAGATAATATTTAAAGTCATAGTAGCCAAAACGAAGATTTATTATAATTATAATTCTAAATAAGCAAATTTCCGACAAGTTGTATAGAGAACAGGCTTGCAGGTTTCCACCCCCTAAACTTTTTTACTCTTGTTATAAAATTAACACATTTCTCAGAAAATAAAAATTTTACACCAAATTTTCCAAACTAGCTAAAATTGACCTTATGAAATTTCAGCTTCCAGGTTGCCACCCGCTGGAAAATATGCTTAAAACAGAAAAACTTAAATAAAAACACTAGATTTATGAAATTCAAGAAACTTAATTGAATTTTACTTAGAATCAATAGTTGTGAAAATGAGAAGCGTACGCGTAGTAGAATGGGGTGGGTGTTGATTTTTTCAGCTTGTGTGCTATTACACAACAAAGGTGTCAAAAGGTAAAAAATTTAACGAAGATACCACTGAATTGCAACTTTAACACATCACTTTTGTCTGGATGACAATTCTAAACATTAAGCAATCATGGAAAAGGAATATTAAAGTAAATGAACGAACAATAAGAGGGTGACAACCTGCATTTTCCACACCGTTTTGTAATTAATAGAAAAAAATATTAATTATATAATATATAATATGTTACGTTTATATCTTAAATTGCCCGAGAGCCTTATGAAAAAATGTGACATGAAAATAATGACACGGATGCGTGTCACGCAGAGAAAATGACATGGCAAAGGATACATAAAAATTCCACGATTCGGACTGGTATTCTACAGTACCTACGGCTGCGCAGTAAATTTTTGTCCTCGCCAAAATGTTGTTTAATGTATGTTTTTATGAAATTATTATAAAATTTTTAATAATATAATATATTAAGTAACAAGGACATAAATGCAGCCATTTGTTTACGTTGATGTTTGGAGTACGAGTGGGAGTCGAAGGCTAAGCCCGAGACGTACACCAGTACGCAAACATCAATGTAAACAAATTGGGCTGTCTTTATTTCCGTGTTGCTTACGATACTTTTTATTCCAAAGGGACAAACAAGGCGCTTTTAGATACCTGATGACAGGAATTGGATGTCGTTCATTTGTTTGATCATATGATCTTCATTTTTTTCCTATGACAAATATAGACGCGATTTCCATATGTTCGAATAAGTGAACATCCAATGCCTGTCTTCAGGTATTTAAAAGCGCCATTTTTGTGCCTGTAGAATAAAAAAAAATTTAATGGTGCATTCTTTGCCATGTCATTTTCTCTCGTGTCATTTTTCTCTGTTGTCGGGAAAACATAACACGAAATGCGTGTCATTATTTTTATATCACACTTTTCCATAAGGGGAAGTCCAAAGGTTGGCAAATAAGGATGCGAACGGTGCTCAGGTCGAAAAAGAAATGGATAACTATATTATAGGCGGTATAAGAATTGATTACGCTATCCAGTTATTATAGAGATCAGTCACACAATTATCTTACTTTTAATTAGATTAATTTAGTTTTTAATGTTATACAATTACCTTGGCGCACTTATAAACTTGAAGAATCGTATCATCATCTGACTTGTATTTTGCTTTTTTCAGTTTCCAAAAAAATGGGCTTTCACAAGTGCAATTTGCTTTTACTGAATATGGGTATAGAAATGAATTATTAGGATCGACTTTTCCTGCTACTGATATTGCTGTTTCTTTACTTGAACAAATATTCTCTAATTTTGTAGAGCTACAAAACTATAATAAAATAATTAATTACAAAGATGTCAAATGTTCCTTCAAATATTTAATTAAAATAAATCTGGGACAAAGAATCATTTTCGTATAATATGTGATACTCTCCACACTAAGAGGGACCTTACACTGAGAAAATAAGTCTCTAGCATATTTCTTTGTTAACGTTCTCTGGACAAAACAAACAAGATACTGGCGATCACAGTGGACTTGAAGGTTAACAGTACGCGTTTAATCGGTTACAGTAGACAAAGTGATTTGCAGATGCTATATCAACAACCTCTTTACGCTACAGTAGTCAAAAATTTGTTATATATAGTCAACTTATTTTCTCAGTGTAGCGTTTTCTATTTTCCAGTAAAATGTACCTATAGAATCAAAGGTCTCTTTTACTGTAGAGCAGGCCTGGGTAAAACGTGCTCCGCGAGCGCTTTGCCGCGGAGCTAAATTTCCCCTTCCTTGCGTCCATTCAGTTCCCACGCCTTGGCGCAGGCCACGCCTCATAGTGGTCGAAAACTATATATAAAATCAGCAGTGTTGTGCGTGCTAATTGGCTACATGCCATGGAAGCATAACGCGCAGGGGCGGCGGAGCAGGTCGGAGTCGTGTGTGGAGTTTAAGTTATGTTTAAAGGGGGGAGGGGGAGGTCTGAAATATAATAATTAAAATTTTTATATATGTGAAACGCAAATTTTAAACTTAAGACATTTTAAATAATTTAAAAAATCGCAGTTTTTATTGGAATTATACATAGGGGAGTGGGCCCCAAGATGGACATTTCGTATAAAATTTTTGTTTAAGGTGACAGCGCCTTATGCTTTCTGTCATTTTTGTTGTTTGTATAGACGAACATTTTAATGCACATTTGAAGAAAAAAAACCAGTTGGTTTTTCTTCTACACATACCACGTAATTTTGTGTCTAAAAAAGTTTTGTAACAGTTTTTTCTCAAGTTGGTAAAGTTATTTAAATTTATGATTTAGAATGAGTACTGAACGTTATAATATTCTTTATTTATCGTATAATAATATTCTAAAATGATTTTACTAATTCAGTATTCATATCTATATTTTTACTGGGGATCAAAAAATGGTGTCATGTACCCTAAGATGGACAGGCCTAAAATCTCAATGTATTTTTTTGCATATGTTCGATTTTACACTTTTTTCAATAATTTTTTGAGCCAATTAATTAAAATTTTTTATTTTCCACCATAAAATTTCATTTTATCGTTAGAGAATTTATTATATTGATATTTTTCGACATTTTATTACTTTTTACTGTTAAGCTATTAAATTGAAGTTTTTAGAAATTTTATTTCTTGATAAATTCCGTAAAATGATTGAAACTTAGTTCAAGAATTGTTACACGATGTTCATTTTTTATTTACTACCATTTTCAGAGACTTTTAAGAAGGTGTCCATCTCGGTGTCCATCTTGGGGCCACTTTTTTTTAGACCGAAAATTTTAGCAATTAGAAAAAATGCTTTAAAAAATGTTTATGTTCAAAATAAAATTTTAATTTCTGTGGCCATAAGTTACCTTATAAATTGTACTTTCATCCGGTATAAAACATTTTAATAGATTTTATTCGGTTTGGATTCTACAGCAATAAATCGATAGGGTGGCCAACTTGGGGCCCTCTCCCCTACTAAAAATTGTACCGTTGAAGATAGAATTATTTAAAATAATTGAAAAATTTTGGTGTGTGGAAATCCACACACGAAAAAATTTGGTGTGTGGACTACTCCACACAGTCCACACAACTGGTGCCGCCCCTGATAACGCGTGTGCCATTGGCCAGTCCGATATAGCGTTATGATTGCCATTGGCCAGTCCTATATAGTGTTACGATTGCTATTGGCTATATGCCATGAAAGCCTAATGTGTGCCATTGGGTAGTTGGATGTAAATGACGTGTGCTATTGGCCAGTTGAATGTAAGTGATGCCACTTACCGATTCATTCATTGGATCGTGGTTAGTTTTGTTTCTGCAGCTTGCATGTTGTCTTGATTGGCACGTGCTTAGGTTTGTAGCGTTTGCAGTTTTGTTTAAAAACTGATCTAAAAGTGATTGTAGTTTTGTTTAAAAAGAGATTGAAATGTGTGTGAAAAGTGATTTCTGAGTTAGGTATCCGTGTAGAAATAGCCCCACTGTAAAAAATTTTTGTGGTAAATTTTCCATACATGTACTGGACGTAAATTAACCCTTACATTACTGTAATTTTTCCATACAGTTGTATGGAAAAAAACCATACATTGTATGGTTATATTAGTATATTTTATTGTTATTTTTCCATACGATTGTATGGAAAAAAACCATACGTTGTATAGTTATATCAACATACTTTGTTGCAATTTTTCCATACGATTGTATGGAAAAAAAAACCCATACGTTGTATGGTCAAGTCTGTTTCCACAGAAGCAGAATCTATAATTATTTAAATTGATATTTTTAGATTGTTATTTTTATAATTTAATCTTAAGTGTACATTTAAACACTTAATTATTATAGACCTAAGACTAATTAACAATTTTAATACATATAAACACTTAACCTATGAATTAAAATATCGCACGCTCAAGGGGGGATCGAACCCACGGCCCTATAGACGAATTCGCTCGCGGTGAACGCACGCTATTAGTACCACTCGGCTATGCCGGGTAGTTGAGTGTCGATAGAAATAACTTTGGGAGGTTCAGGCCTGGATTACATGCTATTTAAATTATAATAATTCTGGAACGTATTAATTATCTAAAATAAATTAATAGAATTTATTTATCTTTTGTATATACTGATACACAGTTTATACAATCCAATCTCCTAACTTCTAAATATTTTATAAATAAATATTCTAATATAATAATTGCAATATATGTAAACAAAATTAACAAATAATTATTATTTATTAATTTTAATTTTAATTTAATATTATTATTTAAAAATAAAATATTATTTAAATAATTAATTTCAATAATACTTAATACAAAAGTAAATTATAAAAATTATTTACATATAATATATTGAGGGGGATTTTTATTTAAATAAATAGAATTTATTTAATTTATATGATTAAAGTTTTTTAGAAATAAATGATTTTACAAAATTACGCTATCTAGCACGTAATAATAGGTATATTTTCTTCCAATTATTTCATTAACTTTTTATTTTATTAACTACTGTAAAAATTATGCACTTATAATTACATATAATTTATCATTATTACTGTTTTAAAAAAATTGGAATTTTTCCAAACACGTATGAAAATATTTTGTAATGTATTGTAATTCTTCCATCCCCATGTATGGAATTTTGTCGTAAGGTAATTTTTCCATACTCAAATTGGGTATTTTACTATAAGAATGAATATTTTCCATAATGTCATGAAATTTTTCCATACTGATGTACTGAAAAACATATTTCCATACCAAGTATAGAAAAAATTCGTTACTTTTGTATGGAAAATTTTCCATTATTTTTTACAGTGCCGAGATTGGCCAAATAGAAGTTAGTTTCTGGTTAGGGGCTAAAAGGACTAATTTTTTTTTAAATGAAAACATCAAAAATAGTAAGGAGCTGGCTGGGCTTAGTGTATCTAAAGCATAACTGAATTTTCCCGGTTAACTTCCCCAGGAAAGTTACCCTCAAAATGTAAAAATCGACTTCTCCGAAATACTCAGGTAATTAACCGATGTTTAGGTCGTTTCCGGTCAACTTTTCCAAGAAAGTTAACCTCAAAATGTAAATATCGACCTTTCTGAAGTATTCAAATACCTAACTGATATCCAGGTCATTTCCGGTCAACTTCGCCAGGGAAGTTAACCTCACAATGTGAAAATCGACTTCTCCGAAATACTCAGATAATTAAAAGATGTCTAGGTCATTTCCCGTCAACTTCTCCAGAGAAGTATATCTTAAAAAGGGAAAAGTGACTACTATGAAGGAGCTTAGTATCCTACAGATGTCCAGTTCATTTCCGGCTAATTTTCTCAGGGAAGTTAACCTCAAGATGTGAAATTGAACCACTCAGAATAAACTGCACTGAAAAAAATATTTCCTGTGAACTGCGATAATTATGGGCTGACTGGACATATTTTATTGCTGATTTGGGAACCGCCATACAGTTTTATGTTTTAGCCATACGACTGTGTGATGAAGCACTTGATATTTGTGAAACCGCTAGTGACATTATAAGGTTAGGTAAAATAGACGGTGACACACCGATGCATAATGAGAAATTCATACTTATAGTTGTCAAACTTCTACATAACCTGTCAACTATAGTGAAATGTCTAATCTGATCACAGTACTTTTTTTTAGTGTAACATAAGTTTAAATGTTTTAAATATGGAGACCAAACGTCTCAAAATGAGACATTTGTTTTTGCATTGTCGGTATAAGTTTTTTTTTCACATTATGAGGTTAATTTCCCTGACGAAGTTAACCGGAAATGAAATGAACATCGGTTGGGTACTTGGACACTATCTGCTTTGCATTAATTCCGAGGTCGGAATTTCTTTTCTCATCGAAAGAACAATATTCCCTGAGCTTAACTTCAAGTATGCCACCTCGAGAAATAGTAACTTTATCCGATATCTTGAAAAAAATGGTGAAATTTTGTATCGCAAATATCTCGTAATCTAGAGCATTAACTCAAAAATAGTATATTATGCATCAAGGGAGGGAAGTCCGTGTTTTTTTGTCAAGCACAAATGTTCGAAGAACGAGTGTAGCACGAGCGTAGCGAGTGCGAAACGAGTTCGGAGAACATTGTGCGAGACAAAAAATCAGCCTCCCGAGGTGCATATGCTATTTTCTATCACATATGTACGAAAATCTCGTGTTTCGTTCGCCTTAAGCGGGGCAGAACTCACAGTTTTTAGGTCACTGTTCGGAAGTTTTTTTATCTCTAACGTCACTAACCTGAAAACGACGAGTGCTGACTCGCTAACGCGTACAAAACACTAGATTTTCGTACATTTGTGATAGAAAATAGCATATGCACCTCGGGAGGCCGATTTTTTGTCTCGCACAATGTTCTCCGAACTCGTTTCGCACTCGCTACGCTCGTGCTACACTCATTCTTCGAACATTTGTGCTTGACAAAAAAACACGGACTTCCCTCCCTTGATGCATAATATACTATTTTATCCCACAGGCACAAAAATGGCGCTTTTAGATGCCTGTAGGCAGGGTCTAAACGCATTCATTTGTTCGGCCGTGTGAAAATGGCATAGCTGATTCATGCATTTTTTCACCTTAGGGAAAAAATGGACGCCTTTTTCATACGGTCAAACAAATGAACGCATTTCGACCCTAACCTACAAGCATTTAAAAGCACCTCTTTTGTTTGAAAGATTTTTTTCTAACATTTATGGGTAGAAAATCTTCTTTTTCCAAATTGTGCTCTTAATATGCGATTTTCAACATAATAAACAAATTTTCATTAAACTTTTTGGTTCTCCGATAATTAAGAAGCGCTGCAGAATGCACTGAAGTAAGTAATCACTACTTGCGCATTCTTAAGTTGATACCGTAACCCAGTGGGCAACCTAACGTTCTAAAGATGTTTTTAAACGTTATTTTATCTCCATGAACATTGAGGAACATTGCACTTTTGTTTCTATAACGTAAAAAAACATGTTTAAAACGTTTGCGAAACGTCTTATAGGGATGTTCTAAAATAGTATATTAAGTAACAAAGGGTTAAAGGCAGCCATTTGTTTACGCTGATGTTTGTGTACGAGTGACAGTCAAGGGCGAAGCCCGAGACAAAACTCGTACACAAACATCATTGTAAACAAATTGGACTGACTTTAAACCCGTGTTGCTTACGATACTTTTTATTCCAAAGGCACAAAAGAGATGCTTTTAAATGCTTGTAGGTTAGGGTCGAAATGCGTTGATTTGTTTGACCGTATGAAAATGGCGTTCATTTTTTCCCTAAGATGAAAAAAATGCATGGATCAGCTGTTCATTTTTTCCCTAGGGAAAAATGGACGCCATTTTCACACGGCCGAACAAATGAATGCGTTTAGACCCTGCCTACAGGCATCTAAAAGCGCCATTTTTGTGCCTGTGGGATAAAAACGTTCCAGATATTTTCTTAAAAATATTAGATAAAATGTCTGATATAGTATTTTAGTTAAAATTACTTAATTTAATTTATATTTTTTATATTTACATATAATTGTTTTTAAGTTTTTTAAAATTATTATTAAAGCAAATTAAAATATTTATGCCTAACAGGATTTCAACTCGAGACCCTTACCTCTAAAGTCCGATTCTTTAACCATTGTACTAAGCCAATTTGATTAAAGATACTCTGAAATTCTGCTATTTCAAATTACGTCCGTTTTACATTTAATATAATTGCATTTTATAATAAAAAATATAAAATATACTTAAAAAAATTGAAGTCTCTTGCTAAAAATGACAAATTATTTTAAATTTTAACTTACAAAATTTTTTAAACTTTTGACTTAAAAATTTTTGGTTAAAAATAAAATTAGGAATTTTATTCCAAATTCAAACATAAAATTTGTTTTGAAGATGGACTTCGAAAAATATTACTTTCTAAAGAACATTGCTGGATGCCCAAAAAATGTCAAATGATGTTTTAAGAACGTCAAATGACCAGACATGACAGAAATGACGTTTCTAGGACGTTTTAAAAACGTATTATTTACGTTCTTAAAACGTATCAATTGGAGATATGTTGGGAACGTTGTTAAAACGTTTTTTCTCTAATGTTCGAAGAGCGTTTTCAGAAATACGTTTCCAAAATATTTTTAGGCCAAGTGTGCCCACTGGGAAGACAAATTGATTAAAAACTTTGTATAATGCATTAATCCGAGGTCGACAATGTTTATTGTAATGGAAAGAGAAACATTTCATGAGTTTAACTTCGAAGTTTGGGACCTTAAGGGGTGGTAGCTTTGTCCGCCATCTTGAAAAAGAGGTGAAATTTTGTATCGCAAATATCTCGAAATCTAGGGCATTAACGCAAAAATACTTCTTACTAATTTTATTCAGATAAGCATTATTTATCGTTTCTGTTTGAAACATTTTCTTCTAACATTAATATCTTTTGATTTATAATTTAAAATTCTATAAACCATCGGCGTTGAAAATCTCTTTTTCCCATTTTTGCGATAATTATGCGATTTTTAACAAAAATAGTTTAGACAGATGTTGATGTCAATGAAATATTACACAAATTTCCATTCAAACTTTTTGTTCTGCTATAATTAGGAAACGTTGGAGAGTGCATTGTTATCAGTTTTTTTAATATATACTACCCACACGTCACCGGAAATTCTCAGAATTTCCACTGAATATTGGTCCACATTTTCCGAATATTCGAATCTAATATTCAGGTAAGTTTCGTGGAAGCATTAAAATGGCTGCCATTGGAAATATTGAACGCGAAATATCCCTGAAAATATGTTTATGATTTTCATGGAATTTCCGCATCTAAATAACATTCCTATAATATTCAGGGAAAGTTAAAAAAAAATTCCAAATATTTTTTTGATCTGGCAATTGACCAAATTTATTTGTTACATTTGACACCCGTAGGTTTCTAAAAAATTAAAAACTACTGCGCAGCCGTAAGTGTTACAGAAACCAAGTTTGACCAGTGCGCATCATGTAAAGAGAATTCACGAATACATACTATGAATGTTGAAGGAATATTAGATGTGGAAATTCCCTGAAAATTAGAAATACATTTTCAGGGAAATTTAGTGTCTAATATTTCCCATTTTGGACATTTTAATACTTCCACGAAACTACACTGAGTATTAGTTACGCTACTATTTATTTAATTGTAAGACTTTTACCAAAAATTATTATTATTAGTATTATTACGCTACTACTTATTTAATTGCAAGGCTTTAACGAAAAATTTTCTATCGCCGTAATTATTAGAATTTACAGATTCTAAATTTTAAAAAACCAAAATTCTAACTTAAATATTTAAACAATTTTATTCAATATGAAATAAATTCTTTTACCAGTACAATTGTTAAATTTCAAATATCGGAAAAGGAAGGAGAGAGATCGTCAAACTTTAAAACATCTGAAAAGGATTAAAAACCAGAAATAAAAATTTCGCTAATTTTGTAATTAGAAATTTAGAAATTGAGAATTTGCATTCTACGTGTTTTAACGATTCTATGTCTCTAAATTTTTCCCCAAACGTTTTGTTTCTAATGAAAAAAAACAATACTTATAATAACTCGCTGTCATTTAATTTGATTAATTTTAAGAACATTTTTAGATATTCATAATCGTCATAAAACTTTTGGATAACATAAACCATAAAAGAAAAAAAACAGGTAGCAACATAAATTTATGATCCTATTGAAACTTAAATAAGTAATTGCGACTTTTAAAAGGACTACCCATGCAACTCTCTAAAATACTTAGAGTGAATTTTAGATTGGGTAAATTAAAGCTTTTGGAAATTTGCATAACATAACTTTAAAGGAATAATATCTTATTTTTGAAAAATAAAAATCCTATATAAGAAATTACTTAGCTATTTTCTGTAGACGCTCTGTACGCGAGAGAGAAAAATGCATTAGGTATCTTAAAGATTGAGAGAGACACTAGACATTTCTGTAGACGCAACGTCTACAGGAAAAGAGACAAATGCATTAGGTAGCTTAAAGAGGGAAAGAGACACTAGACATTTCTGTAGACGCTCAAAGGCGTAGGATCAGGGGGTTCAGAAAAATCTAGCAGAATAGACCAATCAGATAATTGCTCATATTGGAAAGCAAGTTCTGATTGGTTTATTCTATTTCCTTTATCCCCAAAATTGAGAGAGACGAAATGCAGATTGTGATTATGAGGCGCCTATGTGCAAACCTCTGCATGTGTGATGTGTATATCGTTTTGAGTAATTAGATGCACCAACGCATATACATATATGCACATATGCATAAGTGATTGTCATGTCCGAACTTTATTTTGGAGTAAAATTATAAGGTAAATGTTAATCTTATAAAATGAAGTAGGTTTGTTTACATGTCAAACATAACCTTCTAGGTTGTTTATTTTGTAAATGTAGGGGAGAGGGCCCCAAGATGGACATTTCGTATAAAATTTTTGTTCAAGGTGACAGCGCCTTGTGTTTTCTATCATTTTTGTTGTTTATATAATGATGCACATTTGACTAAAAAAAAAGTTTGTTTTTGTTCTACACATACTACCTGATTTTTCGTCTAAAAAAGTTTTGTTGCAGTTTTTCCTTAAGTTGGTAACGTTATTTAAATTTGTGATTTAGAATAAGTACTTAAGGTTATAATATTATTTATTTATCGTTTAATAATTTTCGAATATGATATTACTAAAATTGTGTTTCTACACAAATTTTTACTGGGGCTCAAAAAATGATGTCATGTACCCCAAGATGGACACCTGCCATATCTCAATGTATTTATTATCATATTTTTGATTTTACACTTTTTTCAATAATTTTTTGAGACAATTAATTAAAATTTTGTATTTTCCACCATAAAATGTATTGTCGTCGTACACTACAAATTTTACCTGCTTTCCCTAATAGGCAACTTAAACTGTATAGCTTTTTATGTTATTATTATGTGTAACAATGCGCACTGGCACTATTCGTGTCGGGCATGTTACATTTAACATTTTTGCATGCTCAACATATTGTTGCACATGCGCAGTAGTGCACTACGACTGTCTAAATGTGCGCACTACGACACCTTGGCATTTCGCATGCGCAGTAGTTCATTATTGCTGTTAAACATGCGCAGTGATGCACTGTAGTAGTCACACATGTGCTCTTGTAAAATTTAAAAATTGCGCATGCGCAGTGTTTTTTTTTATTATTACTGTAATTAATGACCAATAATACAAAACAATATTAATATTTAATCAAAATTTTGAAATTTAAGAAATTTAAGAAATTTAAGAACAAAATTTATATTATTGAAGATAAGAACTAATAAAAATGTTAAAAATGTATTTAATTTTATAAAATTTATTCTTTTCTGCTTTAAAATATTTATAAAATATAACAAATTTTGTTCTGTAAGTTTTTAATCTTTCATACTTTAATAAACAATTTTCTGGGGGTACTGGGGGGGGGGGGGTTAAATTTAATTAACATATTCTCAGAAAATCTTCCATTTAATTATTGTGTAAAAAATTCTTTTAGAAATTTACTTATTTACTTAGAATAAAGAGTTCCAAAGTTTTCCAAGAATTCACAAAATAGTACATGGTAATCATATATATAAGAAATTACTTAGCTATTTTCTGTAGACGCTCTGTACGCGAGAGAGAAAAATGCATTAGGCATCTTCAAGATTGAGAGAGACACTAGATATTTCTGTAGACGCAACGTCTACAGGAAAAGAGACAAATGCATTAGGTAGCTTAAAGATGGAAAGAGACATTAGACATTTCTGTAGACGCTCAAAGGCGTAGGTTCAGGTTTTTTTTTTAAGTCCTTTGAAAAATAAAATTTCATTGTTTTCCATGTGTAAAATGTTGTATGTGCAATTTACTCTTAAAAATTGTATGTTTTACACAATGTATATAACTTTTTTGTTAATGTGTTTTTCCATGTTCTTTCGCTTGGACATAGTTGAACTGTCATTTATCGTCAAAATTTTAACAACTGCGCATGTCTAGAATTAAGAGAAAACTACTGCGCATGCGTAACTATAAGGAAACCATTGCGCAGGTGCATAGTTTATAGAAAGCTGTGCGGATATATGTTTTTATCGTTGAATATTATTGATTTGCTTTTTATTATGTTTCTTAAAATATATATTTCTGCAATTTTGAAATAATTGCTTTTTAAATTGTAAACTATAAATTGTAGTTCTTTTTTTTAGTTACATGGATTTGCATACAAATAACTTAATATAAGTAGCAGTATTTTGTTTGTTAAAAAAATTGGGATTACCCAATATTCTTTGGTTGGTGATTTTGGCAACTTATTCTAAAATATTATCACCAGAAGTTGTTGATCGTTACATTTCAGCTGAGATACCTGACAAGAATGTAAATCTCACATTGCATGAAATTATAATGGCAAATAATATTTATAGTCCTTGTGGAGATTGGTGTTTAGTTGATGGAAAATGTTATAAAAATTTTCCTGAAATTTTACAAGAAGAAACTACCGTAGAAGATAATTGTTATGTCGCATATCTTCTTAGAGATGCAGGTAAAACTTACATGAAGCCAAATGGTTATGTTGTTGACAATTGTTTTGGTGTACCTTATTTTCTTAATTGTCAAAAAATTTAATTGTCACATAAATGTTGAAGTAGTATCAAGTATTAAGTCAGTGAAATAATTATAAAAATAAATATTTAAAAGGGTCATGATTCCGCATCAATTATCATTACCAATAGTAACGGAGAATCTACAATTAATCATAATGAAATAAATCATTATGAAGAAAATGGATATGTAGGTCCAGTTAAAGCTGCATGGAGAGTTTTAATTAAACATTTCTCCAAAAAAAGTCATAGCATGTGTCGTTCACCGCTGCATTTACCGAATGAACCAAATGTTTTTAATCAACAAAAACAAGGAAGTTAAGAAATATCATTTGATTTTATAAAAAATACACAGTTATCTGATTATTTTAATTTAAATAAACGTAATGCTAATGCTCATAAATTTTTTTATACTGAAATTCCAGAATATTACAGATGGGATAAAAAGGAATGTGAGTGGATCGAGAGAAGTAATAAAGAGAAAGTGATAGGAACAATGTATTTTGTTATTAGAAGATTATGTCAGAAGATTATGTCAGAGATTTTGATAATGTAATAGCTGAAAATAAGTCATTTATTAATATAAGAGAATTATTGTCTGAAGAAGGATATCACCTTCATGATTTTCCTGGATTAACCGATGTTGAAGATGAATGTGAGAATTTAGAAATTGCTTTCTATGGATAGAACTGTTTACAAAGTATTGGGATTACCTGTGCCGTTATATAGTGATTCATCATCCAGTATAAAAGTACAGTCTAAAGAAGGTTTGGTTTTAAAAGTTGTAAGGTCTTTATTTGGGATGAAGTTCCAATGGCACCAAGGTATGCTTTAGAAATTATGGATAGAACATTGAAAGACATCATGCAAATTGATACTGCTTTTGGTGGTAAAATAATCATTTTAGGAGGTGATTTTAGACAAGTTTTACCAATAAAAGAAAGAGGTACAAAATATTAAATTATTAACTTGTCTATTAAAAAGAGTAAATTGTGAAAGAAATTTTTAATATTTACATTATCTGAAAACATGCGAGCTTTACCAGAAGAAACAGAGTTTATAGATTTTCTGTTAGAAATAGGAAATGGTACAAATAATGATGTTAAAGATTGTGTTCATTTAATACAAAGAATTATTGAAAAAGGAAATGTTGATATTGCAAGAAATACGTATGAACACTTGATTAAAGAGAAAAAATTTCAAGAATTGTCATTTTACTCTATTTTGGCACCTAGAAATATTAATGTTAATGACACTAACAAACAAAATGTATTGTTATTAGATAACGATATAGAAAAAGTATATAAAAGTATTAAATGTATAGATAATTCTGATAATGTTAATAATCATGATGTTATTTTACCAGAATATTTAAACACTTTATCGCCATCTGGTTTAACACCACATTTATTACATTTGAGAATACATTCAGTTGTAATGTTAATTAGAAACCTTACCATTAATAAATGTTTATGTAACGGAACAAAATTATTGGTGTTAGATTTACCAAATCATGTAATTAAAGCTGAAATATTGACCGGAGATAAGTGTGGGAATATTGTATTTATACATCGTATATTATTATATTGTGAGAATGTTCATCCTTTTACATTCAAGAGAAGACAAATTCCAATCAAACTAGCCTTCGATATTACTATTAATAAATATTAAAGACAGACATTTCATAAAATTGCAATTGATTTAAGAAAATATGTAATTAATCAGGGTCAATTGTATGTATCATTGTCAAGGGTTCGCTCTTTTGATTCAGTTAAACTATATCTAGGTAATCAAAGAAGTGAAAAATATATTAAGAATTATGTTTATAAAGAAATTTTTTAATAGGTCTAATAAAATTATGAAATATATTGTTATATTGTCATGAAATTTAAATATAAGTTTCTATATTTCAGTTAACATTACTTTTTGTATAGCTCATTTAGAATGTAATTTCGACTTTAATTAAAGATTAAAATTTAATACATTTAAAATTTTAAATTTCAAAAAAAGAAAATAATTTAAAATTACATTTTTAATTATAATTATAAATAATTAAAGACATTCCTGTTTCTAAACAACTTAATTAATTAAAAAATAGTCATAGGGTAATTCGAGGAGAGATAGATCATGAGGAGATATAGATTACTTCTCGATGGTTTGAATCTCTTTCACTTATAGGTCTGGTTATTTGTCAGTTAGCATGTCAGGATACATAGACTAAAAGTTCAAAAGGTCTTTTCATTACCAAGTTTATTTAGAAAGCAAAAGGACAAGCACTTTTTTATTTGTTAAAAAAATACTCCAATATTTTTGTCGCGTGTCAAAGATAATAATTTTTTCGTTTAGTCATTATGATTTGTTACAAAAGTAATACGTACGTCGAAGTATGGCTGTTATTGCAAGGTAAATATATGTAATAAAACATGATTCCAAAACTTTATCGCGCACCTTACTTTTTGTGGATGTTCGAAGAGAGATGGTTCACTGCTCTATAAATATATGACTAAGTAAAACATAACTTTTTTTAATGAAAGTACAATTTTTTAATTTATGGATAAGTAAAATTTTCATTTAGCAATAAGTGATATTTTCACTTTCCTTAGATATATATATATATATATATATATATATATATATATATATATATGTTGTGTTTTTACTTTTTATATTTCGACTTAGTTCACAAACAGTTTTGGTATGTCCTTCCCTGTACCAACGTTCAACGCAAGCTTGCAGGCATGTAATTGGAAGATAAAATCGCACGGATATGTTAAACTTTGCGTCGCTGGTGTTTACGGTATTTCCCTCAAAAGCACTTGGAGCTTAGGGGTGGTAAACCATATTTGGAAGAAAAACGTATTCTATTTTTTCTTTAAAATTAATTAATTAATCACATTTTAGTAAAATTTAGTACAAGGTAAACTAATTTTAACAAATTTGTAAATATATGTAGTGAATATTGAGTGGCCAAAATTGATTTTAAGTCAAAGTGTTTACATAACCTAAATTTTAAAAATTTGATGAAATCGATTTAATTGTTTACGGAGTAAAATAAATTGATCCATGACAGATAAAGAGTAAGAGGAACCTATTTATGCAAAATAATTGTTTATTTTTACATGTTCTTTGTTTATTTATATTGTTTGAAAAAATTAAATTTTTTTCTATTCCGTCATTAAATGAAACATTGCTGTTAATAGATGTTTATAGCCATAAACCCCTTTTTTGGTAAAAACATACATTAAGCTTACGAAATCTAAAATTCCTTTACAATGTTCGCCTTTCAACCAATCACGGTTTTTTAAACTGCCTTGTAGCTAAAAGTTATGTCAAATAGAGGTTGTCCAATTCCTGAGATCCAATCGCTCTCGCAGCGAAATACCGTAAACAAAATATTCTCAAATATTTTATAAAATTACTTTTATTGGATCGCATGTATTACCTCCAAAATCTAATTGACTGAACTTATAATTGACCGAACTTATAATTGACCGAACTTATAATTGCCTGAAATTTAATTATCCGAATTCGTAATTCTCTTAATTTGCATTTGTCAGAATTTGTAATTATCAGAACTTGCATTTGTCCTAACTTTTAACTTCCCGAATTCGTATTTGTTATAAATTTAAAATTACTAAACTCCCATTTGCGATTTGCATTTCTTAAAATTTTCAACTTCTCGAAATCGTATTTTATTTATTTATTGAAGATCCTAGGGCTAAAGTATTTGTTGGTACTTCTAAACTCCAAACTTGTGGTTGCATTTGTCCAAACACTAAATTTGCATTTTTTTAAATCTTTCAAATCACCGAACTCGTATTTAGCAAAATATTAAACTACCCACATTTAGAACTGTAAGAACTTCTAAATCCCTGAATTTCCATTTGTCTGAACTTTAAAATAACCAAACTTACATTTGTTAAAATGTTGAAACACCCGAATTTGCATTTGTCGAAACTTTAAAATCACTGAACTCACGTTTGGTTGAATTTTAAAATCTCCGAATTTGCATTTGACTCAACTTTTAAATGACCGAACTTGCATTTATTCGAACTTTCAAATCACCAAACTTGCATTTGTCATATATTACATCGATCTATCTTCAATATCATTTTTTTTCACTTTTTTTGTAAATGCTATTTTCTTTCTTCTGATATATGTTTACAATTTATTTTTAACAATTGTCAAAAAAGAGGAAACTGTGGAAAATTAATATTTAGTCAACATTTAAGGAAGCTCAAGTTAAACAGACCTTTCTATTGATAGTTCAGGTAATTCTAACGATTTTCGTGACAAAATATAAAATAAAATTTAGAACAATAGTGATATAATTATTATAACCCTATTCCCGTTACATCATACTCTATAAGCTGCCCTTTATTTATTCACATGTTAAAATGACACCATGACATGGCGCGCGTAGCGCGCAATTTTTGTTCTAGTAATAAATAAAAATGAATATTGAATCTCTTGAATTAGTAACTTTCTGTCAGTACTGTGGTATTTTCGTATTTATTTAGTCTCAAGGATATTTGTTATTTATATTATTTTATAACATTTTTTTATATCATATTTACAAATACAACATACAACTTAATACTAACACTAAACTTATATAATTAAAATATTTGACGCTGAGGTGTCTCGAACGTGCGACCCCCAGGCCTAAAGCCCAACGTTCTAACCATTATGCTATACGCTCGTTGGTACAAAACTTACGAACTGCCGTTATAAGTTATACGTGCTTACGTTCACTCAAAACAGGGTGAAAGTTTCACTGTAAGTCTTGGAGTGAATATTCACTCCAACCACTGGAGTGAATTTCTGCACTCTTTCCATTAGAGTGAACGATTTCACACTTTTAGAGTGAACTTTCACTCTATCTGGAGTGAATGTACATCTCACTCCTAAATTAGAGTGAAAGCAGAAAATGGTAACCTGTATTGTAAGAGTAAAAATGACTGAAGAATACCGAATCAGTAATTTTTCAGGTACACGGAGCGAAAAAT
This sequence comes from Ganaspis brasiliensis, assembly GCA_037103525.1. NCBI lineage: Eukaryota > Metazoa > Arthropoda > Insecta > Hymenoptera > Figitidae > Ganaspis > Ganaspis brasiliensis. Next base: position 135,680 of record JAZKLR010000721.1, read on the forward strand.
CTTGTTTTTGTAGCATGAAGTCCATCCCTGTCTTTGCAGTATACGCCCCTTCACGCTCAGGGCCGTTTCGAGGGGGGGGGGGGCAAGGGGGCGACCGCCCCGGGCGCCATGATTTTAGGGGCGCTAAATTTGGAACTACATAATTTTAAAGAAAACAAATTTTTAATTTGGAACATAAAAATATAATATTTTAATATTTGCACAAAATGGAGCATTGTATGTCAGTACTTAAACCACGCAATTATTATGAAATTCTAATGAAAATTGTAGAAAAGGGAGGGGGTTGAAGATTCTGGTCAAAAACAAAGAAAAAGGAGATTTATTTTATTTAGTGTATTTAAAGTGCACATATTAAGCTTTATTTCAAAAGAAAGAAATGTCTTGTTTAAAAAAAAAGTAACAAAAAATTTATTTTTGGAAAAAGTAGGTTAAATTTTGAAAATTTAAAAAGTCTTTTTGCACTATTGAAAAGAGGAGAAAAAAACCTTTCGAAAACATACAGGTCAAATTTTTGTCCACCCTGTTGCATAATAGTTATGATTTTTCAAAAAATCCCCTCTTCACACTTGACCAGAATCTTCAACCCCCTCCCCCTTCTACAATTTTTTGTAGAATTTCATAATAATTGCGTGGCTTAAGTGCTGTCATACAGACTGTAAAAAGAAACATCTTCAAATGCATTGTAGTCACTTTTAAAACGTTTAAAAAATCTTACTTTTCAGCTTCCATCTTAAAAAAGTAATGTATTTTAAGATACTTTTGCTAACTTTTCGGAAACATCTTAAAAGTGACTACAAATGTATCTTACATTAAGATGCCTACTTTTTGCAGTGCAATACTACATTTTGTGCAAATATTAGCCATTTTATTTTTTCGATTAGTAGGGGAGACCGAAGTGAGTTAAAATAGAGGCGAGTTAAAACAGTGTCGATTTCTCGAAAGCAATGACCTTTTGGAAAACTTGGAAAACGTGGATTTATTACTTTTTTGATTCACTACTTGCTAAAGTATATTGTTATATATTATAGCTTTAAAAGCATTAAAAATTTTCCAAATTTTCGTGTAAAATCACTTTTATCTTGTCGAAAGTTAAAAAAATACTAAACTTTTTGCTACCGAATGGACGACACCCCGGATAGACACGAGAATATTTGAATTGTAATATCTTCTAAAGTTTTGTGTTAATCTAATTACAATTTTAAGTCACTGAACAAACTTTTATTTAATTTTGAAAAATTAAACAAAAAAAGTTTTTTTTCACGCTTCTTCTTGTTTATATAAGATAACATTTGTAAATGTATAAGTACGTTGTCTACTAAGGTAACTCGAAGCATTTTAAATGTTTTATGACATTACATGTACATTGTAAAATAAAGATTAAAATCATCGAAGTTTTTGATCTGTATCAACAAATATTATATTTTTAAAAAAATTACGATGAATTTACATTTGTTTAAACAAATTATTGTTGTATTTACTAACTTCCTACGCACTAAACTTAGAAAAATGCAGTTTTTTTTCTAAATTTTGCAATTAACCGAACGTTATACAATGGTGGATAAAGAATACAACTGATGTTATTATTTAAACATCTTATAAACAAATTTTTATTGTTATATATAATCTTCCGTAGTTATAAGAAGTTTGGTAAATTGCAAAATTTGAGAAAAACTGCATCTTTCTAGGCGCACTGAATAAAAATTTGGCAGATAACAATAATAATTTGTTTAAAAAGATTGTTTAAATAATAGTTTCATTTGTTATCTTTAACTGTTATTGTGTAATGTTAAATGATCTGCAAAATTGGAAAAAAACTGCATCTCTCTAGGAGCACTGAATAAAAAATTGGTAAATAACAATAATAATTTGTTTAAAAAACTTTTTATTTATTTTGATAACTATTTTAATTCAATATTTTAAATAATTTAATGATTAAGTACAGAGTAATGCTTAAAACTTCACAAGTTTTTTGAAGTCTGATACTCTCACTGTTATTAGCTTTGGAAATGTTATAAATTTGCAATAATAAATAGTTTAAACAATTACAAAATTCATCGTAATAAATAAAATTTTTTTACTAACTAATAGAATTATTTAAATTAAATTTTCTTTTTTAAAATCCTAAAATTCACAACTGTTCCAACTCACCTCGGCTTGTGTATCAACTCACCTCGGTACTAGGTGAGTTGAAACGCGGTAAACTGTTTTAGATTTTGCACTTTTTTTTATAGACCCTTATAACTTTTCAACTTTTTTATTTTTGATTTACATACTACATAAAAACAGCTATCTTAAATTATAAAGCTCATAAAAATAAGACTATTTTTGGCTGAGTTATACGCGATACTGTAAAAATCGTTTCAACTCACCTTGATCTCCCTTAAACTTGATAAATTTTGCCCCATAGACTAAGAAAACGCTATTAAAGCTTCGATTTATAAAAAAACTTTTAAATTAAATTCATTCTTAAGTTTTACAAATAAAAAAAAAGGAAATTCTAATTTGTATAGACTGCATATTTTCAATCTAGAATTGAGGCGGTTGGTGCAGAAACCGCACAAGTCCACAAATCGTAGTTGTTCAGGAATCAATAAAAACTGTTTTTCTTGTAAATGTGAGAATTTTTTTTAATTCTGCGTTTTGTATTATTTTCTACTAACCTATACGTTTAAAAATTCAATATGATTGATTTATATTTTAATTAATATAGGGTATAAAAAAAATAAATTAACTTTTGGACTTGTGCGGTTTCTGCACAAAATGAAATGGAAAACACAGAAAATGTATCGAATCAAGTGAAGTATCACAGTTTTAGTAAATTTTTAGTAACATTTATTAAAAATTTTTAATTTGGATAGTTTTTTTTAGCATTTTATAAATAATAAACATTTTTTAAAAATCACTTTCCAACATTTTCTTAACAATTATCACATAATTCACTATTATTGTTTTCTGTCTCGCTTTCAGTGCATTTTATTTATAATATAGACTGTTTTATATAAATTATTTAACAATGTCTAAAACACTTTAAAAATATCACAAATAAATATTATTTCATCCATTGCGCATCTTTATGCGCAGCTTGGAATCATGGACTTGTGCTGTTTCTGCACGAAACGAAAATTCGTTTATTTATTTTAAAGGGTTTAGAATTTAGTAACATATGTAATATTTTACTAGATCGTAGAGTTTCATTTACAGATAAATTTTCCATAAAAAAGTGATTTTCGAAAAAAAGTGGACTTGTGCGGTTTCCGCACCAACTGTCTCAATTTTAGAAACTATTTAAAACATGTATCTCTCACAAAAATGTCAAGATATCCCGACTCTAAATTATTTTAATGCAAAATTTACTGCACAACTTTTCGTAGTGTATAGTGTACAGTTTTATCTAAATAAAATAAAATATTTGTTTTTAATAAGGTGAGTAAATGTAAAAATTTAAAAACAAAATTTTATTCGGATTGGGAAAATAGATGAGGAGGGGGGGGGGCGCCGATTGAAAGTTTTGACCCGGGTGAAAATTTTCCTAGACACGGCCCTGTTCACGCTATTGGAGTAAAAAATTGTGCTATTTTTGCGTAAGTCCACGCTATAAAAGCGTGGAGCGCTTGATTCTGAAGTTCAAATTCACTTACTACAAAGGAAGGGGAAAACTTCGTGCTATAGAAGCTAGATTTTTCTCTCCGTGTAAGTTTGAGGTATTTTCTAGCGATAGGGTATTTGGGAATTTCGGTTGGGTATCGGTTGGATATTTGGGGACTTCGGAGTAGTCGATTTTTACATTTTGAGATTTACTTCTCTGCGTAAGTTGACCGGAAATGATCTGGACATCTGTCGGGTACTTAGGCACTTCGGAGAAGTCGACGTTCACAATTAAAGGTAAACTTACCTGAAGATGTTGACTGGAAAATACATGGACTTCGGTTGGGTACTTCTGAAGTGTTGATTTTTATATTTTGAGGTTAATTTCCCTGTAGAAGTTAACCGGAATCGGAAATGACCTAGGTTTCGGATAGATACTTGAGTATTTCAGAGAAGTCGATTTTTACATTTTTAGGTTAACTTCCCTGAGGAAATTGTCCAGAAATGACCCAAACATCGGTTGAGTTCTTGCGTACTTCAAAGAAGTTGACTTTCGCAATTTGAGATTAACTTACTTGAAGAAGTTGACCGGAAATGACTCGGATTTCCGGTCTCTAGATATCGGATAGGTACTTGAGTATTTAGGAGAAGTTCATTTTCACATTTTTAGGTTAACTTCCCGGAAGTTGTCAGAAATAATCTGGACATCGGTTGAATACTTGGGTACTTCAGAGAACTCGATTTTCACATTTTGAGGTTAAATTCCCTGAAGAAGTTGACCAGAAATGACCGCCTGGACATCTATCAGGTACTGAGGTACTTTAGAGAAATAGATTTGCACAATTTGAGGTTAACTTCCATGTAGAAGGACTTGAGCCCCGACTAGGGTCTATTTCATGACAGAAAAAAATGTCTAAAAAATGATTAAGCTTATTAGAAAAACAAAAGTCAAATATTCCCTAACAATTTTATATAATTGTAGGATTTATTATTTAGAACTTAAAATTTGATTCAAATAAATCGTCCTGTTAGAACCGAAAATAGCATGGTCTTTTATTATTGCACTGAGAGAAATAGATGGTAAGAACTTTACTATCTTTGATGGTAGAGAGGTTATGTTACACTCTACCATCAGAGATACTACACCGTACCATCTAGATGCTACATCGTACCATCCAGATGCTATCAGATGCTAACCCGTACCATACAGATGCTATCTCGTACCATCTAGATTCTTGTCCGTATATTTAAGATCAGATATGGTATCTGGTACCATCTAGATGGTATCCCGTAGTATCTATTTCTCTCAGTGTGAAGGGTCTGCTGTTTAAAGTTGTTAAGCGACACTTTTTTCAAAATTGACTTTTTTACATTTTTTTATACTTCTGCAATATGCTACACTGAGAAAATAAGTTGACTAAATACAACCAATTTTTGATTAAATTTAGCAGAAAGAGGTTGTTGATATAGCACCTGCAAAGCACTTAATTGATTTTAGCAGAGCATATGCTCCGGTATCCTAGAAGTTTGATTGTCATCGCCGGTGTTTTGTTTGTTTTGTCCCGAGGAACCCTAACCTAGAAATAAAGCTGCTTGGCTAGAGGCTTATTTTCTCAGTGTATTACTATCCCGCAGAGAAAACTCAAACATACCTTTTATTTTTTTTATGGATTTTTGAAAATCGCGTTTCGCTATCATCGGCATAGGCCTGCGGTCTAAACCTGGTATGAATGCATGACGCGGATGGCGCCCCATGGAGAAACCTTGTTTTTCCAAACGTCTGCTAGGTTCGTTCGTACAATAGAGCAGTAGGCCTTTTTTCCTTGTGTGAAAAGTAAGGTCCATTCATTGGTCGAGAGTAATTTGGACTCCATTTTCAAAAATATTTGGCAACCAACCGATGTCCACGTCATTTCCGGTCAACTTCTTCAGGGAAAAACGAGAAGGGCACAATTTTGCGCGCGTAGCGCGCTTTGGAAGTTCTAGTATAAAATATATCAGTAAACAAGTAAAGAGTGTATTTCCAAAGAAGACAGACTTATAATTTTAATGAAAATTGGTATACATATGTATTTTGATACGTTGATTATGAAAAAGGTAGTGAAAATTAGAGCAAATTTGGTTATCATGGTAAAAAGCATAAAATATCTATAATTCATTTATTCTTTCATTCATTCTTGTCTGTCCGCACCTGAAGTTTGTCATTTGTCTTAGATATTTTTTGTTTTAAATCAGTTACGTTTGAAAAAATATATCTTTAAATTAAAATTAGAGTCTACTTTCATAAGAATCAATTTAACTGCATTGACAGAAAATAAATTAAATAAAATATAGTTTACCCTAAAATATTGAACTGAAATTTCCATACACTAGAATTTTTAGTAAATTAAAATTTAATTCTACCAATATAAATTAACTTGAAATGTTCTTGTGATTAAATTAAATGATATTTAGAATTGATTTAGAAATTATATTTCTTTAGAAATTGAGATCATTAAAATTTAGAAATTATTATTTTTAATGAAAATCTAAATTAGTAATTAAAAATCAATATATATTTAAGTTTGAATTTATTGAAGTTTGAATTCATCTAAATTTTTATTGGTTATAAGAGGCATTCTCTGAGCAAAAAGCCACCCTAAAAAAAAAGTTGCCTAATGTTTTGGTCAATGATATGTAGTCAAAAAACAAAAATTTTAAGTGGGTTCTTAGGTCTGTGTAATGCGTGGTTGCCATGTTATCAGGGGCCCAATTTTATTGCAGCGTAATTTTCAACTGCCAATAACTTTTAACCGGATAAATGGATTTAAAAATCTTATGGGTGCTTTTTGTGCAGAATTTCCTAAACTTTCAAATAAAATTACTCATTATTTTTATAATTTTATTTTTGACAAGAAAAATGCAAAAAAATGTTTGTTTTTTAATTTTTGACCAACACTCCACTCTAGGAACTTTTTCATAGCTACTGAGAAATGATCCTTATTTTATAAGCTTTTCAACCACCTAAATGCCATTTTGGGAGAGCAAGATTCGTAGAAGCTATAGGTGAATGTGTGTTACAGTACACCTTACAAATTTGCATCCAGTTTTCTTTTATATAGTCTTAAATGATTTTAATGTTACCAACTTTCTATACTTAAACAAAAAAGTTAAAAAATAGTATATATTGTTTTTTCTACAACAAAAAGAACGATTTGTAAGGTGTACTGTAGCACAAATTCACCTACAGCTTCTACGAAACTTGCTCTCCCAATATGGCATTTAGGGGGTTGTAAAGCTTATAAAATAAAAATCATTTCAAGGTAGCTATGAAAAAGTTCCTAGGGGGGAGTGTTGGTCAAAAATTAAAAAACAAACATTTTTTGCATTTTTCTTGTCAAAAATAAAATTATAAAAATAATGAGTAATTTTATTTGAAAGTTTAGGAAATTCTGCACAAAAAGCACCCATAAGATTTTTAAATCCATTTATCCGGTTAAAAGTTATTGGCAGTTGAAAATTACGCTGCAATAAAATTGGGCCCCTGATAACATGGCAACCACGCATTACACAGACCTAAGAACCCACTTAAAATTTTTGTTTTTTGACTACATATCATTGACCAAAACATTAGGCAACTTTTTTTTTAGGGTGGCTTTTTGCTCAGAGAATGCCTCATAAAGCTTTAAATTATCTAATTTTTAATCAATCTTTGCGTTTTTATTATTCTGATTATTAATGACTAAACATTTAAAGTTTTCACAATTTTAATTTTTTTTTTTTGTAAATATAAATTTTACTTCATTTTGACTTCCATTAGGCCCAATTTTCATTTATTCAAATTATAGTCTAAGGGACCGTTCACAAATGACGTCACGCTACAGAAGGGAGGGGGACTTGATCAAACGTGACATAACGTGACATGGGGCTGGGGGGATTGTACTAAACGTGACATCACAAAATTTTCGTTAATTCAAAAATTAATTCAAACTATTATTCAAATTGGGTCGAGGACATTTCCACCAAAACCCAATTGACCGAATTTGTAATTGGCCGAAATTTAATTGTTCGAATTTGTAATTCTACAAACTTGCATTTGTCAGAATTTGCAATTCCCCGAACTTGCGTTTGTCCGAGCTATTAACTTCCCGAATTTGTATTTGTCATAACTTCCAAATCATCAAACTGACATTTGCCAAAACATTTAAATCGACGAAATTGCATTTGTTAAAATTTTTAACTCCTCGAACTCGTATTCGTCTGAACTTTTAAATCCACGAACTTGCATTTGCCAGAACTTTGAAATTACCGAACTTGCATTTGTCAAAATATTCAATTACCAGAATTTGCATTTGTCCGATCTTTGAAATCACCAAATTTGCATTTTTCCGAACTTTGAAATCACCGAACTCGCATTTAGCAGAATATTCAACTCTCCAAATTTGCAACTGTCAGAACTTCTAAATCCCTGAATTTGCATTTGTCCAAACTTTAAAATCACCGAACTTACATTCGCCCGAATTTTGAAATCTTCGAATTTGTAATTGTCCGAACTTTGAAATCACCGAACTCACGTTTGGCCGAACTCTTAAATCTCCGAATTTGCATTTGGCCGAACTTTTAAATTACCGAACTTGCATTTTTCCGAACTTTTAAATCACCGAACTTGCATTTGTCAAACTCCTTAAGTCACCGACTACTCGTGTCCCCGAATTTGCATTTGTCCGACCATCGGAAAGTAGGTTTTCTAAAGGAGTCTTCTGATTGGATGGTAAATTTCCCGGTAACATTACCAGCCAATCAAAAGACTCCTTTAGAAAACCTACTTTCCGATGGTCGGACAAATGCAAATTCGGGGACACGAGTAGTCGGTGACTTAAGGAGTTTGACAAATGCAAGTTCGGTGATTTAAAAGTTCGGAAAAATGCAAGTTCGGTAATTTAAAAGTTCGGCCAAATGCAAATTCGGAGATTTAAGAGTTCGGCCAAACGTGAGTTCGGTGATTTCAAAGTTCGGACAATTACAAATTCGAAGATTTCAAAATTCGGGCGAATGTAAGTTCGGTGATTTTAAAGTTTGGACAAATGCAAATTCAGGGATTTAGAAGTTCTGACAGTTGCAAATTTGGAGAGTTGAATATTCTGCTAAATGCGAGTTCGGTGATTTCAAAGTTCGGAAAAATGCAAATTTGGTGATTAAAAAGATCGGACAAATGCAAATTCTGGTAATTGAATATTTTGACAAATGCAAGTTCGGCGATTTCAAAGTTCTGGCAAATGCAAGTTCGTGGATTTAAAAGTTCAGACGAATACGAGTTCGAGGAGTTAAAAATTTTAACAAATGCAATTTCGTCGATTTAAATGTTTTGGCAAATGTCAGTTTGATGATTTGGAAGTTATGACAAATACAAATTCGGGAAGTTAATAGCTCGGACAAACGCAAGTTCGGGGAATTGCAAATTCTGACAAATGCAAGTTTGTAGAATTACAAATTCGGACAATTTAATTTCGGCCAATTACAAATTTGGTCAATTGGGTTTTGTTGGAAATGTCCTCGACCCAACGTGACATGGGGCTGGGGGGGTTGTACTAAACGTGACATCACAAAATTTTCGTTAATTCAAAAATTAATTCAAACTATTATTCAAATTTCGTAAGCAATAAATATTGGTCGCAATATTTTCCTTTTTTTTATATAAGAATTGTTTAATACTTAAATTTTGAGGTATATGATTTAAAATAGTCCTTAATGTATTTATTGTTGGAGAACTAAGAAAATTTTGTAATCTCAGTTTAATGATTTAACTTAATTTTTAAAAAATTATTTTCATAATTCATGGTAAATTTAAGCTAAATTATCAGAAACATGGAAATAAGTTTCTAAAAACTAGAGTACTATATTTTGCTCTTGCGACTTTAATCCGAGATCTATCATAAATATGACAAAAGTTAACAAAAACATTTTTTCAATGTACTAAAACCGATAAAAAATTGGTACTATTGAAATTTTATTATTAAAATTCCAAAAAAAAATAACGCTCCCTTGGTGATTTAAATGAAACATTTAAAATACGTTATATATACGAGCAACGGCTTGCAGAGTGCTATAAGGCAGTGGGCGTTTACCCACCCCTCCTAATGTATATAAAAGTCAGGAACCGGTTCAGTAGTATTTATTGAAATATAAAGTGCTGAACCATATTTTAGTTTGTACATTACAGTACCGGGATTTCTTTTGAATTTTCGTGAATTGTTAATGAAAGTTCATCAAGTACCGTGAAATTTTCTCTATTGCCCCAAACTTATGAATATAAGTTCCGTACTTATTTATGAATAATTGTTTTCCGTGTACGCTTATTACTGGAAATACAAATATTATTAATCGCAGATTTCGTATTCCGTAAAATTTAATAATATTTTTCTTAATAAAAAATATTACAGAAAATTAGTAAGTCGTATTGTTTTAAAATCATAGAAAATAGGGATTTGTCCGATAAAGTGGAACGTGACTAATAACTAGTACATCTACCCTGTATTTTAATTACAGATTTCTTTAAAATAATGCAGCAACCGGGTCTAGTCGATTATCTTTAGAATGACCTTCAATATTTCGACCAATTTTTTGTATATAAACAATTTTATTTATAATTATTTCATTTATTAAAAGTTATTTTAAATGAATTTATCACTCGGTGGAGTTGATCACCTTGTGCCGTTGTGGTAACTTGTCTAAAATATTTATATTTTAAAATTTATCGACTTCGTAATGATTGTACTTAATATATTTTTTTACAAATCGTTTAATGTTCTCTCTAAATTTCTTAGAGTGAAACCTCACTCTTAAAGAGTGAGATTTCACTCCAGGCAAGAGTGAAAATTGAGCCACTCCATATGGAGTGAATGTTCACTCATTGAAAGAGCGAATTTATTCACTCTATAGATAGAGTGACGAGTTCACTCTAATTAGAGTGAATTTTTCAGCTGATTTAAAATGGCGGCTCATTCCTCTTAGATCAAATTTCCCACTCCAATTTTAGATTGGGTAAATTAAAGCTTTTGGAAATTTGCATAACATAACTTTAAAGGAATAATATCTTATTTTTGAAAAATAAAAATAATAAATAAAAATAAATATTGAATCTCTTGAATAACTTTCTGTCAGTACTGTGGTATTTTCGTATTTATTTAGTCTCAAGGATATTTGTTATTTATATTATTTTATAACATTTTATTATATTATATTTACAAATAAAACATACAACTTAATACTAACGCTAAACTTATATAATTAAAATATTTGACGCTGAGGGGTCTCGAACGTGCGACCCCCAGGCCTAAAGCCCAACGCTCTAACCACTATGCTATACGCTCGTTGGTACAAAACTTACGAACTGCCGTTATAAGTTATACGTGCTTACGTTCACTCAAAACAGAGTGAAAGTTTCACTCTAAGTCTTGGAGTGAATATTCACTCCAACCACTGGAGTGAATTTCTGCACTCTTTCCATTAGAGTGAGCGATTTCACTCTTTTAGAGTGAACTTTCACTCTATCTGGAGTGAATGTACATCTCACTCCTAAATTAGAGTGAAATATTCACTCTAAGAAATTTAGAGAGTTTCTAATGAGGACAGCATAGCTGCCGAAACGTAAAAAACATCTGTGTATTTTATTGACTCGGAGTAATTGATAATTTCCTAAAAATTAATTTATTCAGTGTTAATTATCTGTTGCAAAAAAGTACGGCTAAGTTAAGTTACCCTACCATCTCGGCCGGCTAATGTGCCGCACAACTAAAACTGGTTATTATTATAATATTTAATGATAATCATGCTTTTTAAGTAAGCAACTTTAGATTTACATTAAAAAAGAGTGTTTTATATCTTTACAAAAATTTTAAAGTACAATAAGAAAAAACTTTTCTTTCCCCAAAATGCAAAAATTTATTGGATTAAGTATGATCCGTTGAATCCGATCACAGGGGTTGAAATTTGACAAACATGGCCCAGACTAGGTTGCACTGTTTCTGGCCAACTATTCTGGTCTCCTTACTATATAAGTGTAGAATTTATCACTTTGCGGTACTTAATAATTAAATGTAGAAAATTAAGTATTGGTAAATGTTTCTTTGTCTCAGTTTTCCCCGTGTTTCAGTCTATTATAATTATTTTTCTCAGCCTAGTAATTGCAAATGATTTTAACAATGTGTTATTAGTGTTACCTGTAGTATTGATCTGTTATTTATAACCATTGAAGAGTTTCTGTTATTCGGATCTTTCATGTAATTCCAGCTCCACGGACATTCTACTCCTCCTGAACATCGACATAACCTTTCTGTTAAAGTTGGAAGCCAGAAACGGTTGTGAACAATATTACATGCCTCATTTGATTCACATTCATGCAATCCATTTTCCCCTTCAATCTAATAGCAATAAAATTATTATATTCCTGACCTTATATTTGATCAAAAGTCACAGAAAACATTATAAATAACATACTCCTTTTCCATATGCAAATACAACAGAACTGTCTTTACTTTTAATTACAACTTCTCTACTTTTAACTGACAATATTAATGCACTAAAGAGAATTATTAATGTTAAAATAAAAGTTTTAATTGCGCAAAATAACGAAATATTTATTGTTACACAAAAATAACACATTTTTAGTAATATTTCTACGGTGCTTTCTTACTTTATGCTTCACATATTTATTAAGTAACGATAAACTCTCACGTACACCCACCTACATATGATTCATCGAAGATTCTTACTCAACGCATTCTACTACTGAAATTCCTTAAAAGGATCAGTGTTCATAAGTAGTTCTTTGTTTGACGAAAAACGCCAATCATGTTATATGTTTAAAAATTATACTGTATTAGAATATAAATAAAATATACGTAAATATTATATATATGTTTTGATAAGGGCCAAAATGGGTTCACACTACATAGCACTACAACAATGCTTGTAATATTTACGCAATATAATAAATATTGAAATTACTATTAATTCATTAATTACAATGCAGATAAATTAAATTTACAAACAACTAATAATGAATTAAATTGAATACTGGATGGAATGAGTTTAAAGAGTTTAAAGTTAATTAAAATTAGGTATAATGATTTGAAATTAATATTAATGGATTTTTGTCTGAATTGGAGTTTGGTTAAAATGAATTGCGGGCCGATTGAGTTTGGGGTTAATTGAAATCGTTATGAATCGAAATTAATATTATTATTTAAAATTTAAGTAACCAAGCCAATACACTCGATCAGGCCCCAATAGTCAATCAGTTTGATATAATTGGCTAAATTTAACTTTTTATGAATTAAAAATTGATATTATAAACGACTATTCTTCGACTCTTGTAAAACCTGTCAAACTGTGTGTCAATTTATCACTGCACTGAAAGAAATTTTAAAATAAATTTAATATAAGATTATTGAAAGGGGACTATTCAAGATCTACTGGATAAAAACTAATTGGTTTGCTTTTAAACTGCTACAGTGAAGAAAAAAAAATTTAATAGTGACTATATTAAACACTAAAACGAAATTTTAAATATTAATATAGTCACTATTAAATTTTCTTTTCGTCAATGTAACAGTTTAAAAGTAACCCAATTAGTTTTTTCCAGTAGTAGGTCTTGATTAGTTTCCTTTCAATATATATTTAATATTAAATTTTATAGTGTCATTTTTAAATATTATCTTATAATTGCTTCAGTGCTCTAGCGCCCATAGCCTCAAAAAGTTAGTCTTTAAATCATATTTTTTATAAATCATTTAAATAAACAATCTTACAAAGTTATATGTATATTTCATAATTTCATCTGCATAACTTAAAAAAAATAATTAAAACTAATGACTCGTTTGGACTTTATTGAATTTTATTAACGATCTTACTTTCATACTGCAAGATTTCGATCGACTATTGGCGCAGTTACTTTACATAAAATTAAGAATTGCTCGAAATGAAAAAAAATAGGAAAAATTTTTGGATAATTTAAAATGTTAATCTTTTGAATTTGAAATTCATAAAGGAGTGTGGGATAAGAAAGACACACAGAAAAAACTAATTTATTAAATTTTATTTCAATAGTCGATGAGACCTAAGACATAGAGACATTTGTATAAAACTTATTTAACATTTTATGAAAATCTTTGGGAAACAATTGAGAAACAAATATCACAGAATTTTGAAGGTTTAGACGGAAATCGATTAAAACTTAACAACAGTCGATAAAAACGTACAACACTCCCAACCTGGACAATGGACACACATTATATAGAAACAGATTTCCTATTTTATCCTATTATAAACGCAAATTTTAAATTTTAACGAAAAATCTCGCAACCGGGTTTCGAACGCGGGTTCTTATCGCACGACGATGCTTGAGAGGATGCCTTATACCCCTCGGCCATTCAAGAATACGTAAGAGTCTATAGCATAATAGGCTTTACGTTTTCTCGATTCCTTTTTCCCGTGCACTTTTGGAGTTTTTACCCTATAAACCTGTAATTAATTTTTTTCAAATTTCTAACTAATCCTGAAAGTAGAACTCTTTAGCTTCAAAATTATTGTCGTAGAAAATTTTTTTGTAATTCATGAAAGTACTGAACTATACGAGTTATACGAGAGTACTGCACATGAAATTGCAAGTGTATTGCAAATTAAGCAAAAATGTTGACAATTTATAATTTTTTAATATTTTTTTGTTTATTTATAAGAAAAATAAAGTTAAATGCTAAATGTTTTGCTGTAGTCTTATACTCGATAATATATAGCATTTTTATAAAAATTAAAATTTTTGTGTACCTGTAAAAATGCCCCGTACAATTTTGCGTGTTGCTCTGTTCCTTGATCCTCGTAAAGTTTCAAGAAAAAATTTAAATTATATTTTTACAGAATCGTCAGGAAAGTGCACTGAGAAAATAAGCCTCTAGACAACTTCTAGGTTAAGAGACCCTGAACAAAACATACAAGATACCGGCGATCACAACCAAACTTCAAGGTTAACAGTAGCATTTAATCTGCTAATAATAAACAAAGAGCATTGCAGGTGCTATATTAACTACCTCTCTCTGCTAAATTTAATCAAAAATTAGTTATATTTAGTGAACTTATTTTCTCAGTGTGACTTGTACATGTTTGCCATTTAGAGGCGCATGAATATTCCCTAAATCTCATTTAGCCTAAATCCCATTAAGCCTAAAATCAAAAAACCTAAAATGCATTCAGCCAAAATTCCATTTAACCTAAATTGCATTTAACCTAAATCGCGTTTAACCTAAATTCCATTAAACCAAAATTTCATTTTACCTAAATCCCATTCAATCTAAATTCCATTTAACCTAAATCTCATTTAACCTAAATCTTATTTTACCGAAATTCCATTTAACCTAAATTCCATTTAACCTAAATTCCATTTAACCTAAATCCCATTTAACCTAAATTCCGTTTAACCTAAATCTCATTTAACCTAAATTCCATTTAACCTAAATCCCATTTAACCTAAAACACATTTAGTATGGTGAAGTGAGATTTAGGCTGAATGCATTTTAGGTTAAATGGATTTTAGAATAAATGCGTTTTAGGTTAAATGGGATTTAGGTTAAGTGGAATTTAGGTTAAATGAGATTTAGGTTAAACGGAATTTATGTTAAATGGGATTTAGGCTGAATGCATTTTAGGTTAAATGGAATTTAGACTAAATGCGTTTTAGATTAAATGGGATTTACGTTAAGTGGAATTTAGGTTAAATGAGTTTTAGGTTAAATGGGATTTAGGTGAAGTGAGATTTAGGCTGAATGCATTTTAGGTTAAATGGAATTTATACTAAATGCGTTTTAGGTTAAATGGGATTTAGGTTAAATGGAATTTAGGTTAAATGGAATTTAGGTTAAATGAGATTTAGGTTAAACGGAATTTAAGTTAAATGGGATTTAGGTTAAATGGGATTTAGGTTAAATGAAATTTAGGTTAAATGGAATTTAGGTTAAATGGAATTTAGGTTAAATGGAATTTAGGTTAAATGGAATTTAGGTTAAATGGAATTTAGGTTAAATCGAATTTAGATTGAATGGGATTTAGGTAAAATGAAATTTAGGTTTAATGGAATTTAGGTTAAACGCGATTTAGGTTAAATAATATTTTGGTTAAATGCAATTTAGGTTAAATGGAATTTTGGCTGAATGCATTTTAGGCTTTTTGATTTTAGGCTTAATGGGATTTAGGCTAAATGATATTTAGGGAATATTCATGCGCCTCGCCATTTATACACACATAAAGTTAAACGGAATGGGAGGAGTCAGTTTACCCTACTGCAGGGTAAACTGTGCATTGGTGGTATAGTATACTACAGAAGTGGCATGGAGATAAAGCATTGTAGTTTCATTGTATATATATATTGTCAGATTCTACAACAAATAATGGGTCGCGAAAAATGCACTTTTTTGTTTCAAATCACTTCTACAGGTCACAATTCTTGACTAAAATTAATTTTTTTTTTTTAATTTCTTCGTAATTAAATTCTTTATCGATCTGTGGGGCCCGATTTATGAATTTCAATTTATTTAAAGAATTATTACAATAAGAAATTGTGAATGTAAGTCTCCATGACAATTTTACCTATTTTGTTAAATTAATAATAATAAATTGTTTAAACAATTTAATAAGTTATTAAATGTTATTAGGGGTAAACGTTACAGTTGTTGACCCCCCCCCCCCCTTATAGTGATTGTCCACCTTTTACATTTTCAGAAATGTGCGATTCCAAGTGAAATTTACGTTTTTTTCCGGCAAGTTGACGGCGGGCAATGAAACTTTAGAATTTTATTATATTTAGTATGACTAATGTTTTACATAAATATTAGGTCAAAATATTAATTACTTTACAAGAATTGAAATTTGCAAAAAAAATTTAAAATCGCAATGTCTTCTGTTCTATCAGTCGTATCCAGGTTTTCTTTTTTTTTAAATGCTCAGAAAAGTATAAGGAATAATTCTATTTCAGGACAATTTTTTATAATTTTAAAATTAAAAATGTTATTAAATAAAAATTATATAACTTTTACACAGCTAAAAAAAATTCAATGACCCAAATGCTAAAACGATCTTGCCTGTGTTCTTTTCAAGATTCCAAAAGAGTTGAAGTTAACTGTTACCTCCTTAATATTTAATTTTAATAAATTATAAATGTAAACATTGGAATTTGAAACTAGTAAACATTGCTAATACGTTGCGCGCGCATCTCCGGCTGAGAAGTGCAAAGCCCATGTTACACGACGTGAATTCAGTATAATCAGTGCCAGAGCAAAAAAACTTTGTACCCCTTTGTAGAATTAAAAACTATTTTTAACTATTTTTGTCAAAAATTCTTTTCTAGAATGATATTAGTCTACTGAACATTCGGTGGCATAACACACACATGAAAAAGTCATAGACACTGTGTTTGGTAACATGGGCTTTGCACTTCTCAGCCGGAGATGGGCGCCCAACGTATTTGCAATGTTTACTAGTTTCAAATTCCAGTGTTTACATTTATAATTTATTAAAATTAAATATTAAGGAGGTAACAGTTACCTTCAACTCTTTTGGAATCTTGAAAAGAACACAGGTAAGATCGTATTAGCATTTGGGTCATTGAATTTTTTTTAGCTGTGTAAAAGTTATATAATTTTTATTTAATAACATTTTTAATTTCAAAATTATAAAAAATTGTCCTGAAATAGAATTATTCCTTATATTTTTCTGAGCATTTTAAAAAAAAGAAAACCTGGATTCGACTGATTGAACAGAAGATATTGCGATTTCAAATTTTTTTTTGCAAATTTTAATTCTCGTAAAGTAATTAATATTTTGACCTAATATTTATATAAAACATTAGTCATACTAAATATAATAAAATTCTAAAGTTTCATTGCCTGCCGTTAACCTGCCGGAAAAAAACGTAAATTTCACTTGGAATTGCACAAATATTAAAGAAATGCTGTTATAATGTACTGCTTTCTATAATTAAACAATCTAAATTTCTTAGAGTGAAAATTGAGCCACTTCATATGGAGTGAATGTTCACTCATTGAAAGAGTGAATTTATTCACTCTAATTAGAGTGAACGTGCGACCCCCAGGCCTTAAGCTCAACACTCTATCCACTATGCTATACGCTCGTTGGTCAAAACTTACGAACTGCCGTTATAAGGTATACTTGCTTACGTTCACTCAAAATAGAGTGAAAGTATCACTCTAAGAAATTTACACTGAGAAAATAAGCCTCTAGACAATTTCTAGGTTAAGAGACTCTGAACAAAACACACAAGATACCGGCGATCACAACCAAACTTCAAGGTTAACAGTAGCATTTAATCTGCTAATAATAAACAAAGAGCTTTGCAGGTGCTATATTAACTACCTCTCTCTGCTAAATTTAATAAAAATTGGTTATATTTAGTGAACTTATTTTCTCAGTGTAGAGAGTTTAAATTGACGAAATTGCTTTTGTTAAATTTTTAATTTCTCGAACTCGTATTTGTCCAAACTTCTAAATCCCACAACTTGTATATTTGTCCGAACTTTGAAACCACTGAACTTGCATTTGTCAAAACATTCAATTACCTGTCCTTGAATTTGTTCAAACGTTGAAATCACTGAATTTACATTTTTACGAACTTTGAAATTACCAAACTCGCTTAACAATTGTTCAAACAAATTATATTGTTTATTTTCAAGATTGGCACAAATTGCACTAAAGAGTTGCAACTTTTTCTCAATTTTGCAACTTTTCGAGGTCGGTGTAGCGTACTAACAACAAACTAAAAATAATAATTTTTACAATTGTTTAAACAAATTACAGTGTTTATTACTGATTAGAAAGATGGACATTTTCTGGTTATTATCAACTTTTTATTAAATAGAGCTACAGAGATGCAACTTTTTCTCAATTGTGCAACTTTTCAAGGACTGTAAAGCAAGATACTAACAACAACCTAAAATAATATTCTGTACAATTTTTAAAATAAATTAATAATGTTTATTTTCAATTTTTTTATATAGACCTAGAGATTTGCTTTTTTTTTATCAATGATGCAATTTTTCAAGACTTATTCAGCCAAATACTGAGCAGTTTACTCTGTAAATATGAAAAAGCGAAATTTCACTGTTTCAAAGCTATAAGTATACCACTGATTCCAATTAGCGTATATACGCTGTAGAAATAGTGAAAAATCACTGGGTAATCAGTGAAATTTCACTGATTTAGCAGCGTATATACGCTTTGTGGAATCAGTGGTATACTTATCGCTTTTCAAATTAAGAGAGTACTAGCCAAAACCAACGATTTTTCGAAAAACATTCGAAAAAAATGACCCTGCCCCTCCCCTTAACTTTCAAACTATTTGACTTATGATGCTAAAATTTGGTAGGAGAGGGTGGTACCATACTGACACTTCGTACCATACCAACCCCTCTCTGTTTAAAAGAACACTTTAATAACTCTGACATTTTGACCATAGGTAATAATCTCCTGGTCCAATTGTATATCGGAATTTTACGTAAAATAAGTTTTTTGCAATAATATTTTTTGTTTTTGACCTATCTTGAATTTAAGTTAAAAGTGTTGAATTGAGTTCAGGAAAATGGGGCAAAATTTCTGTACCGATCCAACTAAAAAAAAAATTTCCTCCGATTGGGCTAAAACTTGCCCTAAGTTTAGATCTATGCATGAGTACATTAGCCACCAAGTATTACTAAATTTCATCATTAACTGTGTAGTGGGGAGGAGGTTCAAGTTTTTGATGAATGTTCGGTGGACTAGTTTTTCATCACTCGTAACTTTTATACGGTCAATCGCACAAATTTTTTATCTATATACTTTTGAAAGGATTTTTTCTGCCCTTTCAAACGGTAAAAAGAATTTTTTCGAACATTAAAAATTTGACCCTTTTTTTTAAAAATCAAAAATATTTTTGACTTTTTTTTCAAAATCGACATTTTTTTTTCATTTTTTATTTTTTGAAAATAACGTTTAAAATGTGTACTTTGAGTACACCAAGTATGAAAAGGTCCTTTTTTTTTGTTTTCGAGATATTAAATAATGAATTTTTAAAAATTAAATAAAAAAAAGTAATAATTCTTTAAAAAGTAAATTCAGAATTAATATGAATTTTTTATTCTAAAGACAATAAAAATTTACATCCAACAAAACCCAAATATATAACATTTTGCATAAAAAGTATTAAATAAAAAAAATTTAAATAATTATTAATAAAAAGTTAATTATGACATTCTTAGCGTCCAAATAAAAAGAATCATAAGGTCAATTCTCTTTTTATTGTATGACTTATTTATTTGTTTATTTATTTATGTGGATGTTTTTTTATTTATATGTTTAAGAAAACTATCAAAAAGTACCTACCTGTATTTTTACAATCGCTAGTAAAAAGAAATTAAGGAAAATAGCTATCCGTGTACTTTAAGTAGGATCACAGTTTATATCCCCTTTGTCCACAAAATTGTTTTCGTTTTTTTTTTGTCTTTAAGAATATAGTAGAATATTGTAGTACTGCTATCTGCATTTTACAGGGTTTAGACTGTCATGTGAGTTATTTCAATGCCTGCATTACAGCTGTGTAATATGTAAATATGTTAATATGTTAATTTTAACTTTTGTTAAAAATATGATTCGTATTTTATGTTGTAACTGTGTAATGAGTTGTATGATAATATTTTCCATATGTGTAATTAGATTTAAATGATTGAGCTTGTTTTACTTAGTTTTTTTTATTGGTTTTGTTTGATTTCGTTGTTTTTGAAACCTTTGTATTAGATTTGACTGCTTTTGGATTTTTCCTTCTTTTTCTTGGAGTTTTGTTTAACGTTTTCGGAAAAAAGTCACTTTCCATCGGAGATGAGAATTTTTTTAGTTGAATTCTACCATCTTCTTGTGGTATATAGGAATGGTATTGAGAACTAACAGTTATTGTTACTGCACTATCGAATCTGCATTTCAACATTTGGGTAGTTGAAGCAAGAGTCTCTTTACTTTTAAAAAAAATGTGTGTTTCTTTGCAGTTTTTCTTTGCCCAGTTAAATAGATTTTCTGCATTAAGAATGTGTTCTTTTGAAGAGGCTTGGAGACTTGCACGAGCAGCTCCTCTTTTTATTATTTAAGCGTTTAAGCTTATTTAAGCGTTCACATAAATCTTCTGTAAATTCATCAACATTTAGTACGAGTGTTTTTAAACTGTATCTGTCGGTCTGCATCCAAATTTCACATTTTAGCTCTTCAACACAATCTTTATCAAAAGCTTTAATTAAAATCTTTCTTAAAACATTTGTACCTGGACATAGTCCACAATCTCCTAAGTAACAAGAAGTACTCGGAATAGGACAAATTATAGCTTTTATGCAATCATGATAATCAGCTAATTGTAATTGATGGTCTTTAGTTAAATGTTCAATATCAATTTCATTTAGCATTAATTTCACATTTTCGTGATACGTGCAAACACAAACAGTGTGTGTTCCACTACTCCCAGCCAACACACAATGGGTAGGCCTAAGTTGGGAAAATTTTGATAAACTTATTTGGACGTTCTTATGTTCTGATTTAAATTGCTCATACAGTTCATTTAAATTGCATAATAAAAGCCTTTTTTGTACATGTTGACGAGTTCCATCTGCATTTTTGACAGATATGAAGTCCTTCATGCCAGGCATCATGCGACTGATATCATCATGATTGTAAAAATCTTTAACTAAATTCACTGTTTCAGTCGATATTGGATTTCATTTTTTTGGTTTTGGAAAAGCCAAAATACCATATTTAGCTACTTTATCTTTTACATTTCTTGCATGTCTATCGGAAACGTTAAATTCTGTCATTATCTTATTACGACTCCAAGATTTTGGTAAAAGTGTAAGAAGCTGAAATTTTTCTGCTGAATTGTCTGAGTTCTCAAATTTTTCCTTAATTTGATCAAAGATTTCTACACACGATTTGTGATGTTCATAATCGTCATCAGAACATTTAGACTTAGTTATTTTATTTGGAGTTAAAACAAAGTCATTATCATTTGTCCGATCATCATTTTCTTCAATAAATCCACCAGGTTTTTCAAGATCTATTTCACTTAATTCATTTTCCTGTGCTTCAATATATGAGCTTGAAGGTTTTTCAACTGTTGTTGAAGTCTTCATCTCTTCTTTTAAATCAAAATTGCATTTCAAGCAAATTTTTGCTTCTGGTGGAAAAGAGTATCTACTTTGTACACTCCCAGCTACGGGACGTAATGCTCTATTTGGATGGCTTTTTCTTTTAACGGGATTAAGGCATCTATTATAACAAACTTTTAATGGCTTACTAGGAGCCATGTTTGATTAAAATACCAATAAACAAATGAAAACTATTTTATTAAATAAAAACATTGTTAGAAAATAATAAATTTACTTACGCTATATGTTAGCAAACGATATAAAAAGAGAGATTCACAAACCTGCGTTTAATGTATTTAAAACTCGAATTTAAAAGATCTAATATCTGACAGAAAACTTATTCCAACAATACAAAAATATTATTAGTTTTTTAAAAGTATATAATACGAAAAAGAAACCAAGATAATTTGTACAAACCTGAAAACGTATCCTTATAGAATAAAAAACTTGAATATTAAGTTCTTATATAATAGTATATTATGCATCAAGGGAGGGAAGTCTGTGTTTTTTTGTCAAGCACAAATGTTCGAAGAACGAGTGTAGCACGAGCGTAGCGAGTGCGAAACGAGTTCGGAGAACATTGTGCGAGACAAAAAATCGGCCTCCCGAGGTGCATATGTTATTTTCTATCACATATGTACGAAAATCTTGCGTTTCGTTCGCGTTAGCGGGTCAGCACTCGCAGTCTTTCGGTTAGTGACGTTAGAGATAAAAAAACTCCCGCCGCAATGCGCTTGCGCGATGAGAGTTTTTTTCACTGTTCGGGAGTTTTTTTACCTCTAACGTTCACTGACCTAAAAACTGTGAGTTCTGCCCCGCTTAAGGCGAACGAAAACACGAGGTTTTCGTGCACGTGTGGTAGAAAATATAATACGCATCTGTACTGTGAGAAATAGAAAAGTTGGCCACCCTGTGGCAACTTTTGATACTACTTTAAATAGGCGCCAAAATTTGAACTATGCTAAGCAAAGGCTACATTATTAGACAAAACAAGATTATTTTATTACAACAGAAAAAGTATTTTAATACTTCTATAATTGAAATAAAAAAAGAAGACAGCAGTACTACAATATTTTACTATATTCTTAAAGACAAAAAAAAAACAAAAACAATTTTGTGGACAAAGGGGATATAAACTGTGATCCTACTTAAAGTACACGGATAGCTATTTTCCTTAATTTCTTTTTACTAGCGATTGTAAAAATACAGGTAGGTACTTTTTGATAGTTTTCTTAAACATATAAATAAAAAAACATCCACATAAATAAATAAACAAATAAATAAGTCATACAATAAAAAGAGAATTGACCTTATGATTTTTTTTATTTGGACGCTAAGAATGTCATAATTAACTTTTTATTAATAATTATTTAAATTTTTTTTATTTAATACTTTTTATGCAAAATGTTATATATTTGGGTTTTGTTGGATGTAAATTTTTATTGTCTTTAGAATAAAAATTCATATTAATTCTAAATTTACTTTTTTAAAGAATTATTACTTTTTTTTATTTAATTTTTAAAAATTCATTATTTAATATCTCGAAAACAAAAAAAAAGGACCTTTTCATACTGGGTGTACTCAAAGTACACATTTTAAACTTTATTTTCAAAAAATAAAAAATGAAAAAAAAATGTCGATTTTGAAAAAAAAGTCAAAAATATTTTTGATTTTTAAAAAAAAGGGTCAAATTTTTAATTTTCGAAAAAATTCTTTTTACCGTTTGAAAGGGCAGAAAAAATCCTTTCAAAAATATATAGATAAAAAATTTGTGCGATTGACCGTATAAAAGTTACGAGTGATGAAAAACTAGTCCACCCAACATTCATCAAAAACTTGAACCTCCTCCCCACTACACAGTTAATGATGAAATTTAGTAATACTTGGTGGCTAATGTACTCATGCATAGACCTAAACTTAGGGCAAGTTTTAGCCCAATCGGAGGAAATTTTTTTTTTAGTTGGATTGTTACAGCGCCCCGTATATAAGTTTTTTTGGTTGCTTATGGCCTTAACTTTAATACACAATATTTAAATTCAAACGCTTTCATTGACATGAATGATCGGCAAGACATTATGTGAAAATAGTCCGAAACCGACCCTCCCTTTTCTTGCATTGTAATTGTAACTAAATTATTTGTAATTACCAAATAAAACCTACAAATGTATTTTAATAAAATTAATAATTAATAATTTAGTAATTAATAATTACATCAATGTCGCATTTTAATAGTTAGTTAACATCATAAAATCACTCTTCGCTTGAGTCAAATATACTAAAAATAAATCTCATAAGATTTTTTGAACTTCTTAAGTTTGACTTTTCGAAGATGTCTAGCCAGGTTTTTCTAATTATTTTAACCTCGGGGCTATCGGTTATAAAGTCTTTTCTTTCTTGGCTAAAAGATTGACAATTCACTAAAAAGTGAAAAAAATAATCATGCAAAAAATTTGCAATATTTGCAGTAATCAATCCTGTACACCCTTGAGTGGATTATCAACTTAGTCTGATATCTATTAGCTAATCGTAACTGCACGCATAGAAGAAGTTTACTGTGGCAGTAAAGTATTCGCTGCCACGTCAAAATAAGTTTGCAAATATAGGAACAGCGAACAAATTTGCTGTGAGAGTAAATTTAAAGTTTTTTTCTAATATTGCTTATCACAGCAAACCTTGTTCATTATCACAGCAAATAATTTGCTGTGGTTACTAATTTTGTTAGATTCAACAGCAAATATTATTTACCCACTGTAGACAATTAATTTTTTTCCGTGTGTGCAAAAATTTTCATATTTTTAGAAGAAAGTTTGTCGATAGTTAAATACATCTGAAGGCCTTTTCAAATTATTAAAGGAGGATAAAACAAAAGAGTAGAGGAGAACTGAGACATTTAAAGATCTAAATTATGTAGCTTCTGCTTGTATTCATTTAAAAATTTCATTCTGTGTTTTTGTACAAGAAACTGTTCCCAGTCCACCTCTATTCCCGTCAGTTCAAAGATATTTTCGACTTGGGTGGTCCAATTGAATTTTCTCTTATCGACTACTTTGGATTTGAGTTTTCCTAAAGCTATTACTCTATTTAAGCAAATTTTTGGGTATCGATTGTCAGACATCTCTTCCACCTTATCAATCCAACTGAGAACAGACTCCAGGACCCTAGTTGACAAGTGAGGCAATCCTACCTCCAATCTGATTGCGTAACCCGGGGTGTTATTCGGGACTTGTAAAAATCTTTTAAAAAAGTTATTTTGTATTTTTTCTAAAATATCTCGATATCTGAGACTCCAGATAAAATTTCTATACATAGCAACACTGGATACAAGACTTATAAAGAGTTTTACTATAGCGTTCCAAGAGTCGGTTCCCAGTCTGTTGATCAGTGATATTATAGAATTTATAGCAAGGTTTGCTTTACATAATATTTGACTAGCTGCGACGGAAAACAAAGATGATTCGGAGAATGGAATACAAAGAAAAGTGTAACTCTTATGCTAATTTCTGAGTCTCCAAAAAGGAATGAAGAATATTTTTTATTATGTCCATGTTCCTCCTTTCTAAAAATGATTATCTTGGTCTTGCTATAATATTCAGTTCCAATTCATTTAGGTTACAATATTCGTATAGCGCTTTAATTATTTTTCGCATCATTACATGAGATTCAGCGAGTATACGCCAAGTCATCCCCATAGACCAAAATAAGTATCTCAGTCAAACGATCTATCGAAACCCCTCTAATACCTTTAGATTTCAAGAAACTTTCCAAATCTGTAATAAAAAGAGTTAAGAGAATCTGACTTAACACTTCCCCTTGTAATATGCCTTTAGTGATGTTAACGGCCCTGGATATTCCCTTCTGGTCTTTTACTGCAACACTAGCTTTAGAGTAAAAGTCTTTCACCACTCTAATAAGTTTTTAGTCATAGCCCATTTTACTAATTTTTTCCCAAAAAATTTTATGGCTTATGGAGGAGAAGGCTCCTTTAAGGTCTACAAAAAATCACAAATGTTTTTCCCCTGTGTAAGTGTAATCGATTTTGAATCAATAAATTCAGAGTAAAAATGTGCTCTGTTCAGCTCCTTCCCCATCTAAAGCCAGCCTGACATTCAGGTAAAAAGCCTAAATTCTCCGTCCAGTCAGTCATTCGTTTTGGAAGTATTTGCATAAATACTTTTGATATACAATTGATTAGTGCTCTAGGGCGATAATTTGAGGGATCCAACAGTAAACTCTTTTTGTATAGCATTACGACATAAGTTTCTGTCCATAAACTAGGAATTTGTTCTTTTTCAAGTACTTTGTTAAGGTATTAGTCGCGCAAAATGATTTTCGTCAGATTTTTTTAAGACTTTGTATCTGTATTCATGAGGTATTTATCTATGAAATGAGATCTATCCTATCAATTTTGACCACTTCTGAGCTTCACAATATAAATTCAAAGTTCATACCTGTTATACGCAACAACACTAAATGCATGTAAAAAATGTCTCTTATATCGATTTATATTAAAACAATTCGTCAGATTTTCAAATAAAACTACTAAGTTACACATTGAGATAAAATAAATCCTTTAAAAGAAAATTAACTTTATTGACCACGCTGAATAAAAAATACAATAATTTAAAAATTCAAAAATTTTAATTTTCACGTGGTTTCATTGAAAAATGTCGTAAACGTGTCAGCAATACATCACGATAACTTATAATACATGACTCAAAATCATTAAAATGATTTGTATTACATTAGAAGAGATCACAAGGATGCAAGTGAATTGATATAAAAGTTTATTTATTGTTCTTTATATTTTGCGAGAGTTTTGCGGGAGCATTTACGCGACTAATACCTTAAACAAAGAATTTAAGTATAAGATCATGTTACCAGGTAAATTTTTTATGAATTCATAACTAATTTTATCTGGACCCGCCGATTTGCCATTTTTGCATTTTTTTAAACTTAGAAGGAGTTCATCAAATGTTATTTCTGAGTCCAGATAAGGATTAACTGTAGTATCATTTATTGTCGTAAAAGAGTCCGGGTATATTGGTAAATATATAGACCTCAAATACTCCTCCCATTTCCCAATCTCTATACCACTTATTACTGGTTTTCCTAATTTTACACTATTAATTATCTCCCAAAAGCGTTAGAATCCCTTACCTTCGCCAGATCGTTTAACAGTAATTCCCCATAATTGGCTTTTTTATCTATTACCAATTTAGTATATTCTTTCTTTTTTTCTACATAGGTTGCTATTGTTTCTTGACTAAATTTACTTTTTCTACATTCTTTAACAAGTTTTTAAGCTCTGCTTTAACGTTTTTACAATTTGCGTCAAACCATCTGTTTGACTGTTGAATTTTGTTACTCAAAGTTTCAAACATATTTAGATCAGAGGCTGTATTCTTTATATGTATCAGAAAATTATTCGATAAGTCATCAAGCGATAAATTTGCGAAACCCAAATTTTCATCCGAGGTGTATAAAATATTTTCCTTGTAAAATTGTTTTTTTTTATCATCCCATTTAAGATAAAAAAATTGGGGTTATCTCTAGCCCTAGGATCTTTGTAATTATTATCATAAAGAGTTATTGCTATAGGAAAATCATCCGAACCAGTTACAATATTTAAAACCTTAAAATCTCTAATAATTTGTTGTGACGGATCATTAACCCATGCTAAATCTATAATAGATGCGCTATTTTTTCTCAGGAATGTACATTGGGCCGGAAAATCACTTGTAGTTCTACCATTTAATACATAGAAGCCGTTCTTCTAAAAAAAAATCTACAAGTGATTTACTTCTATCATTATAATCGGAAAAAGTACTAGTTATATTATTAGAAATGTATACCATTATTACCTATAATTTCTTCTTGCAGTTGATTCAAATTTCCTATCCTGCAGTTAAAATCGCCACCTACTATTATACAACATTCTGGATATCTTACAGAAACCTCATAAATTTTTTCTTTCAAATCATTTAACAATAAATTAATATCCACGTTGGGATTGAAATATATAAAACCAATTATTATTTTTAAACACAGGCCCACTAATAGAAGCAGAGGTGGACATGTTCTGAGTCCAGTGGACCTTTATGTTTTTGGGGTCGCACCAGGATTACGATCCCGGTGTCCACATAACTCTATCATGTCTAGTTCAAGGTCACGTCAAGGTCAAGCACCTAAATTTTAAAAATAAAATTTTTTTGACCCCGGATTCTGAAAGAGCAGGAAATTTTACGTCCGGATATGCCTTGACCGATTTTTTTAATCAAACCTTTAAAGGTCATTCGAAGGTCGTTTAGAGGTCAAATATTTAATGTCATCTCTCGCATACATGGAATTTTAGCCAATGCATGGTATTTAATTTTCTATAGAAAGTGTAAATTTATGTTTTTGGGGTCGCTGATTAAAATCCCGGTGTCTATATAACTCCATCATATAAATTTCAAGGTCACATCAAGGTCAAGCACCTTATTTTCCGAAATATTTGACCTAAAAATGACCTTCAAATGACCTTTAAGGGTCTAATTGAAAAATCGGTCAAGGCATATCCAGACGTAAAATTTCCTGTTTTTTCAGAATCCGGGGTCAAAAAAATTTTATTTTTAAAATTTAGGTACTTGACCTTGACGTGACCTTGAACAAGACGTGATAGAGTTATATGGACACCGGGATCGTAATCAGCGACCCCAAAAACATAAAGGTCCAATGGACTCAGAATATGTCCACTTCTGCTTCTATTTGTGGGCCTGTGTAATTAACACGCTTCGCTTTTATTATTATTACATTCTCTGTCTTGTATACTGTTTCTGTTTTGAATTTTCTTGAATGAGGAATGAGTAATCCTCCTTTCGCTCTGCCCCTCGTTGAAT
The DNA here is from genome assembly GCA_037103525.1 of Ganaspis brasiliensis. Classification (NCBI taxonomy): domain Eukaryota; kingdom Metazoa; phylum Arthropoda; class Insecta; order Hymenoptera; family Figitidae; genus Ganaspis; species Ganaspis brasiliensis. The sequence continues at coordinate 164,340 of JAZKLR010000721.1, forward strand.
CCCTTGTCGCCTCGCTGTATATTATTTGACTTTTGAGATTTTGGGTTAGATTTTGTAGTTGTAGTGGTGACTCAATCCATATTTCACTAACACAAATAATGTCATTAATTGTGCAGCAGCATAAAATGTCTTTAAAATTATTAAAACCTCTTGCATTCCAGAATATAATTCTGGTTGGTGCAACTGAATTATTATTATCAACAGTTTTTATTCTACAGGCGTTGTGTTTTTCGCAGCTTTCTTCATTAAAATAGGTTCCAGTGAGCCGAGCTTTTTCGAATCCTTAGGTTTTTTATTTTTAATGTTAGAATCACTTTTTGAAGGGCAGCTTCTTTTTCCATTAAGTTTTGAACAGGTAGGAGTTAAGAGTTCTTCATTTTCAGGACTATTTTCCGATGTCTTTTTTGAGTATATTTTTTTAAGAGAATCTAGAGTGTAAAATTTGTTTGCCGACAGAAGACGAGTTCCTTTGATTTTTGAAAATTTTCCATTTTTTAATGACATCGATTGGAAATTTCTCAATTCTCTTCGGATTTCTCTTTGTTCAAGAGTCTTCATAGTGTTTACTAACCAAAACCTACCATTTTTTGAAAAAAAATTCATAATAATGACCATGTCCCCCCCCCCCCCCTTAACTTCCAAACAATTTGACTTAGGATGCTGAAATTAGCACACATATGTAAATTGGCGTGTAGTTTCCAGGAAAATTATAGAATCTTTCGTAAAGGCGGTCTTCATAGTGTAATTGGTTAATTCCTTATTTTTTGAAAACATATTTAAAAAAATTACCCTGACACCCCAGCTGCAAAAGTTTTGGCTTCCAATGCTAAAAATTTGTAGGGTTGGACACCCTTTCTATTTATTGCTGTAAAATCCAAAACAAATAAAATATATTAAAATGTTTTATATCGGATGAAAGTACAATTTATAAGGTAACTTATGGCCACAGAGATAAAATTTTATTTTGAACATAAACATTTTTTAAAGCACATTTTCTAATTGTTAAAATTTTCGGTCTAAAAAAAAGTTGTTCTAAGATGAACACCTTTTTAAAAGCCTCTAAAAATTGAAGTAAATAAAAAATTAACATCGTGTAACAATTCGTAAACTAATTTTTAATCATTTTACGAAATTTATTAAGAAATAACATTTCTAAAAACTTCAATTTAATAGCTGAACAGTAAAAAGTAATAAAAGATCGAAAAATATCGGTATATCATTTTCTCTAACGATAACATCACATTTCATGGTGTAAAATAAAATTTTTTAATTAATTGGCTCAAAAAATTATTGTAAAATAATATAGTGTAAAACTTTGGATAGTGTAAAATCGAAAATAAGCAAATAAATACATTGGGATTTAAGGACTGTCCATCTTAGGGTACATGACACCATTTTTTAATCTTCAGTAAAAAAATATATACGAACACTGAATTAGTAAAATTATTTTAGGATATTGTTATACGATAACCAACGAATATTATAACGTTAAGTACTCATTCTAAATCATAAATTAAAATAACTTTATAGTCTAAGAGCTGGCTACATAAAAATGCATGTTATAAGACACATTAAATATTAATACATAGATGGGTTCCATTTGAGCCCACGAATACCGAATGCGAAGTCTGCCTGCGCGATTAGGACGATTAAGGCCGCGTACAGACGATCAAAAGTGATAAATTTGAGAAGAAAAAAAATAATAAGCGACATTAATAAAAATTATATAAATGTAAAGTATTTGTTACTAGTAAACGTGTAATATGATTGGCAGACAATTTTCTGGACGACAAAGGGTTGGCAGACAGGGTCAAAGGTGCGTTATCTATAGTGAAAAAATGATGATAAGGGTCATTGCTAAAAATTATTGCTAATAGTTAATGAACTCTTGTGGAAGCTATATGTCAATTGGCAGACAAAAATTCGGACGATAACATCGAGGCAGACAACAATAAAAGCGCGATTTACATGCGATTTGGAGCTATTGGATTAAAATGTTCATTTTTAAGAAATGTGAAATTTTTTTGCACTACATTAATTTTTAAACATAATTTAATGTTTTCATAGACTTTAAAACGAATATAATTTATTTTAAAATAGCTTTTTTATAAAAATGAAAATAATAAAAACTGAAAATGTCATCTCTTTATTGAGTTTTTGATTTTTTTGAAAAATAGATATTAGATTCAAACTTTTGAGAAAAATGTATCCCATTTTAAAAAAAAAAAGAGCAAAATCGGTCAGTTAGTTTAAAAGGTAGAGCAGCTTTTCCGAATTTCAAAAGTTAAAATCAATTCTGACGCGAGCGACTGCTGTCGCGTGTCGCTGCATTCTCCCACTCCTTGTACCTAAGATAGGTAAAATATCGCACACACTTTTACCTTCATTTTAAACAACTATAAAATGCAGTATTGATTTGGTAATTTTTTTGGTAACAGTGTAAACTTAAATCTTTCAATTGGTATAAATTTTTTTTTTTTAATATTAATAAATAAATTGTAACGATTAAAAATAAAAATAAAAATTATCTCCCCCCCACCTTGGAATTAGGTGAATTTTTTTCCTTTCAAAATTTCAGAAAAATATTATTAATCGAATACATTTTATCCCGATATTATTAAACAAAAATTGGCTGAGGTACGCTTAATTGTTTATAGCTGAAAATATTACCTCTTTTCTCCCGCTATTTTTATGCAAGTAAACAAAAAAATCAATTAGTGTATATATGTAAAGAATAGATCTAATCTTCGCAAGTAAAATGAGATCTTGAAAAATGTGATTTCTTCAGTTTCTTGGATTTCTGATACACGAAAAGAAACATTGTTCTTACTTAACAAATAGATTTGTTTAAAAACTATTTATACAATTGGGATCTAATTTAAGACACTCATTAAAGGTCTCAAAGGCAATACTTTCTGTCAGTTTAAGAGTGATTTCATTAAAATTAAACAAATTATTTAACAATTAGGAAATTGCCATTTTTAACTGTTTAAATTAATTTTCTCATAACCAAATAATTAGATATAACACTGTATTTTAGTGCATTTTTTCGAGTTATTTTTCTAATAAAATTATAGTAAATACGATTAAAATTAATTAAGAGAATTTTTTCGTAAAATTAAAGTTTTCGGAAATAAGCGTTATTCGCCTTTAAAATTTACAATTTTTAAATAAGAGGGCTAAAATTCGAAATTCGGGTGTATTTTTTCGAGTTATTTTCAATAATTTAATATAAAATTATAAAATTAAATAAAAGAACTAATCTAGTATTAATTTAATGATTTTTTAAAAGAATACTCGTGTTAGTATGGAACCCTACACTGAAAAAAATGAGTTAGCTACTATATGGATAGCTAACTTTTAGCTGTGGTGGCTAATTTTAAGGTATTTTAGCAAAAAAAATTAGCTATGAAAGCTAATTATTAGCTGTGTTAGCTAAAAAAATAGCTATCCATATAATATCAATTAAGGTTAGTGTCACGTCGGAAAGACAATAACTTTATATTTTTATTTAAATTTTAATATTTATTTAAGCCTACGAAATTAATCGCAATAGCTCGGGAAATCGTTCTGTTCGGGTAATTCTAGTGTTTTTTTTTTGGAATTATAACATTTATAATTTCTCAATTTTCTAATCAAGGGTTTTTCCTAAACTCAAAAATAAAAAAAAGGTGGGGCCACTCTCTATAATAATAGGGGAACCCTGCAATAAAAAAAAGTACTCTACCAAAATAACAATACTAAAGGACCAACTCCAGCCATCCAGAACCTAATCGGTACCGGAGTCGGGAAGCTAAACCTGAAAAAGTCAAAAATTAATTTGGAAAGGAAAGAAGTGAAAATAGAAAGAGTTTAAATTTATTTTGATTTTAACTTTATTCAACTTACTTTGTTTGGTCGTATGTGACACTTATGATGTATAAAAGAGAATCCAGATCCTTGGAAAATGGCACAGGCATCCAAGAATTCAAGGAGAAAATTTTCGTACAGTTAAACATTACTGATAAACTCAATTAAATAGATATTTCAACGTCAAATGCTTGTCTAACACAAATAATCCTTGTTGCACTTTTCTCATTCCGATGTTAAAAATCTTTAAATAGTTTTTTTAATGTATACTTTTTTCTAATTGTTTTGAGTTAATTGAGTATTAAAAAGAAAAATGATTTGATTTTGACTTCCGACTCTCCATTCTTGATGAGAGTTTTCTGACACTCCATTCTCGATGGAAGTTTTTCGGAGAGTGTTTTAACTTTTCGTGTATTTCCTTCCCTTAGCTTCTGAGAGAAGAAGAAGTGGGAAGATAAAACAGGGAGAAACTAGGGGAGTCTTAGAAAACACCAATGAAAAAGGCCCTAAACGCGTCAGGGTGTAGGCGTGTGTTGAGGGTAGAGAAAGAACGACGAAGAAGAACGGCGAAAAGAGAGAAAACCGATAATGAGGGGTGGCTAGTGGGACTTGCATGCTTGCGTGGGAGTAGAGAATGCATTAGAAAAGCTAAGAAGTCAACCATTTTCCTAATTTTGATTTGGTCCTGAAAAGTGTCTCAAAACTGAGTAGGTGGAGAAAATCCGCCCTAAAACACAACAGTTCTTGTTGATGCTGCCCTCTGTACCACTTCCAAGGATCCTGGTTACAAATGATCAGAAATGATTCACTACATAATTTTGAAATATAAAAATTAAATGTTAACAATGAATAATGTTGAAAATATAAGTAATACAATTCTTAAATTCAAATTTGTTTATAATATTAGTATTTTAACAATTTCAGATGAATATAGGTTTGATTTTGCCTAAATATTAATTATTTTTCATTATTTTAAAAGAAAAAGATTAATGTATGTTGAATAATGCAATATTTAATTTTCCTAGATTTTCGATTTCTAGGTTATGTTTCTCATAGAGTGAATGTCGAGTATTCGTTTTATTCTTTCGATTTAACTGAATTCAAATGAGAACTATCAAATTTTTTATGTATATTCAATAAATTTTTATGTATCCATGTTTTTCAATTTTTAGGTTATGTTATATTAACTTTTAATTAAAAGTTAATTAATTTGATGAACATATTCAGTAGAATATTTAATATTCAATCATTAAATAAAGAATAAATTTCAACTAAATCCATTGATACTGAAATGTTACCATTTAATTTATTTTTCATAATTTCTGAATTTTAAGGTTATGTTTGAGTGAAAATTTCATTATTGAATGATTGATATGTTTATTTAACCTTAAAATTGAAATTAGACTTGTTCTATTAATTTTAAGAATGTTTTTAATTGTGTTTTTGTTATTTTCTTAATTTTTACATTTTTGAGGTTATGTTACCTCGAGATACGTTTATTTTATAAAAGTTGATTAACAATTCTTATATGAATTCAAATTTAGTATTATCAATCTTAGAATTGATCTTAATCAATTGACATAACCCTTTTCTTTTGTTTTTCGCGTATTTTTTAGTACATAACCTTAAATCTTCAAAAGTCTAATTGAAAATATTAAGCAGCTATAATTTACATCATTTAGCAAATCAATTTAAAGCGATTTATAATTATTTTTAATTATTATTATTTTCAAATGCTATTGTGCTCACACACACACACACACACACGCGCGCGCGCGCACACGTATGCACATACATACACAGATATATTTCAGTATAAAAGAGTTAATTAAAAGGGTTGAAGGAATTTTTATGCATTTTAAGTATTCAATTAGAATACTCTGTAAATATTATTTTTTTGTTAAAATCGTAACTTTTTTTTACTTATACATGGGGTCATTTCGACGGATGTCTGTTTTATACATTATCATCATTTTCTTGGAATGTTTATTTTACTGAAACATTGGAAGTAATAAATAAGATTACTGGTCCAGTTTCGAGATTTGAAAGAAACAGACTTTTTAGGGAAACAGGGATAGTGTGACGAATTTACAGTGTGGGCCTGCAGTCAAGGACGGAAGTGAACACTTGTCCAAAGTGAGGGTCAGCATCGTCTATATCAGAGTTTGCTTAGCGCGACCCCTAATTTTAGAGTTTTTAGGGACTCGTTTAGAAAATCGAGTCGTTGGCAAGACATCTGTTAACGATAAAGTCTTGTTTAACCGAACTCTGGGAAAACTCGAAAGAAGATGCTGTTCCTCCCTTTTCAAGAAAAAGTCAAATTTATGTTCTTCGTTTGAAACGAAGAAATAAAGATTTTTTTTAAAAGATGAAAAAAAAACGGAGTGGCTCACGACGTTACATTAGCTAAGGTAGCTAACTCTTAGCTATTGCTGCTAATTTTTTTCTCCGTGTAGGTTTGGATGTGAGTGTAACTCGCACTTGTCAGATTTTTTTAAAAATCCTGATAATGAATAAAATAAAGCTTAAAAAGACCTATAAAATGATAGGTCGCAAGATAATTTTCAATTATTTGGTTATGAGAAAATTAATTTAAACAGTTAAAAATTGCAATTTCTTAATTGTTAAATAATTTGTTTAATTTTAATGAAATCACTCTTAAACTGACAGAAAGTATTGCCTTTGAGACCTTTAATGAGTGTCTTAAATTAGATCCCAATTGTATAAATAGTTTTTAAACAAATCTATTTGTTAAGTAAGAACAATGTTTCTTTTCGTGTATCAGAAATCCAAGAAACTGAAGAAATCACATTTTTCAAGATCTCATTTTACTTGCGAAGATTAGATCTATTCTTTACATATATACACTAATTGATTTTTTTGTTTACTTGCATAAAAATAGCGGGAGAAAAGAGGTAATATTTTCAACTATAAACAATTAAGCGTACCTCAGCCAATTTTTGTTTAATAATATCGGGATAAACTGTATTCGATTAATAATATTTTTCTGAAATTTTGAAAGGAAAAAAATTCACCTAATTCCAAGGTGGGGGGGAGATAATTTTTGTTTTTATTTTTAATCGTTACAATTTATTTATTAATATTAAAAAAAAAATTTATACCAATTGAAAGATTTAAGTTTACACTATTACCAAAAAAATTACCAAATCAATACTGCATTTTATAGTTGTTTAAAATGAAGGCAAAAGTGTGTGCGATATTTTACCTTCCTTAGGTACAAGGAGTGGGGGAATACAGCGACGCGCGACAGCAGTCTCTCGCGTCAGAATTGATTTTAACTTTTGAAATTCGGAAAAGCTGCTCTAACTTTTCAACTAACTGACCGATTTTGCTCTTTCTTTTTTTAAAATGGGATACATTTTTCTTAAAAGTTTCAATCTAATATCTATTTTTCAAAAAAATCAAAACTCAATAAAGAGATGACATTTTCAGTTTTTATTATTTTCATTTTTATAAAAAAGCTATTTTAAAATAAATTATATTCGTTTTAAAGTCTATGAAAACATTAAATTATGTTTAAAAATTAATGTAGTGCAAAAAAATTTCACATTTCTTAAAAATGAACAATTTAATCCAATAGCTCCAAATCGCATGTAAATCGCGCTTTTTATTGTTGTCTGCCTCGATGTTATCGTCCGAATTTTTGTCTGCCAATTGACATATAGCTTCCACAAGAGTTCATTAACTATTACCAATAATTTTTAGCAATGACCCTTATCATCATTTTTTCACTATAGATAACGCACCTTTGACCCTGTCTGCCAACCCTTTGTCGTCCAGAAAATTGTCTGCCAATTATATTACACGTTTACTAGTAACAAATACTTTACATTTATATAATTTTTATTAATGTCGCTTATCATTTTTTTTCATCTCAAATCTATCACTTTTTATCGTCTGTACGCGGCCTTAATCGTCCTAATCGCGCAGGCAGACTTCGCATTCGGTATTCGTGGGCTCAAATGGAACCCATCTATGTATTAATATTTAATGTGTCTTATAACATGCATTTTTATGTAGCCAAACTGTTACAAAACTTTTTGTATACACAAAATCACGTGGTATGTGTAGAAAAAAAACCAACTGGTTCTTTTTCTTCAAATGTGCATCAGAATCTTCGTCTATACAAACAGTAAAAATGACAGAAAGCATAAGGCGCAGTTACCTTAAACAAAAATTGTATACGAAATGTCCATCTTGGGACCCACTCCCCTACCAAAACATTTTATTTAGTGTATAATACCTACTAGGCCAACCTACTTTAACGCGTAATACAGAACCAAAAAATTCTTGTCACTCACAATAACTTGATGTCAAAAGATGTCTGAATTTCTACTCCGATATTTCTCGATGTAATCAGCTTTATCTATTTTGCAAATGTTAAAATTTCCTATGCACATTTTGTTTGTTTCTTTTTTTTAATACATAGTTTAGTTTTTCGTAAATTGAAATGATATTAACTTTAATTTTTCTTTTGTTGTTGTTATTGATGCTGATTATATATAACTCTGTAAGATGTCAATAGCAATGCCTCCTAGTGAATTTACGCACTTTGTAAACCGTCATATAAATCTTTAATTTAATCTGTACCTTATGTACGAAAGGGCATCAGGTTTAAAAATTTTTAGGCCCATTTACATGTAATAAATAAATGATAAAAATTATTTTTTATCCCACAGGCACAAACGTGGCGCTTTTAGATGCCTGTAGGCAGGGTCTAAACGCATTTATTTGTTCGACCGGGTGAAAATGGCTTCCATTTTTTCCTTAGGGAAAAAATGAACAGCTGATCCATGCATTTTTTCACCACAGGGCAAAAATGGCCGCCATTTTCATACGGTCAAACAAGTGAATGCATTTAGACCTTAACCTACAAACATTTAAAAGCACCAAGTTTGTGCCTTTGGAATAAAAAGTATCGTAAGCAACACGGGTTTAAAGTCAGTCCAATTTGTTTACAATGATGTTTGTGTACTCGTTTACGTCTCGGGCTTCGCCCTCGATTGTCACTCGTACACAAACATCAGCGTAAACAAATGGCTGCCTTTAACCCCTTGTTGCTTAATATACTATTTAAAAATCGTTTCCTAGTGGAAAATTTCAAATCTCTACCTCATATAATTGAAAAAAATTAGAGAGGGGAAGCCTTCAACTTGGTACGAGTGTAACTCGTACTTGACCGATTTTTTTATTAAAAAGTGCTAGTGGCCTATATAGGCAAGTATTAGCAACAAAAAAAGAAAGCTAGAGAATTGCAACTTTATATAAATTTATCCATTTTTATCGTCAGAAGAGGTTCTTTGGATTATTCAATGAAAAGTTGGAAATAAACATTATTAAATTGTTTAAACAATTGTTAAATAAAATTTGTTTTCCCATGCATTTTTTGACCACTCTAATTGGCGATTTAAACAGCTAAAGCTGCGCCCCTATCGGCCGACTTTGAATTAATATTGGTGTGACTCTGCGGGAAATTCCATGTGTTTTGTGTTTTGGCAGTGTTTTTATGTTTATTATTTCGATTTTCAGAGAATGTGTAATATTTTATTGTAAATAATTTTACAACCACCGAATAAATATCTAAATAAAATTACAAATGAACATAAATTTTCGTGGAAAAAGGAAAAAAGAGACCGACACAATCTTTGCGTTTCCACTGTTTCCACAGTACTCCGTGTTAAAAAATAGGGAAAATCATTTTTACCAAATTCTAATTGATCTTTCAAGACACTAATAATAGGAATAAAAACGATAAAAGCTTAAATGATAATGTATGGGTTTGCAATAATATTTTAAACCCAAGGATTAAAATCACAACTCGCAAGGCTCGCAAGTTATGTGATATATTGTGATATTTTTTGGTTATCGTCACCTTAATAAGCAAACCTCGTAACTCTATTTACCACTACTTTACAGGAGAGCAAAAAAACTGTTTATACGCATTAAATTGGATGTTCAAGCGGAAGTAAAAGTTTCATTAGATGCGTAACGATTATTTTTTGTGTACTGATGTAAAAATCAGATATTTTATTTACATTACGATATTTATTTTACGTTCATTCCTCTTAAAAATGGAGTTACGAGGTTAGTACTTCAAGTAAAGAAGGTAAAGAAACATTTTTTGGAGTTACGAGGTTAGTACTGACAGGATAGGTTTAAAACGTTTAAAATAAAATTATTAAAATTTTTTTGCGAGGTTAAACTCAACAATCATTAACACTCCCATGGGTTAAAGCAACCCCAAGTGGCAAAGTGCCCCAAAGAGTAAAAATTTCACCGGGGCTCAAAATGACCCCAGGGGTTAAAATTACTTACCTAGTGTTTTAAGATAATTACGCATGCGGAATAGCGATTTATAGCAATTCCGCTTGCGGAATTGTGTTTTATGGAACTTCCGCATGCGGAATGGTGGTTTTTGGATTTTTTTTGAGGAATTTTGTATTTTAAAAATTCCACATTCCGCATGCGGAATAAACTTTTTTAAAAATTCCGCATCCCGCATGTGGAATCGTATTTTTTGAAAATTCCGCATCCCGCATGCGGAATTGTTTTTTGAAAATTCCACATTCCGCATGTAGAATCGTATTTTTTTAAAATTCCGCATTCCGCATGCGGAATAGTATTTTTAGAAACTTCCACATTTCGCATGCGGAATAAACTTTTTTAAAAATTCCGCATACGGCATGCGGAATCGTATTTTTTGAAAATTCCGCATCCCGCATGCGGAATCGTTTTTTGAAAATTCCACATTCCGCATGCAGAATCGTATTTTTTGAAAATTCCACATTCCGCATGCAGAATCGTATTTTTTAAAAATTCCGCATTCCGCATGCAGAATAGTATTTTTAGAAACTTTCGCATTCCGCATGCGGTATCGTTTTTTGTAAATTCCGCATTTCGCATGCGGAATAAACTTTTTTCAAAATTCCGCATCCCGCATGCGGAATAGTCTTTTTGACAATTCTACATTTCGCATGCGGAATCGTTTTTTGTAAATTCCACATTTCGCATGCGGAATAAACTTTTTTCAAAATTCCGCATCCCGCATGCGGGATCGTATTTTTTAAAAATTCCGCATTACGCATGCGGAATAGTCTTTTTTGACAATTCCGCATTTCGCATGCGGAAGTCTTTTGAATATTCCGCATGCGGAATTTCCATAAAACACAATTCCGCAAGCGTAATTATCATAAAACACTATTCCACATGCGTTTTTGTCCAAGCAGGATAGTATAAACTATTAAATAAATGTCTCCGATATCTTACATATTCGTATAGTCAGAGTTACGAGGTTTGCCATTAACTATTTTTCGCGAAGGAGTTACGAGGTTTGCTGGATCGAGTTTTTTAACTGATTTTTTCGTTTGAGAGTTATGCCATTGAAAGTACAAATGTGTTCATGTATGAGGAATCGAATAACATCAAAAATTGAATTTTGACCAAAAGTGGAGTTACGAGGTTTGCTTATTAAGGTGACGTTATGTCTTATACTACAAGTTTCTAATAATGATTTTTTATTTACTGCTTATTTGTTGAAGATGAATAAGATTTAGAATTCCAATTATAAATTAATTGAAAAAAAAAAACGAAAAGAACAATCTTAGAAATATAACCAAAAAATATCAATACAGACTTACGTGTCGTGATTTCTTAATGAATTTTTGGCCGTTGAATGTGATCCTAGATCCCAAAATTTCCGAGCACGTCCGAATTTGGAGAAAAGTGGGGGCAAAGACCCAAAAAATAGCCAAAATTTATGTTTGTGGTCTCTACCCCTTTTTTTAAAATTCTCAATTTTATTAATCTTGAACATATATGAATGATCAAGTAAACGTCTCAAGCTTTAATTTAAGATGCTGTGGAAGTCTCTAGCACGTCAGGTTAAAAAGTAAAAAAAATCTTTAAGAAAACCACCAATAATACGTCTTTTAGGGTATTTACCCCCACTTTTTTCAAAATTCTTAATTTTTTATTTGATCTGGCGTATAAGGGTCTTAAAGTGCACGTTCCAAGCGTAAATTTAAGAAAACATAGAAGTCTCCGGGGGCGGCTTTAGGCAAAGTGTTCGGAAGGGGCGATATGTGGGACTGGAAGTCTCTAGCACGTCAGGCTAAAGAGAAAAAATTTTTGAAAACCTCCAAAAATACGTTTTTGTGACACTTTACCCCCACTTTTCGCAAAATCCTGACGTGCTTTGTAATATTCCTGTAATATTAGCTTGAGTCGGACATTTCAATATCACGTCATTATCACTGTATCTATTCCGTAATATTACTAATATAACAATATGATATCACTGTGATATTCACGTAATATTACTTGCGGCTTTGGAATTATCTTTAATCTACATTAACTAAACTTAAACTTACAATAACAATTGCGTGTACGTTTTTCTATACGGTCTCACAATACGTTAAACTAAAAAATTAAATAAATATAAAACAAAAAAACCGTGTCAAACAACGTAAACTTAAATGAATAAAAGATACTTTTTTATTTTACGGGCAAATGGTGTACATATTAATCAGAATTACTTGTCATTATTGGAATTTTTAGTAGAAAAAGTCTCTCCGTGTATTATCCATTATCGATCAATAAGAAACATATTATTTTGTCTTACTTTGTATACTTAAAATTAATTTTAAACAACTTCTTTTTTATTTCAGTCAATGGAAGCTACCAAGGCTCTTTTACGACAAAGTTTAAGAAATAAATTGAATGCAGCTTTGGATTCTGAAACCCACATATTGGTGAAGCAATGGTGTTCAAATGAATGTCAAGAAGCTATTAAGGCATATACTACGAAAAAAAATTGAGCGAGTGTCAAAAATAGGCATAATGATAATGATGATATGATCATGGAAGCAATGATGTATTGATTCACAAAATGTATGAAAAGTAAGAATAGTTTTAAGGTTAAATTGTGTATCATGAGTTACACATGTATATATATATATATATGTGTGTGTGTTATATATATATATATATATATCAATTAGTCTATCGTTCAATCACAAATTTTAAAAAACACTTATAAACATCCTGTTTTAATTGAGAAGCAAGGAGTACACCCTTTCATGTTAAATATAAAAAGCAGATGTAATAACGATCTTTGAAAGGAAATTGGAATGAAACTCCAAAATTGTTATTGTGTCTAAATTATGACGGTCCGTCGGACATGATTTTCCTACCTCATCAGGCAAAAAATTGGTTCACACATAACGAAGTTAACAAGTCAATAGTATAAAAAATACATTTTTTGTATATTTAAAGTAATATTTTTTAAAGACTCAAACGGAACTCTAAACGACTCGACGTCATGATCAAAGCATCGTAACTTTGACACAATAATAAATTTGAAGGTTTTTTCAAATTTCCTTCCAAAGATCGTTTACATCTGCTGTTTATCCTGTTTTAAATGTTTATTTTAAGTTTTAAAGCCGAAAAAATAAGCCAAACCTAATTTTGCAAAACTGAATGTAGCCGAATTACTTCCGCCATGCAAGAGTAGGTTTCTCATAACTAAATCCCAGATAGTACCCGAATTTCCGGGAGCTTTTCTAGAAGTTTCCTATAGTAAAGTCGGAAATTACCAACGAAAGTCTCCACGAAACTTCCTGGACATACCGAAATGTCCCTTTCCTAAGAAGTTTCTATTGGAAACATCCCGAAAACTTTCTTTGGAAGCTTCCAGGAAACATATCTTGGAAACTTCACGCAAACTTCTCGTGTCTAGAACGTTATAATGTTCTACTTGTGTCCTACTTGCGTACTGAATAAATTTTTGTATCTATTTTAAATAATGCAAATGTGCTAAAAAACATAAATAAAATGTTTGGGAATTATAAATTCAACTTCAATTATCATGTTTGCAAAGGTCCTTATTGAAGAAAGCACTCCTTTCACTCCTTCTCACACAGGCCCAGTTGCTATCAGTTTACTATCAGCTGCCGCAGATAGTGCGACAAAAGCAAGCCTTTTTGCATGTGTTGCTCGAAGTTCGTGCGAAAGGCGCACGGGAAACCTTCATGCTATAAACTCAAACAATTTTTTCTCTCAACTGTGATTTAAAACGTGACAGAAAACACGTTTTTTGAGGACTTATTTCCAAGCAATAACTTTCACCTCTTCGTAAACAAAATCTGATAATACGAAAAATATAAAGAAATTCGCTGATCCCAGGTTCGAATTTTGGTCGACCGCCATAGTTTGACCGACGGCCCGAAGTTGGCCATACTGTGGCAGCGGAAGTTTCGGCAACCAAAATTGGCCCAACTTTGGGCGACATTATTAATCAAAGCTGGATCAACTATGCATGTCAACCATGGCAACTTAAAACTATTACAATCTTTTATTCTAAAGTTTGAAATTTTTTTTTTTATGAGATATAAGCAAAACCAGACGGGGTCTATACTTTTTCCTCGACTGCATCTATGAGCATTAAGAAGGTTCTATCATAAATAGAATAAACATTACCATTTTCATCAAATTTGGTCCACTAGTATATAATGGTTCTATAATGATGCAGTTAAATTTTTGAGACCTTAAGGCACTTGTGAAAAAAGTTATAAGCGTCTTTGTTTTTTTAACATTTTATATGGAGTCTTATGGGAATTGAGTAGTTTGTTATATATATTTATATATATTTTTACAAATATCTTCAGGTTTCAAAAATTTAACTGCATCATTATAAAACCGTTATCTACAAGTGGACAAAATTTGATTAAAATGGTAATGTTAATTCTGTTTACCATAGAGTGTGATTACACCGCTGGCTTAAGACTGGTGAAAAATGCTTAAAAACAGGCTTAAAAGAAGCAGCTTGGTTTAGTTGCAATGGTAACCGATACTTTCAAACCAAATTAATAAGTTTAGTACATACACACAAAACCTATCAATCATTTAATGGTGTAACGAGAGAGAGAGAGAGAGAGAGGAAAAAGAGGGAGATGACATGCTTAGGTATTAACTTGACACATTCTTTTATTAGACAACCCTTATGATTTTGAACAATGCTACATCTAGTTTCGACAAAACTACACTTGGCAAGGCTATATGGTAAATTAAAAGTGCCAATGGTCGAAGTAAATCAGCTACATTTACACGGAAAAAAAATATTCATGAATAAGTACGGAATTTATCACAGGGGTGACACTATGAGTTGAAAATTAGTAAATATGTCAAACGTGACCGATAGAGGCACTGTCTGTGCCTTGTGCCGATATTTAAAAAAATTCATGGGAGAACTCTTGCAAAGACTATTTTCAGTATTGAAAAACTAATTCGCTAATTGCATATCTATTTCACACTAATTCTTAATACTTGTAGCATCTTTTACAACTTTTAAATCAATGAAAAACATTGTCCAGTTTGAGATTTTAACAAAAATAGAAATTTATACATAACCTCCAAATACATTGAAGAACGTTCTGCGCAGATACCAGATGTTTGAAACGTTCGAGATTATTAAAATCGATTAATTCGATATTCATCTGGAGTCTGCGCAGAACGTTCATTAATGTATTTGAAGGTTATGTATAAAGTTCTATTTTTATTAAAATCTTAAACTGAACAATGTTTTTCATTGATTTAAAAGTTGTAAAAGATGCTACAAGTATTTAGGATTAGAGTGAAATAGATATGCAATTAGCGAATCAGTTTTTAAATACTGAAAACAGTCTTTGTAAGAGTTCTCCCATGCATTTTTTTAAATATCGGCACAAGGCACAGACAGCGCCTCTTTCGGTCACCAGCAACTTTCATGTTATTTTTTTAAATAGAAAAAGCATACAAGTGTCACCCCTGTTGAATTTATTCATAAGTTTGGGACAATAGAGAAAATTTGACGATTCTTGATGAGCTTTTGTTAACAATTAACGAAAATTCAGCAGAAATCCCGAAACAGTCATGTAGAAACTAAAATATGGTTCAGCACTTTATATTTCAGTAAATACTGCTGAACCAGTTCCTGACTTTTATACATTAGGAGGCATGGCCTCTCACCCACTGTTTCTTAGCGCGCTGCAAGCCGTTGCTCGTAAATAACGTATTTGTAAATACTTGTAACTGCGTCAATGGCCTAGTGGATACAGCGGGCGGCTTTAGAGTGAGGGGTCGCGAGTTCGAGTCTTCCAACTTCGGATTTTTCTGTTTCAGATTTTAAAATATTTCATTTAAATCAACAATCTACAGGTAAATGGTATGTTTAAAATCAGACCGAAAGAAGTCAAAATATAAATTTTATTTTCCATCTAATCTATAAAAATTTTTCAGGAACTAGTTCATTATTTACCTAAAATATTTAGGTTTGAATAAGTACTGAATTTCCTTCCTTGCCCCAAACTAAAGTACAGAGTTCATGAAAATTTAAGAAATTATTTTTTTCCGTGTAGTTTTGGCAAACCTACTCTTTCCAAAACTAAGCTTGAAACTTGGCTTGATTTTCCATCCATTTGACATTTTCAGCTTTTGAGCCTAACATTCATACTAAATACTGTATACGTGAAAAGTCAAGGTACTGAAAAAATTTAATTCTTTAGTTTAAATAAAACTAAACAAGAAAGCGAATCCTCATTGAAAGCAACAACTTTACGAGAAAATATAAATATCTAGAATTAGATACATATGCAATTTCGAGAAATCTATTCCTTTTACAATCTAAATTCTAATTGTATCAATCATCATTATCATTGTAAATTTTAAAATAAGAAATGTTTTTAACTGGTATAAATATATGACTCTTCTATTATTATTCGAAAAGATGTCTTTTCAATTATATCATTCCACCTTGCATAACAACACATTAGTTGAAAAAAAAAGTTAAATAAATAAATCAGTGTGACAGTATACATAATTTTTATATATTTCAATATTCTTGTATGAGGATTGCAGATTGTAAATATGAGGATTAAAAAATATGTGACAGAAAAGGGAGATTAATTCAAATTGCGTACTTTGAAAAATGATTTAATTACTGTAGTGTATAAAGTTGTATGCTGCATTCTTTCACTGTTATACACAAAATGAAATTAGGTAAAGTTTAAAAAACAATAATAGACACATCATGCAGTGATTGTCAAAAATGTTTGCATATACAACGCTTGTTTATGAATTAAATAATAGTGATAATAAATGATAAATCATTAAAAGGACTATTTTAATAATTAGACTTGATCTAGAAACAAAATTTTATTAATCTGTACACATTATTGTTTAATTATATGTGTTATTGTTAGATTTAAATAAAAAAAACTACTCATTATACTCTTAGATTTTTATTTTGTCAATTGACTATCCTGTGTTGTTAAAAATTACCGCAGTAAAATATTTTTGGAGTTGTTAGAAAAGTATCTTGAATCGCCTGGGGTCGCCTGTGTTTTCTCCAAAACTCAATTATCACACTGAGAAAAATCTGTTGCGATTATTGCTTGAAATCATTTGTGCATTTTTTTCATAATTCGGTACCTCCGAGCAAAAAAAACCACTCTCGCGTTATACGCCTATTGATATTTTTAATTTTGTAAGTTTCTGAAACTGAAGAAATTAGTTTCCTGGAAAAATTGGAAAAACAAAGTGTGGTTTTTTGACGTTCATTTTAACAATGGTTGTTTTAGAAAACCGACGTCAGAGAGGAGTTTTTAGGCGTATAACACGAGAGTGGTTTTTTTTTTGTTCGGAGGTACCGAATTCTATTGATGTTATGTTCATAACAGAACGTATAGTAATTGCTCGGGCTTGGCCTGAAACTGCGGACCGGCCTAATAGTTAGATGGATTCTTGAATCCATTTCACCGAATTTTAATTAACCTAAAGGCTATTTATCAAAAATCAAATTTTACAGAAATTTCAATTACACCCCGTATAGAAAAGTTTTGTGGGCGCCAGTTGGGTCCCATATAGGTTTCCCAAATTTAAGGTGGGCCCCAGTTGGATCTTCCCACTGGGAAATTAGTGGCTTGTAATGCTCAACCCAGTTAGTGCCAATTCACTAAAAAAGATCGTAAAAATGTAAGATCGTTAAAAAATATTCATTACAACTTTTAACAATATACTTCACCAACATTTTCTTTAATTATATGAAAATTAGTTAATAACAATTGTTGCATGTATTTTTTAATTTGTTTAAACAAATCAATATTCTTTTTTTGAAACTTTTCATCTAATAGAGCTAGAGTGTTGTAACTTTTTCTTAACTTTGCAACTTTTCAAACCTATAAAAGCCCAATACTAATAATAAACGAAAATCCACAATTATGAAAATCGTTTAAACAAATTAATATTGTTTATTTGCAACTTTTCATCTAATTAAGCTAGAGAGCTGAAACTTTCTCTTAATTTTGCAACTTTTCAAGCTTATGAAAGCTTAATATGAATAAAAAACAAAAATCCACAATTATACAGTGCGATTCCAAGTGAAATTTACGTTTTTTTTCCGGCAGGTTAACGGCGAGCAATGAAACTTTAGAATTTTATTATATTTAGTATGACTAATGGTTTACATAAATATTAGGTCAAAATATTAATTACTTTAAAAGAATTGAAACTTGCAAAAAAAATTTGAAATCGCAATATCTTCTGTTCTATCAGTCGTATCCAGGTTTTCTTTTTTTTAAAATGCTCAGAAAAATAAAAGGAATAATTCTATTTCAGGACAATTTTTTATAATTTTAAAATTAAAAATGTTATTAAATAAAAATTATATAACTTTTACACAGCTAAAAAAAATTCAATGACCCAAATGCTAAAACGATCTTACCTGTGTTCTTTTCAAGATTCCAAAAGAGTTGAAGTTAACTGTTACCTCCTTAATATTTAATTTTAATAAATTATAAATGTAAACATTGGAATTTGAAACTAGTAAACATTGCTAATACGTTGCGCGCGCATCTCCGGCTGAGAAGTGCAAAGCCCATGTTACACGACGTGAATTCAGTATAATCAGTGCCAGAGCAAAAAAACTTTGTACCCCTTTGTAGAATTAAAAACTATTTTTAACTATTTTTGTCAAAAATTCTTTTCTAGAATGATATTAAGCTACTGGACATTCGGTGGCATAACACACACATGAAAAAGTCGTAAACACTGTGTTTGGTAACATGGGCTTTGTACTTCTCAGCCAGAGATGCGCGCGCAACGTATTAGCAATGTTTACTAGTTTCAAATTCCAATGTTTACATTTATAATTTATTAAAATTAAATATTAAGGAGGTAACAGTTAACTTCAACTCTTTTGGAATCTTGAAAAGAACACAGGTAAGATCGTTTTAGCATTTGGGTCATTGAATTTCTTTTAGCTGTGTAAAAGTTATATAATTTTTATTTAATAACATTTTTAATTTTAAAGTTATAAAAAATTGTTTTGAAATAGAATTATTCCTTATATTTTTCTGAGCATTTTAAAAAAAAACCTGGATACGACTGATAGAACAGAAGATATTGCGATTTAGAATTTTTTTTTCAAGTTTCAATTCTCGTAAAGTAATTAATATTTTGACCTAATATTTATGTAAAACATTAGTCATACTAAATATAATAAATTTTAAAGTTTCATTGCCCGCCGTTAACCTGCCGGAAAAAACGTAAATTTCACTTGGAATCGCACTACAAATTGTTTAAACAAATTAATATTCTTTATTTGTAATTTTCATCTAATTGAGCTAGAGAGTTGAAACTTTCTCTTAATTTTGCAACTTTTTAAACCTATAGAAGCTTAATATTAATAATAAACGAAAATCCACAATCACAAATATTGTTTAAACAAATTAATATTGTTTATTTGCAACTTTTTATCTTATTGAGCTTTAGATTTAAAATTTTCTTTTAATTTTGCAACTTTTTAAACCTATGAAAGCTTATTATTAATAATAAACGAAAATTCACAATTTTAAAAATCGTTTAAACAAGTTAATATTGTTTATTTGCAACTTATCATCTAATTGAGCTACAGAGTTGAAATTTTCTCCTAATTTTGCAACTTTTTAAGGTTATGAAAGCTTAATATTAATAATAAACAAAAATCCACAATCACAAATATTGTTTAAACAAATCAATATTGTTTATTTGCAACTTTTTATCTTATTGAGCTTTAGATTTCAAATTTTTTTTAATTTTGCAACTTTTTCAGAATACCAAAGATGAATATTAATAATGAACAAAAATCCACAATTATAAAAATTGGTTAAACAAACAAAGGTTTTTATTTGCAATCATCCATCGAATTGAGCTAGAGAGTTTAACTTCTTATTAATTTTGCAAATTTTAAGCCTATAAACACCCAAAGCTTATAGTAAACGAAGATCCATAATTATGAAACTCTTTTAAATAAATTAATATTGTTTATTCGCAACGTAAATACAATTTGGGAACTGTATTACAATATTGATATTAACAATATTAATTTGTTTAAACAATTTTTATAATTGTTGATTTTACTTTACAATTAATATTGGGCTTTACTAAGATTGAAAAATTGCAAAATTAATAAAAAGTTACAACCCCGTAACTCAATTAGATGAAAAATTGCAAATAAACAATATTAATTTGTTTAAACAATTTTTATATTTTAGTTTTTTCTAATATTAGGATTTACTTAACTTAAATAGATGCAATATTAGAAAAAAGTTACAACTCTCTAGCTCTATTAGATGAAAAGTTTCAGATAAACAATATTAATTTGTTTAAACAAATTAAAAAATACATGCACCAATTGTTAGTAACTAATTTTTATGTAATTAAAGGAAATTTTGGTAAAAAATGTTGTAAAAAGTCGTAATGAATATCTTTTAACGATCTACACTTTTTTTTCGTCTATGAAGATTTTTTATGGCCCTTTTAAAAATAGTTAATAATAAAAAATTTGTTAAATAAATTATTGGATCTTATTCTTTAAACTTTCCTGAGGAGAAACAGCTTTATCCGATCGAAAAATGTTAATTTTCATGGATTTTATATCAATTCTATAAAAAAGTTTTTTTCCCCATAAATTTGCATGGGAAACTTTGAGCGGTTTGACCTAATTTCATGAATTTTTAAATTGAAATGAAGGGAAATTGCAATATATAAAGCCAGATTGACGATAAGTTTAGTATTGAAACTATTATTTAGTAACAATTTACATATTTGATAAAAACTGGGAAGCCCAGATTGGCCCCAACTGGCGCCCACGTACAAACTGGGAATTACTGAGAACTTTTCTACAAAAAATGAAAAAAAAGTTACTTTTAATCGGACCTACCGTAAGTTGTTCCTCATGAAAAACTAAAAAAATGGTATATAAAAATATACCAAAATATAAATATATAAACAGGGAAGTGGGCCCCAAGATGGACATTTCGTATAAAATTTTTGTTTAAGGTGGCAGCGTCTTATGCTTTCTGTCATTTTTGTTGTTTGCATAGACGAAGTTTTTGATGCACATTTAAGGAAAACAACAGTTCGTTTTTCTTCTACACATACCACGTGATTTTGTGTCTAAAAAAGTTTTGTTACAGTTTTTTCTCAAGTTGGTAATGTTATTTACATTTGTGATTTTAAATAAGCACTTAACGTTATATTATTTATTTATCGTATAATAATATTCTAAAATGATTTTACTAATATTGTGTTTGTATACAAATTTTTACTGGGGATCAAAAAATGGTCTCATTTACCCTAAGATGGACAGATGCGAATTCTCAATGTATTTATTTTCATATTTTCGATTATACACTTTCTCCAATAACTTGTTGAGCCACCCAACTAAAATTTCTTATTTTCCGTCATAAAATACAATGTTATCGTGAGAGAATTTGATATATCGATATTTTTCGGTATTTCATTACTTTGTTACTGTTAAGTTATTAAATTGAAGTTTTTAGAAATGTTATTTCTTGATAAATGCAGTAAAATGATTAAAAATTAGTTTAAGAATTGTTACACGTTGTTTATTTTTTATTGACCACATTTTTCAGAGACTTTTAAGAAGATGTCCATCTTGGAGATACTTTTTTTCAGATCAAAAATTTTAACAAGTAGTAAAAATGCATAAAAAAATGTTTATGTTTGAAATAAAATTTTTCCCCTGTGGACATAAGTTACCTAATATATTGTACTTTCATCTGGTGTAAAATATTTGAAAATATCTTATTCAGTTTGGATACTAGGGCATTAAATCGATACTACGTCAATCTTGTGGCCTTCTCCCCTATAGAATATAAACGGGGCGAAATTTCTGTACCGATCCAACTAAAAAAAAAATTTCCTCCGATTGGGCTAAAACTTGCCCTAAGTTTAGGTCTATGCATGAGTACATTAGCCACCAAGTATTACTAAATTTCATCAGTAACTGTGTAGTGGGGAGGGGGGTCAAGTTTTTGATGAATGGTGGGTGGACTAGTTTTTCATCACTCGTAACTTTTATACGGTCAATCGCACAAATTTTTGACCTATATACTTTTGAAAGGGTTTTTTCTGCCCTTTCAAACGGTAAAAAGAATTTTTTCGAAAATTAAAAATTTGACCTTTTTTTTTAAAATCAAAAATATTTTTGACTTTTTTTTCAAAATCGACATTTTTTTTTCATTTTTTATTTTTTGAAAATAAAGTTTAAAATGTGTACTTTGAGTACACCAAGTATGAAAAGGTCCTTTTTTTTTGTTTTCGAGATATTAAATAATGAATTTTTAAAAATTAAATAAAAAAAAGTAATAATTCTTTAAAAAAGTAAATTTAGAATTAATATGAATTTTTATTATAAAGACAATAAAAATTTATATCCAACAAAACCCAAATATATAACATTTTGCATAAAAAGTATTAAATAAAAAAAATTTAAATAATTATTAATAAAAAGTTAATTATGACATTCTTAGCGTCCAAATAAAAAAAATCATAAGGTCAATTCTCTTTTTATTGTATGACTTATTTATTTGTTTATTTATTTATGTGGATGTTTTTTTATTTATATGTTTAAGAAAAATATCAAAAAGTACTTACCTATATTTTTACAATCGCTAGTAAAAAGAAATTAAGGAAAATAGCTATCCCTGTACTTTAAGTAGGATCACAGTTTATATCCCCTTTGTCCACAAAAATGTTTTCGTTTTTTTTGTCTTTAAGAATATAGTAAAATATTGTAGTACTGCTGTCTTCTTTTTTTATTTTAATTATAGAAGTATTAAAATACTTTTTCTGTTGTAATAAAATAATCTTGTTTTGTCTAATAATGTATCCTTTGCTTAGAATAGTTCAAATTTTGGCGCCTATTTAAAGTAGTATCAAAAGTTGCCACAGGGTGGACAACTTTTCTATTTCTCACAGTACAGATGCGTATTATATTTTATATAAGAGCTTAATATTCAAGTTTTTTATTCTATAAGGATACGTTTTCAGGTTTGTACAAATTATCTTGGTTTCTTTTTCGTATTATATACTTTTAAAAAACTAATAATATTTTTGTATTGTTGGAATAAGTTTTCTGTCAGATATTAGATCTTTTAAATTCGAGTTTTAAATACATTAAACGCAGGTTTGTGAATCTCTCTTTTTATATCGTTTGCTAACATATAGCGTAAGTAAATTTAATATTTTCTAACAATCGTTTTATTTAATAAAATAGTTTTCATTTGTTTATTGGTATTTTAATCAAACATGGCTCCTAGTAAGCCATTAAAAGTTTGTTATAATAGATGCCTTAATCCCGTTAAAAGAAAAAGCCATCCAAATAGAGCATTACGTCCCGTAGCTGGGAGTGTACAAAGTAGATACTCTTTTCCACCAGGAGCAAAAATTTGCTTGAAATGCAATTTTGATTTAAAAGAAGAGATGAAGACTTCAACAACAGTTGAAAAACATTCAAGCTCATATATTGAAGCACAGGAAAATGAAGTAAGTGAAATAGATCTTGAAAAACCTGGTGGATTTATTGAAGAAAATGATGATCGGACAAATGATAATGACTTTGTTTTAACTCCAAATAAAATAACTAAGTCTAAATGTTCTGATGACGATTATGAACATCACAAATCGTGTGTAGAAATCTTTGATCAAATTAAGGAAAAATTTGAGAACTTAGACAATTCAGCAGAAAAATTTCAGCTTCTTACACTTTTACCAAAATCTTGGAGTCGTAATAAGATAATGACAGAATTTAACGTTTCCGATAGACATGCAAGAAATGTAAAAGATGAAGTAGCTAAATATGGTATTTTGGCTTTTCCAAAACCAAAAAAATGAAATCCAATATCGACTGAAACAGTGAATTTAGTTAAAGATTTTTACAATCGTGATGATATCAGTCGCATGATGCCTGGCATGAAGGACTTCATATCTGTCAAAAATGCAGATGGAACTCGTCAACATGTACAAAAAAGGCTTTTATTATGCAATTTAAATGAACTGTATGAGCAATTTAAATCAGAACATAAGAACGTCCAAATAAGTTTATCAAAATTTTCCCAACTTAGGCCTACCCATTGTGTGTTGGCTGGGAGTAGTGGAACACACACTGTTTGTGTTTGCACGTATCACGAAAATGTGAAATTAATGCTAAATGAAATTGATATTGAACATTTAACTAAAGACCATCAATTACAATTAGCTGATTATCATGATTGCATAAAAGCTATAATTTGTCCTATTCCGAGTACTTCTTGTTACTTAGGAGATTGTGGACTATGTCCAGGTACAAATGTTTTAAGAAAGATTTTAATTAAAGCTTTTGATAAAGATTGTGTTGAAGAGGTAAAATGTGAAATGTGGATGCAGACCGACAGATACAGTTTAAAAACACTCGTACTAAATGTTGATGAATTTACAGAAGATCTATGTGAACGCTTAAATAAGTTGAAAGTACATGATTTTATTGCCAGAGAGCAAGCATCTTTTTATAAAAATCTAAAGGAAAAATTAGTGCCAGGTGAGTTTGTCATTTCATGTGATTTCGCTGAAAATTATGCCTTTATTGTTCAAAACGCTGCCCAAGCTTTTCACTGGAACAACAATCAAGCTACCATCTTTACAGTAGTCATATACTATAAAGTAGAAGATAATTTGTTACATAAAAGCATGGCTATTATTTCGGACAATTTGTCACATGACACTGCGAGTGTATATGAATATCAGACTGTCATCATGAACTATTTGAAAGAAAATTTTGAAGTAAAAAAAGTTTTTTACTTTACAGACGGAGCAAAGCAGCATTTTAAGAATAAATATTCTTTTGCTAATCTTCTAGCTCATACACAAGATTTTGGAGTTCCTGCAGAATGGCATTATCATGCCACTGCCCATGGTAAAGGTGCTTGTGATGGCGTAGGAGCTAATATAAAAAGAGGAGCTGCTCGTGCAAGTCTCCAAGCCTCTTCAAAAGATCACATTCTTAATGCAGAAAATCTATTTAACTGGGCAAAGAAAAACTGCAAAGAAACTCACATTTTTTTTAAAAGTAAAGAGACTCTTGCTTCAACTACCCAAATGTTGAAATGCAGATTCGATAGTGCAGTAACAATAACTGTTAGTTCTCAATACCATTCCTATATACCACAAGAAGATGGTAGAATTCAACTAAAAAAATTCTCATCTGCGATGGAAAGTGACTTTTTTCCGAAAACGTTGAACAAAACTCCAAGAAAAAGAAGGAAAAATCCAAAAGCAGTCAAATCTAATACAAAGGTTTCAAAAACAACGAAATCAAACAAAACCAATAAAAAAAAATAAGTAAAACAAGCTCAATCATTTAAATCTAATTACACATATGGAAAATATTATCATACAACTCATTACACAGTTACAACATAAAATACGAATCATATTTTTAACAAAAGTTAAAATTAACATATTAACATATTTACATATTACACAGCTGTAATGCAGGCATTGAAATAACTCACATGACAGTCTAAACCCTGTAAAATGCAGATAGCAGTACTACAATATTCTACTATATTCTTAAAGACAAAAAAAAAACGAAAACAATTTTGTGGACAAAGGGGATATAAACTGTGATCCTACTTAAAGTACAGGGATAGCTATTTTCCTTAATTTCTTTTTACTAGCGATTGTAAAAATATAGGTAGGTACTTTTTGATATTTTTCTTAAACATATAAATAAAAAAACATCCACATAAATAAATAAACAAATAAATAAGTCACACAATAAAAAGAGAATTGACCTTATGATTTTTTTTATTTGGACGCTAAGAATGTCATAATTAACTTTTTATTAATAATTATTTAAATTTTTTTTATTTAATACTTTTTATGCAAAATGTTATATATTTGGGTTTTGTTGGATGTAAATTTTTATTGTCTTTAGAATAAAAAATTCATATTAATTCTGAATTTACTTTTTTAAAGAATTATTACTTTTTTTTATTTAATTTTTAAAAATTCATTATTTAATATCTCGAAAACAAAAAAAAGGACCTTTTCATACTTGGTGTACTCAAAGTACACATTTTAAACTTTATTTTCAAAAAATAAAAAATGAAAAAAAAATGTCGATTTTGAAAAAAAAGTCAAAAATATTTTTGATTTTTAAAAAAAAGGGTTAAATTTTTAATTTTCGAAAAAATTCTTTTTACCGTTTGAAAGAGCAGAAAAAACCCTTTCAAAAGTATATAGGTCAAAAATTTGTGCGATTGACCGTATAAAAGTTACGAGTGATGAAAAACTAGTCCACCCACCATTCATCAAAAACTTGACCCCCCTCCCCACTACACAGTTAATGATGAAATTTAGTAATACTTGGTGGCTAATGTACTCATGCATAGATCTAAACTTAGGGCAAGTTTTAGCCCAATCGGAGGAAATTTTTTTTTTAGTTGGATTGGTACAGAAATTTTGCCCCAACATATAAAAATGGAATAGCTTACGGCTCTGAACTTGCGCAATCAGCTCTCATCCCTATTGAAAAAGTCGACGTCGCAAACTACGTCCAATACGACGTCGTATAACACGTCGTCCATGACGTCGTTTACTGCAGCGAATTTTCAGAGAGTGCTCCACGTCGTAAACTACGTAGTACACGACGTAGTACAGGACGTCGCACACGACATAGTTCACGACGTCGTCAACAAAGTAGTTGTTTACGACGTAGTACATGACGTAGTTTACGACGCCGTACATGACGTAGTTTGCAACGTAGTTCATGACGTAGTTTACGACGTCATACACGACGTAATCTACGATGTAGTACACGTCGTCGTGTAATTGTGATTATAATTTAAGCTGTAGTCTCTTTCCTCTCATGAAAAGTATGTCAGGAAAAGAATGATCAACTAAATCTTTTAGAAAAAAAGAGTACACGACGTAGTTTGCGACGCCGTTTTCGACGTCGACTTTTTCAATAGGGATATCGGCTCTTCCGTTTTGTATTAATAATTAAGTTATTTTGATTTTTATTCGGATTTATTCACAGTGATTACGAGTGAGTAGCGTACCGCGAGAGTTCAAACATATCGCGATGGTGTTTTTTTTCTGTTGGATTGTATTATTGTATCCGCATAATCTTTTTTTATCGATTTCAATCCTTTGATGAAAATGTGTTTTGTCAATTCGTCTGAATCAGAAATTTTCTAATCGTCTATTAATACTTGTTTATCCGTGAACTACTACACGGATAAGAGATTTATTCGTGCAAATGAACATGACGACACTGTGTTTCAGAAAAATCGTTTGTAATGAGTATATGAATAAAACAAAGACAGAGATAGACATTGACCTGGCGCCACCTCGTGATTGTATAAGAACCTGAAAGTACTGAAAGCATCCCGAAAAATGATTTGCGAAGAGATTTTTTGAAAGGTCATACTGTTAAAAATTTAAGGAGTTAACGGTTGCTGGAGTTGGGAGTTAAGATTTTAGAGTTAAGGAGGAATTGGATGAACTCCCGTAGGGAGTTAAATTTGAACTCCTTTTTTTAACAGTGCAAGATTTTTTGAAAGTAACTTACAGATAGAGACGAATCGAGAAATGGTACAAATTCTACAGATTCGGATGGATATAGGAACATGTTTTTAATCAATGGAATGGATATAGAAAGATTTGCGTGAATTCATCTTTTATTAATAACTGTTAACGATAAATATTAAAATAATATATAGTCAATTTTCCATTCCGCGGAAAGCAATTTGACGTGTCCACGAAAGAGAAGGTTCTCTTTCGTTCTTAGCATTCATTAAAATGCTATTACTGAGTAAACGTTCAGGGATGTAACAACCATTTTTAATCATAGAATCTTTAAATATGAAACGGGAATTATAATAATTATTAAATAATATTTTATTTATTAATTTGGGCTGCAATAACAAATAAAAATTTATATAAAAATTTGCTCAAGTTAGTCTTTCATCTTTAAAATCACATGTTTGAAATTACGGGACGCATAAATTCATACCGATTGACATTTGGACGAAGGGCCTTTGGACGAATTGACATTTGGACGACTCGAAATTTTGACGAAAGGACATTTGGACGAAACGACATTTTGACGAATCGAAATTTGGACGAAATGACATTTAGACGAATCGACATTTTGACGAAAGGACATTTGGACGAATCGACATTTTGTCGAAAAGACACTATGACGAAAAAACATTTGGACGAATCAACATTTTGACGAAAGGACATTTGGACGTATCGACATTTTGACGAATCGACATTTTGACGAAAAGACATTTGGACGAATTGACATTTGGACGAATCGACATTTGGACTAAATGACATTTGGACGAATCGACATTTTGACGAAAGCACATTTGGGCGAATTGACATTTTGACGAAAGGACATATGGACGAATCGACATTTTGACAAAAGGACATTTGGACTAATCGACATTTTGTCGAAAAGACATTTTGACGAAATAACATTTGGACGAATCAACATTTTGACGAAAGGACATTTGGACGAAATAACATTTGGACGAATCGACATTTTGACGAAAAGACATTTGGAAGAATCGACATTTTGACGAAAGGACATTTGGACGAATCGACATTTTGGCGAAAAGACATTTGGACCAATCGACATTTTAACGAAAAGACATTTGGATGAATCGACATTTTGACGAAACGACATTTGGACGAATCGACATTGTGACGAAAGGACATTTGGACGAATCGACATTTAATCGAAACGACATTTGGACGAATCGACATTTGGACGAAATGACATTTGGACGAATCGACATTTTGACGAAAGGACATTTGGACGAATCGACATTTTAACGAAAAGACATTTGGATGAATCGATATTTTGACGAAACGACATTTGGACGAATCGACATTGTGACGAAAGGACATTTGGACGAATCGACATTTAATCGAAACGACATTTGGATGAATCGATATTTTGACGAAACGACATTTGGACGTATGGACATATTGACGAAAGGACATTTGGACGAATGGACATTTAATCGAAACGACATTTTGACGAATCGACACTTGGACGAATCTTTTTTGGCAAATAAGTTTACTCTCTATGCTGTACTT
The DNA here is from genome assembly GCA_037103525.1 of Ganaspis brasiliensis. NCBI lineage: Eukaryota > Metazoa > Arthropoda > Insecta > Hymenoptera > Figitidae > Ganaspis > Ganaspis brasiliensis. The sequence continues at coordinate 193,680 of JAZKLR010000721.1, forward strand.
GTGCATGGTTTCCAATTATTAAATATTCCAAGTGTTGATAAGGTTCAGTGTTTATCCGAGAGATGGAGCTAGGAGTATTAAAATTGTTATAAAATGAAATTTTTATATTTTTTGATAATTTTTAGGTAATTTACCTACAGATTACCTGAATTTTAATACTCCTAGCTTCACCTCTCGGATAAACACTGACCCCTATCAACACTTGGAATATTTGATAATTGGAAACTATGAACAAGTACAACATAGAGAGTAAACTTATATGACAAGAAAGATTCGTCCAAGTGCCGTTTCGTCAAAATGTCGTTACGATTAAATGTCGATTTGTCCAAATGTCCTTTAGTCAAAATGTCGATTCGTCAAATTGTCTTTTCGTCAAAATGTCGATTCGTCCAAATGTCCTTTCGTCAAAATGTCGATTCGTCCAAATGTCATTTCGTCAAAATGTCGATTCGTCCAAATGTCGTTTCGTCAAAATGTCGATTCGTCCAAATGTCTTTTCTTTAAAATGTTGATTCGTCCAAATGTCCTTTCTTTAAAATTTTGATTCGTCCAAATGTCCTTTCGTCAAAATGTCGATTCGTCCAAATGTCCTTTCGTCAAAATGTCGATTCGGCCAAATGTCCTTTCGGGTCAGTCCAGCGAAAATCATCTAGAGCCGGTTGCTCGATGATTTTAAATAAACCTGAAATTAATATATAACATTCTACTATACAATTTAAATATCATTTAAGGTTTTATATTGCTAAAAATGTTTAAGTTATTTTTAAATAGCTTCTTAAAAGTGTCGGTAGAATTTAGGGTTATGAACGGTCCATTTTACAACCACACAGTAAAAGTCATTTAAAAATTTAAAATATATGTAATATGTATTTTTTATATTACATATTCACATAATATACCTAAATAAATGCAAATTGTTTGAAAATTACTCACCTAAATTGTTAAATTTTGATATTTTCGTTTTCGGACAGTGTTATTATCGTTATTTTCTTTTTCGAATATCTTCTGTGGAGAAAAATGAATTCGTGAAAATCCTTTTGAACTCTTTTTATATTAAAACCGGAAACCCATTTCACGAAAAGAATTTTATGGGTTTTGTCTCGTTGTTATTTTTTTTAACTTTAAAAGTCAAGTGAAATTAACCTGATTTTGAAAAAGGTTTTGTTTTGATGTTAAGATTGAAGTTAATCACTTAAGGTTTTCCACTATTACGATTTAATTTAAAAATGTTTATCAAAATTAAATTCATAGATATTAAATTTAAAATTATTAATTTATAATTTTAAAAAAAAATTATATAGTTTTACAATTTTAAACATATTATTATTTACACTATGTAATTTTTTTTATATTTGCAATTATAATTTATAAAAAACAGTAATAAATATATAAATTTATATTATTTAAAAGTAACGTACTTGATTTTGTGATTTGTACATCTTTGTGGTTGACTGATTGCGATACACGTTTTGTCTGAAGAACTTCTGATGTTAATGGGATAAAGCTGTGTAATTTTCTTGTCCCAGGAATTGTAGTAGCTAAACTAAAGCGGCTAGTTAATTTTCTGTGAATTTTCGAAATTTCTTTATCTTCTACTTTCATAAAAGCAATTCCTGTTATTTTAGCATTGCAAAAGTTAAATAAATCTTCTAAGCACACTATTGTTTCTTTTCCTCCAATTTTTTGCAGGGATGCTTTTTTGACCAGACGCTTTACAGTTCCGCCGATTCCGTCACATGGACTTTTTTCATGTGAGGTTGCGAAAAAGTGCCACTCGGCATCAATATCAAAATCATTTTTTGTAATTACACAAATTAATAAAATTTTTAAAGTTTTTGTATTGGCTTGCTGCACCGTGGGAAAAATAATAAATTTTTTTTAAGGTTGGTGATAACTCTTCAAGTTCTTCTAATAATTTAATTTGAAACGCATATACCGTCGATGTTGAGTGTTCTGTTGTGTCAGATAAAATACAAAAACTTTTCGATTTTATTTGTCCTGAAATTTTAAGATATACGACAAACGGATGCAAAGTCGCCTGAGTGCTAACCCAAAAATGACTTTGGATAGAATCTTGCTCTACGTACGACAAATTTTGCGCGAAATCGCATAACACTATGCAATCCACGTTTTCAGTAAGATCCTCTTTCTTCTGTCTTAAAAATTCCGCTTGACGATGTGCTACAAAGTGATGTTCTTTTAATTCAATTAGGTTTGATGTTAGAGTGTTCACAAATTCTTCCGAAGTTTGCTCTACATTTATCAGATCACACGTTTGACGCGTATTTACCCATTGCTTATATTTTAATTGCACTCCGAGACTAACATGATTTTCTACACTTGACGAAATCATTTCGAAATCAAGACACTCATTACACTCTCCTATCATACAAGATTCATTTGCAGTATCGCAAGCAGCATAATTTAAAAAAGTTTTGATATCTAGATCAATTTTCAACGGTTTTATCTGTAATTTTAAGTTTTCGTGAGGTTGGCATACACATACATTGTGCGTTCCGGATGATCCGGCAAATATACACCATTTTGGTCTCAGTGCAGCGAAACTTGAAAAACTTATTTCGATTTTAGGGTTTATTTTCTCAAATTGATCAAATATCTCTTTCAAAGAAAAAAGAAGCAAACGCTTTTGCTTCTTTTCTTTACTTCCTTGTTTATTCCGAATTGTGATGTAATCTTTCATGCCAGGACACATTCTGCTATTTTCTTCTTCTTCGTAAAATTTTATAATAATTTCTTTTTGTTCTTCCGTGATTTTTGTTCTATCCTTATACTCAATTTCAATTTTCTACACATTTTAACTAAATATTCACTAACTTCAAATTCCTTTGCTACTTTCTCTACAGGCCAAGATTTGGGTTGACAACTCAAAAATTTGATTTTTTCTTCTGATTTAGTGCACGATTTTATTTTTAATTTTAATTTTTCCAAAAGTTCTAAATAATCCTGCGCAAGTTGATGGTCGCTAAGAGCCGAAACATTACTATATTCTTGGTCCAATCCTAAAGATTCATTAATTTCATCTCCAGTTTCAGACAATTCTTTGGTTAATGTCTCCTCAATTTTTCGTTTTCTTTGATTTTGATTTAACTTAGCCATTTTTGATGGAGACAGACCTAGTTTTAAATATGTATTTACAATTTTTTCTTCTTCAGGAATATAATCTTGATCTTTTTCAGCACTTCTAGTTTCTTCTTCTACCGTTTCTTTTTCGATGGTTGCAATTTTTTTCTACATGACGAGCAAATAGATGTACCGGGTATTAAATTAATTTTTGAATTTTTAGTCGAATTACTAACTGGTATTATATCTTTTGTTATGTTTTTTTTATGCATCTTAAAAGGATCACAGCACTTTTTTCCGAAAAAGTTAGCATATTTTCTCAAATACTTATTTTCATGGAATTCGCATATTGTATCTCTAGAACTTAGTCGATTTTCTGTTCTTAAAAGTAATAGTTTTTGATCAAAATCACTTAATTCATATACATGTTTAAACGATTTATTATTATATGGTCCTTTACAATCCTCTTGCATTTTAATTCCTACACAACACTGCATTTTGTTCCTTTTACTTATTTTTTTTTAATTCAACTAATTGAAGTAAGCTTATGTCAGCTGCACATTTTATACTATGAAATTGCATATTAATAACTAATCCTTTCAAAAAACATAAAATAAACGTAACAAAAGATTTTGTTTATTTTAGATAAGATATATAAAATAACTAAGAATCAAACTTTATTGTAATACCTGGTACATCTACTTATATGCTAAGTAAAAAAACTTCTGCAATGTAAGAACAAAAATTGAAAAAAAAATATTATTTCAGAAAAAGTAATTATAAAATGTAATGGAGATGAAGAAAATATCGAATGTGACGCATATAAATTTTTACCATGAATTAAAAATCTTTGAAACTATACCACTTATGTCACTCAAAATATTAATTAAAATAATTTAATACCTAAGTGTTAATCACAAAAAGATTCTCTTAAAAAAACTCATTTTTGTTTATATTTTAAAATCTATTAATAAAAAAAGAATTACAAATTGTTTTCTTAAATATTATATCATAACACTAAAAAATATACTTTTAATTGTTTAAATAATTCTATGTTAATGTTTAATATTCTATTAATTTATTATTTATTTATTTAAATTACATTAATTTAAGTTTAAAGTAATTTAAAAAATATAGTAATTCCAGAATTATTATGGCTTTAGAAAATTTATTCAACTTTATTTCAAATTTAATATCTTTCAATTTAATTTTGATAAACATTTTTAAATTAAATCGTAATAGTGGGAAACCATAAGTGATTAACTTCAATCTTAACATCAAAACAAAACCTTTTTCAAAATCAGGTTAATTTCACTTGACTTTTAAAGTTAAAAAAAATAACAACGAGACAAAACCCATAAAATTCTTTTCGTGAAATGGGTTTCCGGTTTTAATATAAAAAGAGTTCAAAAGGATTTTCACGAATTCATTTTTCTCCACAAAAAGATATTCGAAAAAGAAAAAAACGATAATAACACTGTCCGAAAACGAAAATATCAAAATTTAACAATTTGCATATATTTAGGTATATTATGTGAATATGTAATATAAAAAATACATATTACATATATTTTAAATTTTTAAATGACTTTTACTGTGTGGTTGTAAAATGGACCGTTCATAACCCTAAATTCTACCGACACTTTTAAAAAGCTATTTAAAAATAACTTAAACATTTTTAGCAATATAAAACCTTAAATGATATTTAAATTGTATAGTAGAATGTTATATATTAATTTCATGTTTGTTTAAAATCATCGAGCAACCGGCTCCAGATGATTTTCGCTGGACTGACCCTTTTGTCAAAATGTCGATTCGTCCAAATGTCATTTCGTCCAAATGTCGATTCGTCCAAATGACTTTTCGTCAAAATGTCGATTCGTCCAAACGTCCTTTCGTCAAAATGTCAATTCGTTCAAATGTCCTTTCGTCAAAATGTCGATTCGTCCAAATGTCATTTCGTCAAAATGTCGATTCGTCCAAATGTCGACTCGTCCCAATGTCATTTCATCCAAAAGCCCTTCGTCCAAATGTCCAGGCGATTAAATGTCAATCGGTATAAATTTATGCGTCCCAAAATATCATTTTTTTTATTTATTTCCAATAGTGGAAAATTATAATTATTTTACAAAGTTACAATAATCCTTCTTAAAATTTATTAATTTTTCAAGAATATATTCTGTATATTTTGTTTCCTTTCAGAATTACATAATTCATTTTTCTATTTTTTAAAGATTTTTCTTCTTTTGTTTTTGATATTGCATTTACGGTTTTTGTTTTTCTATTTTAGAACATTCTCTAATTTTTATTATTTTACACAAATTATTGATTATTATTGTATACAATTTTGATTTTATAACATTCTTATCCGTTTTGAGCAAAAATTTAAAAGAACAACGAATTATCTTTTAAAAAATGATTTTAAAAAGAAGAAAAATAAAAAAGCGTCTACAAATAAGGACACATTTTAAAAAATCAAAAGATAACACCGAAATTTTTTTTTGAAAATATGAAAATGGATAAACTTCCGAATAGAACCTCTGACCGATTTTAATGAAACTTGGTATGCTTACGTATTTTGATGCGCTGATTACGAAAATGATAGTGAAAATTGGCGCAAATTTTATTATCATGGTGAAAACCTTAAAAAACCATGAAAATTTAAGTTTTTTACATTTACTTCTTTAAATATTAAAAATATCAAAAAAAGTCTCAAATTTTATTATCATGGTGAAAACCTGAAAACCCCCATAAAAACATAGTTTTTTGCAATTATTTTAAGAAAGACTACAAATTTCGGAAAATGTTTCTTACAAAATTTGTAGGCCTTCCAAAAATACATATATTTTGTTATGTGCGTTTTTTCAATATCTTTAATAATTTTTTAAGAACTCGTTAGTGAAGTTTCTAATGAAGCGCGAAGAGGGGCCGATCGATAATGACAGGAGCGAACATGTAGAAAGACCAGTTTTTCATTACGTTATGAATATAAAGCATAACGCATGTGTTTATCATCTATTCATGTCTCTGTAAGGTCTATAAAAATTTAAATATATTTGGTTGATTTGACATTGATATTGTTTTACATACTGCAAGGATTTGGTGGCTGTGAGAAAGGCCGATTGATATTGTATTGCGACCTACAGGCCAACGGTGGCATACCCAGTATATATAATAATTTGTTACTTATAACGATATTTTTGTCGGACTTTTTTCATTAGTCATCTTTAATTTAAAAACAAAATTACTGTTGGACTATCCCTGAACCTATTACAAAGGTTGTTTTGTAAAGTTCTATATCCTACTGGACACATCGTGAACGAAAGTAGTTTCACTTTTTAACAGAATAACGATTTTTTTTACCATAGCCAAATTTTCTAATAAGTTAAGCCTACCTTGCTTCAAATAGAGGGAAATTTTAATCTTTTTAGGTTAATTCCGATTTTGCAAAGTCGCGAGAAAACTCTCGAATGGCTTCGCACTATCGAACTTATACCTAGAGAGAGATACTGTCGTAAGCACAAAAAGAATATGATTTTAAATGAAAAAAAATTGCCTTGCGGGATCTTTGTTTGCAAGAAAGCATCATGTCTTGGACAATCTAGGGGGGGGGGGGGGGTTTGGTTTTTACCTAGTTTCTCCTAATTCCTCTCATGTCTTGGACAATCTAGGGGGGGGGGGGGGTGCCATACTGAAAGTGGAATGTAGACAACGGTGGAAAAATCTATAGTTCTGTTGGTTTTTACCTAGTTTCTCCTAATTCCTCTCATGTCTTGGACAATCTAGGGGGGGGGGGGGGGGGTGCCATACTGAAAGTGGAATGTAGACAACGGTGGAAAAATCTATAGTTCTGTTGGTTTTTACCTAGTTTCTCCTAATTCCTCTCATGTCTTGGACAATCTAGGGGGGGGGGGGGGGTGCCACACTGAAAGTGGAATGTAGACAACGGTGGAAAAATCTATAGTTCTGTTGGTTTTTACCTAGTTTTTCCTAATTCCTCTCATGTCTTGGACAATCTAGGGGGGGGGGGGGGTGCCATACTGAAAGTGGAATGTAGACAACGGTGCAAAAATCTATAGTTCTGTTGGTTTTGACCTAGTTTCTCCTAATTCCTCTCATGTCTTGGACAATCTAGGGGGGGGGGGGGTTGGGGTGCCATACTGAAAGTGGAATGTAGACAACGGTGTAAAAATCTATAGTTCTGTTGGTTTTTACCTAGTTTCTCCTAATTCCTCTCATGTCTTGGACAATCTAGGGGGGGGGGGGGGTTGGGGTGCCACACTGAAAGTGGAATGTAGACAACGGTGTAAAAATCTATAGTTCTGTTGGTTTTTATGATACTATCATAAAAATTAACAAGTTAACCATTTTTTTAAAGATGATTTTCGTAATTTGTTCATGCAATTACGTAAATTACGTAATTGACGTAATTTCACGTTATTGTATATATGTACATAATTGTACGTAAATACGTAGTAAATACGTAATTTGACGTTATTACGTAATAATAGGTAATGAATGTATTGCAGCGTAATGAACGTAATATTACGTAATAACGTAATTACAGCTGTAGGTAATTTAATATTGATATAATGTGGGTATTTGGTCGCTTCTATGGTGATTTCTGGTTTTTTGCATTTTTTTCCTTAATTAATCAGTTTTAGTAAAAAATGCTAAATACATAAAATGTGTATTTTAATGAGGGCTACAACTTTTGTATGAAACATTTTTTGATATTTTAAATTTTTAAAGAAGTAAATGTAAAAAACTTACAATTTCATGGTTTTTTAAGGTTTTTACCATGATAATAAAATTTGCGCCAGTTTTCACTATGATTTTCGTAATTAGCGCATCGAAATACGTAGGTATACCAAGTTTCATTAAAATCGGTCAGGGGTTCTATTCGGAAGTACACCCAGAAAAGGTAAATAGACTGTAACCTTACGTTCATTAGACTGTATTTGAAAAACTGTCACAGTCTTAGATGGTCCAGTGGCTAGCAGCAAGCATTTCGACATCAAGAGGCCCGGGTTCAAGTCTTCATACGAGCTGATTTTTCTGTTTCAGGTTTGATTTCAATTTATGTATTTCGGTATTATGCTTACTATGCATAATTTGTTATAATTTACTATATTTATTTAAAACAAATAAATTAAAAATTTACAGTTGAACGGATAGAAAAAGATATAAAAGATTAGGGGCAGAGATTCAGATGCACTGAAAAAAAATTCTTATTGTTAGTAGATTTGACTACTTTTTATCTAAAGTTCTCAGTTCAATAAGTCCCCAATTATTTTATTGTGATTACGTTAAATATGAAATCTTAGTTAAGTGAACTAAAAATACCATTAACGGAACTATTCTTTGTCATTGATTTTACTACTTTCACCAATAAACTGTTGTACTGTAGTTAATTCTACTACTTTTTACAATTGTTTTAATGATATTTTTACAACTAAGAAAAAGTAGTTCATTTTAGTAAGTTAAAATGTCTCACTTTACTACAAAAGGAGTTCAATTAATTGATTTTCATTCTACTAAGGGAAAGTAGTTGGATATTTCACAAAATTTTTTTCAGTGTGGATAGAAAAGTTTTATCATTTCTGCCTTACTAAGGAAAAACTTGAGTGACCGACATTTTGACGAAAAATGAGATTTTGGTATCAATGGATTGGTTGAAAAAAACTGCATCTCATGGCCGGCGAAAGGCATGTGGAAAGTGTGGAAGCTTCCCCACGCTAAATCCAAGTGGGTGGGGAATTCCACATGCTAAATCGAGCATTAGAACATTGTTTATTTATCATTTCCCACTTTACTTGACTTTTCACTAAACCCGACTTTCCCCTATATTTATTATAAATAAAAATGTGTTAATTGTAATGAAGTTTCTTCGAAAATTACTTATTTTTCTACTTAAAATAAATTTTTTTATTATTTATACAGGGTTAGGGGAGGGGAAAATTCCCCACATAGAAAAAATCTGTTTCGCCGGCCCTACCCAGTCAAAAATGACGTTCTTTTGACGTCAGATATGATGTATTTTATGACATCAATTTGACGTCAAAATGATGTAAAAAATGACGTCAGAAATTGGGATAAAAATGACGTAAAAAATGACGTCATTTTTGACGTTATTTTTTATAAGAATAAAATTATATTTATTTTTATTAATAATAAAAGTTTTGAATTTACTTCTTTATTTTAGTTTTTAAAAGTGATTGTAATTTTCAAAAATTAGAATGTTAATTAATTGCGCTAAAGAAATGACTAGTTTGTTTTAAGCTTTAAGTATTACTTTATTTTATTAACAAAGCATACACATATATATAATTGTTATTAAACATTCATACTACCTGAATAGATAAAACAATGTAACAATTTTTTTTGTAACTTTTAAACCATCGTAGTTATAAAACTTATATATAGTAAATTAGTTTTTAATTAAGTTATAAAAATGTATTTAAATACATGTATAGGAATATTAAATTTTAAAAACGTAAAGAAGTGTATATTACAGAAAGAATATTTATTTTTTTTTTGTCGAAGTTCGTATAACTTGACAGAGACCGTTCTCCAAAGAATATTCATTCGTTTACTTCGTGCTTTTCCTTGGACCTTTGCATCAGTAATTTTTTTGTAAAGGCAATCTATATGAAAACGAAAAACAAATTATTATTTTTAAATTTGTAAATTAATAGGGATTTTGATTTAATTGAAGACTTAAAAGAAATCTAATGTTATCATAGGATCATACTTTTTAACAATTTATATTTGTTTGGAGTCAATTGTTATAGTTGGGAACTAGGAGAACGACCACGGTTTGCTCTATGTGGCTGCAATGATCTTTTTTTTAAGACTTCTCTCCCCCGAATCACCTCCATTAAATTTTTTATAAATTTGGAATCATGTTCCATAAGAAGAGTTTCCTAAATGTCTTTATTAATATAAATATTTTCGCCAAGGTATAATTCCTACATGAAATATCAAAAATGAAATATAATAATTTAAACTAAAGTGTTTATAGTCTTAAAAAAAATAAGAAAATATTCTTGTAATTTTACTGCCAAATGATAAAATTACAGTTTTAAGGATCACTTCCATATTTACAATACACGAGAAAGAAACCTTAGATGACTTAAGGACCCATTCACCGTGGCAGGTCAAAGTACAAGCGGCCTAGTCACATGCGTTAAGGTTTCTTCTTTCGCGGAGGATCAGGAAAAAAATATTATCATTTGTAGAAGAAAAATTTGATTTTTGAATGAGGACAAAAAAGGGAAGAAGAAGAATTAAGTTGTACTATTTAAAACTTTCACATTAATTTGCAAAGGGAGTTATTATTTTTTAATGTATTTTTAATTTAAACATGGTAAACATAACCTAAAACGTTTTGCTTCTAAGGTCCCTTTCTTCGGATCGCGTTACATATTTTCTATATTGCTTTCTCTTTAATGTAGAATAAAAAAAACCTGCATACTTAATTAGGTTTGAAGAGAACCTCATTTTTCTATTGCGATCTATTGCGATCAGTAAGCAAAACATACAGATAAAACGCAACATAAAGGTGAGCTATGATTGTACAAAAACACAAATATCTGCAGATCTAATTAAGGAAGTTCTACCGTAAAACGAATAATCAAACATACTTTGATAAAACTTGGTGTACTGATAGATAAAGTTTCTAAAATTTTGTAGTTAAACTTTTGAGACCTGTAGGTTCTTGAGAAAAAAGTTATGATCGATATATTTTTTCACTGTTTAACATGTTTAACATTGATTCTTATGAGAATTCATTACTCTGTCACATATATTTTTGTACTAAAAATTATTAAATGACCAGATAGTGATCAAAGTTTGTATAGTTAAACACAGATATCTAATGATCCGATACCCAAGCAGCACGTAATATTACATAAATATCACAGTGACATCATATTGTAATATTCGTAATATTACGGGGTGATATTACAGTGATATTGACGTAATATTGAAATGTCCGCCTCAAGGTAATATTACAAGTAATATTACAGTGATATTGATGTAATATTACAGTGATATTAAGGTAATATGACGATGATATTAAGGTAATATTACAAATATTTATTTAACATTAAATAAAATATTTAAAAAAAATTGGCTCACACGGGGTTTGAACACGCAACGTTCGACACGACGTGAATATGCCTTGTACCTCTCGGCCATTTAGCTCTTGGAATAAATAAATATTTGTAATATTACCTCAATATCATCGTAATATTACTTGTAATATTGCATCAATATCACTGTAATATTACTTGTAATATTACCTTGAGGCGGACATTTCAATATCACGTCAATATCACTGTAATATCACCCCGTAATATTACGAATATTACAATATGATGTCACTGTGATTATTCATGTAATATTACGTGCTGCTTGGGTATTGTATTTAAAAAAGGACAATGGGTTCTTGTGAGAGTTGCAATAAATTAATTTGTAAAACTATTTCACGTTTTACACGATACAGTTCAGACGTTCTGACATTTTAAAATGTTGATTTTGATCGCACATGAAAAATAGTCATATTTAAAATGTAAATAAAGTTAAAAAAGTTAATAAATACAATTATTTAATTATATAAATTATTATATAAATTATATTTTTATTAAAAGTAAAATAATTTAAAACATTAATATCTATTAAAAATTAAAGTAAAGTACACGGAAAAAAATTTAATTGTAATGATTACTATAGTCTACAGTACAGCTCGGATATGTGACCACTTTTTGCGATGAATACAAAAAATGTGTTAATGATTAAAAAGTTGAGCAGGAGCGATTACTATAGTAGTTTGTAAGGAGTACATGCACTGCAGTATTCGAGATAAAATTGAGTTTTTGGAATCATTACATTTCTAAATGTATAGATTAAAAGAAAAACTGTACTTGTTCACATATAAAATAGTTATGATTACAGTAGTCTATAGTAAAAACGAATTGTGCTACAGGGCGACGAAAATTAAAGTTTTGTTAATACTGATTCCTATTTGCTTTGTTATGATTACTGTAGTCGTTTGTAAAGGCTCCTGAAATATATATATCACACTCCGCTCAACACCGATGGTTACCGATGACTAACGAAGATAACCGAATCTTTAATTCGTCAGTCTTCAACACATTATTTACTTTGCAAAGCTTTTCATTATTTTCGTATAATAGATTTAAAGTTTTAAATTGAAAGAAACAATTAACAAAAAGTAAAAAAAAATTATAAAAATAAATAAAAATAAAAATTTTAATATTTTTATAGAATATTATCTATAATACATATTCGACGTTATTCTGTTCGTCTATGTTCGCATTATTGAACTTATTTTTTTTATAATTTTGTTTTTTTTAGTCCATCTGTTCGGACTTGTAAAGTTTGACTTTTTCCTTTAATTTCATTCTTTATATCTATGATTTAAAAATTATTTTGCAATTTAAGGTATTAGTCGCGTAAAATGATTTTCGTCAGATTTTTTTAAAACTTTGTATCTGTATTCATGACGTATTTATCTATGAAATGAGATATATCCTATTAATTTTGACCACTTCTGAGCTTCAAAATATTAATTCAAAGTTTATACCTTTTACATGCAATAGCACAAAATGCATGTAAAAAATGTCTCTTATATTCAATTATAAAAAAACAAGTCGTCAGTTTTTCAAATAAAACTACTAAGTTACACATTGAGATAACATAAATCATTTAAAAAAAAATTAATTTAATTGACCACGCCGTATAAAAAATACAATAATTTAAAAATTCATAATTTTTCATTTTCACATGGTTTCATTGAAAAATGTCGAAAACGTGTGAGCAATACATCACGATAACTTATAGTACCTGACTCAAAATCGTTAAAATTACATATATTAAATTAGAAGAGGTCACAAGGAAGCAAGTGAGTTGATATAAAAGTTAATTTTTTGTTCTTTTTATTTTGCGGGAGTTTTGCGGGAGCATTTACGCGACTAATACCTTAAATTTTTAGTAAAAAGAGATTATTTTAAAAAAATAAATATGTTTGTTATTTGATTAAGATATTAATTATATTAGAATAATATACATTTAGAAGGGATTAAAAATTAAATTAATGATTATTTTGACCAATAAAAAGAAGAATTGATTAAAAATTGGATTGTTTGAAACTTAAATTGAATAGAATTTAAATATATTGAAAAAATAAATTCGAATTTTAATATATTGAAATTTGTAAAATTTAAAAGTAAAAACAAATCGAATTTGGAAAAATTAAATTTTAAATTGATTAAAATTTAAATAAATTAACAAATTAAAAGAATTAAGTTTAGAAGCGATTAAAAATTTAATTCATGATTGTTTTGCATTTGACCAATAAAAAATTAGGATTGATTAAAAATAGGGTCATTTAAAATTTAAGTCTAATTAATTTTGAATAAATTTCCATTTTAAAAGATTGAAATTTGCATAATTTAAAATTCGAATAAAAATAAATTTGGATAAATTCAATTTTGAATCAATTAAAATTTACATCGATTAAAATTTGAACAAATTTACTATTTAAACGAATTAAATTTGCATAAGCGATTAAAAATTTAATTAATTAATATGAATAATTAGTAAAAATTAGGATTAATTGAAAGTTGGATTGTTTTAAACTTAAACCGAATGCCATTTGGGAACATTATAAATTCAATATATTAAAAAAATAAATTAAAATCTTAATAGATATTTTTTTTAAATTTAATTTGGATGAATTGACAATTTAACTTACGATTGTTTTGACCAATATAATTTATAATTGATTAAATATAAGATCGCTCGAAAAGTATATCGAATGAAATTTGGACAAACTGAAATATACAAAGAAAAGAATTCGAATAATTGAATTTTTGATTGTATGTATTGAAAGTTAAGCAGTTAAAGATTTAAGATACTTACAAACAACAATTAATAAAAGTTTTACTTTAACTGATAATATAAGAGATAAGTTATAAATATATTTTAGAATAAATTTCCATGAATAGGAAAAAAGAATATAGTTTTAATTTTTAAAGTTTCGAATAACAGCTTTCCTAAAGTCTTAAATCCAGAAAAGTGAAATTAAAAAATTTAAATCAAATTTTTATAAATAAAGTTAATTGTTCTGTCTCTCAAAATATTTATTTCTTTTTAATTAAATAAAAATTGGCATTAAACGTGTTTTGTTCATATTTTAGTAATATATTTAAAATATTTTTAAACGTTTAATAATTTTTTCAAGCATAATATCTAAAAATTTAAAGAAAATTTTCGGTTTTTACTGTTAGAAAATATGCTTTATGTCAAATTATATTTAACAAATTGTTTAACATACTTATTTCAGTAATTAAAGTTAATTCAAGAAATTTTTTTTGACTTTTTCATAGTTAGAATAGTATATAAAATAGACCTTAAAATATTTGAGGATAAAAATAAATTATTACTATTATAGCTTAAAAAAATATGGTAATAATTTTTTAATATTTCAAGTTTTAGTGTTTCTCGAAAGTGGAAAACTTTTATAGTAGTTAGTATATAAGAAGACTAAAAGTCATGGTATTTTGACGCGCTAAACACGAATCCGAAGTCAGTTTTGCTCCATCACGTCAGGATTTTTTCCTAACCTCAAAATCAATAAAATGACACTTTTTGTTCATTAGCATGTGAACCCGACTTAACATTAATACATGCCTAGGGCGAATAGAAAGCTTGGATTGTGACCTTTAAAACACTTTTTTAAAAATTGTTCTACGATGATTTTTAACGAAGTTATGATGTTTTATTTAAAATCATTTTTTTCCATTACACCATACCACATCAATAATTGAAGTGTTATTTACATTTGGAAAAAATTTATATTTTAAGTAAATCATCATAACTTCGGTAAAAATCATCGTACAACAATTTTTAAAAAAGTGTTTTAAAGGTCACAATCCAAGCTTTCTATTCGCCCTAGGCATGTATTAATGTTAAGTCGGGTTCACATGCTAATGAACAAAAAGTGTCATTTTATTGATTTTGAGGTTAGGAAAAAATCCTGACGTGATGGAGCAAAACTGACTTCGGATTCGTGTTCAGCGCGTCAAAATACATAGGGAATGACTAGTCTGGTCTGCTGTACACGAAACTTTTTTTTTTTTTGTGGGGCTGTGTAATGCGTGATGCGTCGTTTAGGTTTTAAATCGTATTTAAGTTAGGTATAGATATATAAGCGAAATTATGTATAATTAGGGTATAATACAGTTGTCTAGAGTAACAATGTAATTAAGTTTGAAGTTGGGAGTCTTGTAAAGAGTGAATTAATTTGTGTATAGTAGTCGAACTAAATAAAAAAGTTTTTATTATTTTTATTAGATAAAAATGTGCCTTTTCCGTTTACAACAGTCTTTGTGAATCAAAACTATATCGCTACCTTAGCCAGTACAAAGTACTATAGTAAAATAAGAAGGCCACTTTAGGTCATCTTATTTTACTATAGTGCTACTGTACTGACTACGGTTGTATGCAGTAAATGTGAAATAGAACTTTTTGACTTCCTTTTAACGTAGACTATAGTAATCACTAACATTTGTTTTGTATTCATTTCAAATAAATTCGTAATAAGTACATTTAACTTGTGGAATGATAACAAAAAAAGCTTTTTAATCATTACAAAAAGTGGTCACATATCCGAGCAGTACTATTCAACTATTGTAATCATTACAATTAAATTTTTTTCAGTGTAGTAAGAAATTTCAA
This sequence comes from Ganaspis brasiliensis, assembly GCA_037103525.1. Lineage (NCBI taxonomy): Eukaryota > Metazoa > Arthropoda > Insecta > Hymenoptera > Figitidae > Ganaspis > Ganaspis brasiliensis. Next base: position 209,526 of record JAZKLR010000721.1, read on the forward strand.
TATAAATTAACTGAATGCATTTTTTTAATTGTTTCTAAAATTTTTTCTTTTTGCTTTTATTAAATTCATTAAAAATTTATAACTGTGTCTAATTATACCTCCTAGTTCTTTTATTTTTAAAAATCATTAATGTTTGACTTTACGTCTAGTAAAGAAATTTAATTTTATAAATTATCATGGAAATAAAAGTAAATTTGAAAAGTAATAAAACATAAGTTTCCGCACATTGAAAAAAATTATTTTTTACATAAACAAACATGTATTTGAAAAAGTACAGTACCGGCAAAATTTTTCAGACCACCCATTTATTAAAAATTGAAAAACTTTTTTAAGCGTACAAAGTATAATTATTAAAAACTTTTTATTTTTACTTCCTAAAATTAGATGAAATTCTGAAGAAAATAAGACCTGAGTGATGTGATTTAGTCCACTTTTCATTCAAATATATTTCAAAAAGTGGGATTTTTACTGTTTCACAAAAATTAAAATTCCTGACGAAATAACCATGGTTTTTTCAAGTTCTTATGCTTGTTTTCAAGGTAATATTGGAACCAAAGAGATAGGAAAATTATAATTAACGTCTTGATGTCAAATACAGCTATATAAAATTTAACAAAGTCGTAATTGTCAATGAATTTCGGAAAAAAATAATATAGGGTAAGTCGGGGAGAGATGGAACACCTTTTTTAAAACCACTGCAAAATCTAAGGAATTTAGCAGAAAATTCTAATTCTTATAAAATACTTTAACAAATATACTTTATTTACCTTCGTAAATTCGCACGTGAAACGTTTTTTAGTGTTTTTAATTTCTTCTTAATTTATAAATAAATTTGTATAAAAGCAACTTTTCCGGGACAAAAAAATAGTTAAAAATGGTTGCCTCTATTTATCGTCACTAAAAAAGAATCAACGTTCTGATAATTCATTTACCCAATTGTTTAATGGACAATATTTAAAGATAAACAGTTTTATAGTTGACTTAAGTTCAGTAAAAGAATATACAATTGGTCAAACAATTCATGTAGTTGCTGCTTTTGACAAACAATATAATATGATTAGAAAAATGATTAAAATTGACAAGAAGAGTGCAGTATTTTTACAAGTGATATTAAAACAGTTTGTGTCCATATGGATATAAATAAGACCGAATACCCTTGTGTTGTGCCTAATATACATTTTTACTAATTGGTAAATTAATTTAAAAGAATTTATCTAATAAATCATGATAATTATCAACTTCTGTAATTGTAGGTAACATAACTGTCACAAAATAGGTATTTGATTTTATCATTTCTGTAAGATAAAGTTATGCGTTCTATAAGCTACTGTAAATAAAATAAAATAAACGAGTAATAATTAGCTAAAGTAAAATAAATATTTTTATTATAACTAAACTGACTAGTGATGCATTTGAGCGACACGATCCGAGAAACGAGCGACATTTTTTGTTTTTCATAAAATTGACAGACGAGCGATCAATTTGTTTAGTCTCGGTAAAGCGAACATCTCGGATAGTCGAACGATCATTCCGAGCATCTCGTTTTTACCAAAAAATTAGGCGTGAAGTTGTAGTCAATTAAAAAATAATGACATTCAAATAAAAAATTCAAGATTTATATGAAACTTTTAAAACTTTCCGAAATGCGAAAATGAAAGAGGTTCAATTCAGACAGGCTATGTATGTTGAAGTCAAAGAATTATTGCCCATTGAAATATATGTTATTTTTCAGACAATTTTAGAAGCCACTTATTTTTCTGTTTTGGTGAAAACAAATTTTTAACGAAGTTATGCTGATTTGAATTTTTTAAGTTGAAAAGTGAGATTACAAGAAAATAACGTTAAAATTTTTAAAAGTTTTTATATCTTTTTTACTATTGTATATATTAAAATGATCCTTTCTGTGTCTAATTAGGGCTTTTATGTTCTTTTAAATTCCATAAGGAAATTTAAAATATTTTCAAAGTTAACAAAACGGCGGCATTTAAAAAAAAAATCAAAATCAAATTTTCTGAAAATCCTCACTGTTTTTTTTCTCTCGATTTTTTTGCTACTTTCTGAAGGTAAAACGATTATTTTCTATAAGAATTTATTAAAGTCCCACTTCTTGGAGAAGAATAAAAAAAAATTTTCTTTTTAAGAAAAGAAAATTCAAAGTTTTTTTATACCCTGTATTAGATACAACAAAAATCCAAATAGAAAAAATGTTCCTCTTAAGAAGTGGAGCAAAAAAGTCTGATAGCTTTTATCTCTAACTTGCGAATCTTTCGAATTATTAATTATAACACGAAATAAATACCTAAATTTTGCATTTTTGCAAGTAGAATAAAGTTTCAATAAATCACTGAAATGCAAGAAATGTTAAATGTGTAAAAACTGACAAATTCTATATAAAATTAATTTAATAAATAATGATTTCTTTAAAATTTGAAATTAGACAATGTTTCTTTAGATTTTTTAATTTTAATTGCAATTAATTTGCATATTTATTAATCGTTGTTTTATTTTTCTACAAAACAAATTGTAAAATAAGTTTTGAGTAACACTTATTTTATAATTTGTTATACGTAACATAAATGTTTCTGAAAAATAAGATATTTCAATGGGAAATGATTCCCTGACTTCAACATACATAGCCTGTCTGAATTGAAATGGAAACAACCATGACATCCTTTTTTTTTATTAAACTAAATGATTTATTTATTATTATATAATGATTTAATTTCTTTCTCTGTAATGTCTATTTAAATTCAGTAAAAATTTAAGTGTGTGTAAATGACTTTTAAAAATTGTGCACATCATTTCTTTAATTTTAAAAATTATTCTTCTATTTAATGAAAAAAATATATATTTTTGATTTTTTACTTTGAAGTAACACGCAATTAATTTAAGTTCAAGAAATTAAAATTTTATGTAAATTAATAGTTATACTAAAATAGTAAATTGTTTATTTTACAAACGTAAATAAGGGTGTGATAATTAGGTTATATTGGCTTCTTCACACCATATTTCAAACTTTTAATTTAAATTAATAAATATAGGCTTGAATAAAATTTTTCTAAACAAAGTATTAATATGTGTATGATTGATTCATTTAGATTAATTCTCTCTGATTAAAAATAATAATAATAATAATAATAATAATAATAATAAGAAGAAGAAGAAGAAGAAGAAGAAGAACAAGAACAAGAAAAAGAAGAAGAAAATTGGATTTGAAATTGATCCAAAAGCTGTCAATTTTCATCATTTTTAGGATCACTGTTTTTGTAATTTTTTTTTTTAATAATTTGGATACTCACTTAGATTGAACACCAGTACATTTACTTTGTTTATCCAAAAGGAATCAATTGAAAATATTAATTTAATTATTATAAAATACAATTCCAAAACTTGAAATTCATTAAAACTGCCATATTTCAACATACATATATTTTTTTAAAGCTTTTAAGAAGCTCAAACTTGGCATATATTTAAGTTTGTTCAAAATAGACATTATATTGAAATTTCAAGAGGGTAATTTTATTATTCTAAAATATTGAAGTTTGAAATTTATTACAAAAGGGGTTATTTTTTTAAATTTAGATATATTCAGAAGTTCGTTAGTTTAGCAATTATCGACTAAAAACAATTTCATTTAAATTTAAAATCTTAATTAATATTACTTTCTAAGAAATTATAAAAAAAAAAAATTTGAGATTGTATTTTATAATAATTACATTAATATTTTTAAGTAATTATTTTTGGAAAAGCAAATAAAATGCACTGCAGTTCAATTCAAGTAAGTATACGAGTCATTTATTAAAAATATTTACAAAAAATGTGCTCTTAAAAAATAAAAATATGCCAGCAAGACCCCTTAGACGAAAGTCAGTGGAATCACCCATCGTGTTTTTATATTTTCATTTGACAGCTGATGACTTTGAAATTATCGTCTGATCGCTCGAAATCGTTCGAAAATTGAGACGAAACGATCCGGGAAAAGACAATTGAGAGTCCGAGATGATCGCCCTGAACATAATCAGTAAATCCGAACGATATCGAGCGAAAAAAAATGTTTCTCGTATCGTCGTGCATCACTAAAACTGACGTCAAGAACGACGTCAAAAATGATGTCATTTTTGACTTTATTTTTTATCCCAATTTCTGACGTCATTTTTTATATCATTTTGACGTTATTTTTTACATCATATTTGACGTCAAATTGATGTCATAAAATACATCATATCTGACGTCAAAAGAACGTCATTTTTGACATCACTTTTTTTGACTGGGTACTGCAACTGATAGTTATACCCTCCCTCGCCCAGAGGAGAAAAGAATGGAAAACGCGACTGAGTTTTCTCAGATTTCTCGTTAGTTTCCAATTGGTTTTTTGTTGAATATTGGGAAAAAAGGTTAATTATTGTTGTAAAATATAACTTCCCTGATTAGTTAAAGATGGAATTGATGGATGAATCTGTCTATTTCAGGCAGAAAAATAGATAATTGTGAAAATGACATTTTTCGGGATATTCTACACTAGTTAACTTTCGATCAGGTGATGACGAAAAAGCAGGGACTGACACGAAAACCGAAACAAAATATATTTTATTTTTGTTTCGTTTCGGTTTTGAAAAACTGAAACCAAATATCAATTTAATTTTGTTTTGTGTTGAACCTGAAACGAAAAGGCTCTGAATTACGTTTTCGTCTCATGCCAGAAACGAAAAGGCTTCGAATTTTGTTTTCGTTTCTCATAAAAAAGGCTCTAAATTTCACAAAAACAATTTTAAACACAATTCTTTTCTTGCAGGAGACGAAAACGAAATTCAAAATCTTTTCGTTTCGGGCATGAGACTGAAACGAAATTCGGACTTGATTTTCGTTTCGGGCATGAGACGAAAACGTAATTCAGAGCATTTTTGTTTCAGACGCAATACAAAACAATATTGTTTGTACATTTTTGTTTCGTCACAACAATTCAAAACAGAAACAGAATTCGGTCTTCGTGTCAGTCCCTGCGAAAAAGATTCAAATATGTCTATTTTCTGTTTGTATAATATAAGAACAAGAAAGCGTTAAAGAAAATAAAATAATGTGTCAAAAAAAACACATTAAATTACCACGGAGTTAGCTCAGTTGGTTAAATACTAGACTCTGCGGTCGCGCCAAGTACAGCTTGCTGGGTTCGCACCCCGATGAGTCTGGGATTTTTCTAACTCGTGAGATAACTTCAGTGGAAGGTTTGACGTCGAGGAATAATGATATGCACTGTCGGTAATCGACTTGTGCAGATCACTAGAACTCGACTGTCGATAAACCGGTTGTACTATGGAGAGGTTTTTCTATAGTTTTTTCTCTCCACTGTCGAGCAAACCCAATATACCGGGTGGTCCAGGCAAATGCGAGTACTCCTAATTTCAAGCCGTTCTGTAGACGCAAAAACACTTAAAAAAGAATATATGCAAAAGTATAATTCTAGGAACTCCTTACGGGGGACACTCTTTGGGCCAGTAAGGTCGTTAAAACGAGTGTATAATAACTTAAAAAAAAACACATTAAATTAGGCACTGAAATACATAAATAATACTGTTTTTCACATAAATATGTCAAGTGCCAAAGTCAGGGGCGGCTTTAGGCAAAGTGTTCGGGAGGGGCGATATATGGGATAGAAAGAGATAGCACTATAGTGCTATCTCTCTCTTTCTCTCTCTCTTATACAAATATAAGATTCTCGGGGGGGGGGGGGGCGGTCGCCCCCCCGTAAAAACGCCAATGGCCAAAGTCAACTTTTACCGAAATGATTATACAGCTGAATTATATTACGTTCCAGTGAAATTCTAAGTCAGGCAATAGATGGCGGCAGTATCGCGTCGTGTGCGTGCACTGCTCGAACGCCAATAGCGTAAGGGTACCGTCACATGCCAGGAATTAATGGATCAGGGATTAGAATAGACCAATCAAAAAATGCTTTCCAATGTGACCAATTATCTGATTGGTCTATTCTAATCCCTAATCCATTAATCCCTAGCATCAGACGGCACCCTAAGGCGAATATCAATAAAAAAAAAAAAAAACGTAAAAGTACGTTGACTAATATTTAAAAAAAAATGAGTTTTCTCAAAAACGGCTCTAACGATTTTTTTTCTTTTTCTTTCGAAACGAGGAGTATACCCTTCCATTGTTAATATAAGTAGGAGATGTAAACAATCTTAGGAAGGAAATTCGAAATAAAACTTCAAATTTTAATTATCCAAAAAATTGGACGTTTCGTCGGACAAGATTCGCCGACCTCATCAGGCTGAATTTATTAAAAAAGAAACAAAATTAGGTCCATACACTTCAACACAAATTAAATAGAAATTTATATAAACAATATTTACCAATAATTAGTTAACGCTTAACACGTAGTCAAAAAGTCAAAAGTATAAAAATACATTTTTTGTCATTTTTAAATAAAACATTTTTTGAAATTAATAATTGCTTTTTAAATTCACGAGACAAAAATAACGCCAATCGACTCGACATCGTAATCGAAACTAAACAGAATTTGGAAATTTAAATATTTCACTAATAGAAAAGTCAATGAACTTTGAAATTTAAAACAACAACAAACACAAGAAGTCAATAACCTACATGAAAAGTTAAGAAATTATGTCAATTATGAATTTATAATATTAATTAAAGGAAAGAAAATTTTATTCAGTGAAAAAATATCCTCTTTTTTTATTAATTGTAGGATGATTCATTTTTAAATGAATAATTTCCGAGGTAATTCTCTTTTTTTCATTAGATTCACAATCCAAAATTTCAATGTTGTTCCAATCAAATTCATGACTAAGACTTTCACAATGCTTAAAAACCAAGGAATCCTGTTTTGCTTTATGTTTATTGAGACGAGCTTAAGAGCACGCTGAGTCTCACCTATATATATCGCTGTGCAGTCTTTACATTTTAGTTTATAGACTGAATTGATTCTGTCCATTTTTTGTGTCACATCTTTACCTAACTTAAAAACTGAACAAAAATTTTTTTTAACTATAGGAATTGACGAAATATAAAACTGTTTAAGGATATTTAAAATTTTGTAAAAAACATTATTAAATGGTAAAGAAACTTTAGGAATTTGTCTAAATAAAACAGCACGATGTGAGTTGACATTGTTGTTTGATTTGGAATGTTTAATATTATTTAGTCGAACTTTAATTTGCCTGTCAATGAAATCTATTGGATAGTCATTAGATATTAAAATTTTTTTAACAATCATTAAATTTTTAAAATGGAAAGAATCATCTGAAAGAGATATAGCTCTATCTACCAAATTAAAAACAATATTTTTCTTTCGTTGATCAGGATGACCGGAAAAGTAATTGATCAATCTATTTGAAGAAGTAGTCTTTCTAAACCAGTTAGTAACTGTTTAGTTTCGATTACCATGTCGAGTCGATTGGCGTTATTTTTGTCTCGTGAATTTAAAAAACAATTATTAATTTCAAAAAATGTTTTATTTAAAAATGACAAAAAATGTATTTTTATACTTTTGACTTTTTGACTACGTGTTAAGCGTAAACTAATTATTGGTAAATATTGTTTATATAAATTTCTATTTAATTTGTGTTGAAGTGTATGGACCTAATTTTGTTTCTTTTTTAATAAATTCAGCCTGATGAGGTCGGCGAATCTTGTCCGACGAAACGTCCAATTTTTTGGATAATTAAAATTTGAAGTTTTATTTCGAATTTCCTTCCTAAGATTGTTTACATCTCCTAATTATATCTTTTGGCGCAAAAAAAGGAGTCGATAGATGGCAAGAAAGATGGAGCGGAGAGGTGACAGGCCGCGGACGTATCGGCTGATACCAACACTCGCCACTTGGATAAGTAGGAAACACGGAGTAGTTTCCTACTACCTAACCCAAGCCCTCACAGGGCACGGATGTTTCGGCTCATACCTCGAACGATTTAAAAAGATTGACAGCCCGGAGTATGTGTACTGCGGGTTCCCAGTGGACGATCCAGAACACACACTCTTTAGCTGTAAGCTTTAGGACGCGGAGAGGCAGGTCGTGTTCGCCGGTGTAAACCGCAAAGTTACACAGGAGAACCTGATCCTGCTTATGAGTCATTTTATACCTTCACACACTATGTTATGAGGGTCAAACATCTTGACGGTCTTCAAAAAAGGGCGGTCCCGTAACTTAGGGAGAAAGTCGTTTCGGCGACAGAGTATTTTTATTTATTTGAAAAATAAGTCCCTAGGGCTACACAGCCCTTCAAGGAACCAAATCAGTATACAAAATTGTGTGCGTGTTACAAAAAATAAACTTAAATACTAAAGAATTAACAAATAAGTAGGGGATGCAAGACCACTCCTGATGGCGACACGCGCGGAAACTGCTAGCCGGGAGTGGCGTTAATCCCCAAATCAGGGCGTGTTTCTAGCGGGTCGGCAGAACATCGCCACCTCCGCATAACCTTTTAGTACGGGTTACAGGGCACCTGAAGGCAGATTTTCAAATCCTACGCAAAAAAGTATCTTTACGAGTTTTACAATAAATATCCTGGTTTTATTTGTATCTATATAAAAGGTATCTATAAACATATATTTGTTTCTTTTGTTTTCTTCCTTTTAAAATGAGATTTTTATCTTGCATTAATTAAAAGTTATTAAATTGTATTGTTCTTTATTTTTAGTACAATTTAATAACAATTATTATTAAAAGCATACCTTGAAGCATACTAAATTATGTGGAAAAAAATACATAACCTTAAAGTCTCACTTCAAAAGATTAAAAAATAGACTGTTTTCGATAAACACACGCACAACTTCAAGTCAAATAAATATTTAGAAGACACTTTTGGACAATTAACTATAAAATTGATCATTTACCAGTCTTTTCTACATTTTATTTCGATAAAAAGTTTTTAATACTGTAACAACCAATAAACGAACAAAACTGTTTTTGTGTAAAAATTCCGTGATGATAATGATCTGCAATGATGCACAATAATTGATTTTTACTTATACAAACCATAACTCAAACTGTTTAACATCAGTTAACTAATTGATATCATAAATCATAATAAATTACTATTTTTTATTACATAACCTTCTTGTGACACTCAAAATGTAATCAATTGAGATTGTCTCATTGTTTTTCACCACAGCGAACTTTTTCAATATGCGAACAAAAAAATGTTTACTGTAACAGTGAATTTACAAATTCTACAGGAAAACAAACTGTTTAACAGTAGCTCTAAATATTTTTTAACTGCCAGGGCAAACTAGTGAATCTTTTGATGACTAAAATTTTAAGTCCCCACTGTAATATCCCTTAGTGTATTTTCCATATTTAATTTATATTCACTGACATCAACACCAAAAATAAAAAATGTGACGGGTTGAATATAGTTGCGAATTTGATATGTCATACAAAAAAAATTGAGCAATATCGTTGCGTTTTTTCGTCTTCCTCTCCTAAAATACTTTTAATTTGATACAAAAAATCTTAACTGAAGAAGAAAATTTTAAAGTAGTCCTTTTGGTATACTTCCATTAAAACAAAAAATAAACATATTCTATAATGAAATGGAATACTCTTGTTCTAAGAGGATAAAGTGAGAAGATATTAGGAGAGGAATTTTCCTCTTTTTATAAGATTACTTTTTTTTGGGTGTGAAATAAGGTGATAGCGTTTGTGTTAATAACTGGCTTAGTCATCCTTAATATAAATTTTATAATTTTGTTTTTTATGATATTTAGCACAATCAACAAATTAATAACTAATATTAAAATTTCTTGAACTTTATCATTAATCCTAGAATCTTAATTAATTAATTGTCTTTTACATACACCTAACGGCTTATTTTTTAACGGCTTTATTTTTAATGTTAATCATTTTCAAGTAAATTATTAAGACGAATTAAAAAACATTTAATTCGTTTTCTGGGAATTAAAATGTCTGACACAATCAGGGATTTAAATATATTAAACATTTTAATATATTTTAATGAAAGATTTTTTACTGCGATGGCATTTCCTTATTTTTCTGAAATTCGAACGATTTCATAGTAACTTTGACAGAATTTTATCATTTAATAAAACAAACTGTCTCTCAGTGTTGAAGACTAAGATCTATTTCCATAATTAAAAATAAAACTTGTATAATAAATATTTATTCCATTGAATATTACAGGGTGGTAGATTTTTACAATATTTCTATTAGTGTTTCTGATTTATAACTATAACATTTTGCAGTTACCAGAAGGCGTTTTTTGATTTTACGTATACATACAGAAAGATAAGAAGCAGAAGTGATACACAAGAATTTATGGAAAGGGCAATAGGAGTGGAAGTGAAAAAACTCATTAAAAAACTCTGTAGTACAAATGCAGGCTACCATAAATAGAGGACACGGCTTGCAAAAGTCGGACGTAAGGTTACTCTAAGATTTTGAGAGTAGTCTTTTAGGGACAGAATTCTGTAGGCTGATGCATTCTACACAGCTGTGGTCACCCAGTCAATACAAATTAAATTAAATTAATTTGCAATATCACTTTGTATATTCATAGAGGGTACGGTTTCACTTATCCAGTCCAAGTACTGCTTGTTTCCATTTTGTATCTTAAAAAATATACAGAGTTAAACTAAACGATTCCAAGAGTTTTTAATCTAATTTAATTTTCCTTCACAATAATCTCTGGATATAATTCCGAAAGTTTTAACCCTTCAATGTTTTCAAAATCATATCGGAAGATATGGTATAGGATATTCTAAAAATGTTCTTAGAATTTGTAAAGCTACTTTTCAAAATATTAATAAACGTAGAAGATATTCAACTTTGAAACTTTGGAAATTTTTTCTTCGAAACCACGTAACATTTGATCGATAAAAGATATTAAGGTCGATTTTTTAAAAATTTTCGTATAAAGACACACTTGTTACTAAACTAAGTAAGTTTAAAACAATATTTAATCATAGTTTTGTTGATATTAAAAGAGAAAGTTTTGTTTTCTGTTTCTTAGAAAATCTCAAATTTCTATTTTATTCATACTTTTTGTAGTAATATAATGTACTTATTTCAAGATACTCTGTGAGTTTCAAAATAGGATGAGCATAACTTTCTAAGAAATATATAAAAATGTATGATAAGTAACGTTAAGTATGTATGATACGAACGTTGTTCTTTTCGAGATTGTACAATTAATCGATGCTCATTTGTTATTTATTTTCATAGATTTACAGAAATTTTAGAATCATTTGTCATTGGTTTTTATTTATTTCTTGGAAAGTTATGCTTATCCCATTTTGAAACTCACACAGAATCTTGAGGTATGAAAGTATACATTATATTACTACAAAAATATGAAGAAAATAGAAATTGGAGACTTTCCAAGAAACAGAAAATAAAACTTTTTCTCTTACTATCAACAAAACTGATAAAATATTGTTTTAAACTTAGTTTAGTAACAAGTGTGTCTTTTTATGAAAAATTTTAAAAAATAGACCTTAATATCTTTTATCTACCAAAAGTTACGTGGTTTCAAAGAAAAAAATTCAAATATTTCAAAGTTGAATATTTCATACGTTTAATAATATTTTTTAAAAGAAGCTTTAAAATTTTTTTGCATTATACATCAAGGACTACAAGTAAACCCAGTTTGATCTAAATCTCATAACAGAAGAAAATTTTCATGATCACTCACCATGGAATGCTCAATTGTGTAATTTGATGCGCTGATTACGAAAATCATAATGAAAATGAAGCCACCAGATCGTATAAAAGGGGGTATAAAGTTATTTTTTCGCACATTATACGGAAAGTAAGCAGTTATCGCACAGCGAGAACTGCAGCTGAAGATCATAAAACTTTTAAAAATTGATATTTACCAGAAATTACTGTGCTGACAGAGCTTTCGCTTAAAAAAATTTTACCAATAATTATTTTAAACTTTTTTGGCTCATAGCCTAAGTGACGGCCCAATGCTGGAAAGCAGCAGAAAATAATAAAACTTTTAAAAATTGATATTTACCAGAAATTACTTCGCTGCCGGAGCTTTCTCTTAAAAAACTTTTAAAAATAATTTTTTTGAACTTTTCTAGCCCATAGCCGAAGTGGCGGTCCAATGCTGGAAAGCAGCTGAAAATCATAAAACTTTTAAAAATTGATATTTACCAGAAATTACTTCGCTGCCAGAGCTTTCTCTTAAAAAACTTTTAACAATAATTTATTTGAACTTTTCTAACCCATAGGCCAAGTGGCAGCCAATGCTGGAAAGCAGCAGAAAATCGTAAAACTTTTAAAAATTGATATTTACCAGAAATTACTTTGCTGCCAGAGCTCTTAAAAAAATTTTACCAATAGTTATTTTAAATTTTTTTAGCTCATAGCCCAAGTGCGTAAACATCAGCGTAAACAAATGACTGTCGTTAACTACTTGTTGCTTAATATACGATTAACTCGTCAAGAGAATTTTAATTTAGTCGGTAACATCGACTCGAGACGATATTTTGGTCAACAATATCGATACGATATTTGCATAGTCTAGAGATTTCGAGAGCAATATCAATATTGCTCAAATATCGTATCGTATTGATATTCTAAGGCACTAAAAATTTCAAACTTTGCCCAAACAACACCAAAATTTCTAAGAAGTTAACAGAAATTTAACAGTGTTAATTAACAAAATTGATGCTATTAACTTCCTGCTAAATTCCTGGTAATACATAAATATCCGACACTTGTTAACTTAACCTTGTTTACTTCCTGTTAATTTTAAATGATAATTTCCCGTCAAAAGTCGTGCGTATATACCCCTGACCCGAGTAACCGGGGTCTCCCTTACTTTCTGCTTTGTTCTTTTAATTTACGCGTTTTTCAAATTGTGACAAACATTTGCGTACATTCGACTTGGAGTGAACGAAATATAATATATAGAAAAGTTTTTTTTAAAAGAAAAGCAATTTCTCACCTTACTAAAAATAATGAAAAACTAAAAGGCTTACAAGATCTTACGGTTTTAACCAAGAAAATGATCTATAAGTAGTCTCCAATTTTAACTGATTGTAAGATTTTCGTTATCAGTAGCGCATCAAATTGTACAAGCAGTTACAATAATATCGAAGGTATGGGGTTTTCGGAAGTATATCCTATTTTCATTCAGACAAAATATAGTAAATCTTTTTTTCTTTGACACATATTGAAATCAGTCACATCGCAATGGAAAATTTCCAATAGTTACCATTGGGTAAATAATGGTCCCACGGTTGGTGACCAATTCTTTTATCTTGGAAAGTTATAAATTATTGGCCAAGAAGGCTATTTAAAAGGAGGTCTATGTGTTAGGTGGGGGTAGCCACTATCAATGGGAATAAGGCAGTAGACGTCGTCTCATGCCTAGAACTTTGCGTGGTAGATGAAGTTAAGTACTCTGCACAAAAACAGCTGATAGCTGTTCATTTTATGTTTACATCCGGTGTGTGCAGAGAACTTAAATTTATCTGACATGCAAAATTTTGGACTAGACTACGACTACCATGATCCTATTCATAGTCCCCACTCCTCACGTTCCAATCAAGTGAAGTTCCGCTTGCTACTGGCAACCAATAGTGGACCAAAATGGGTTAAGTCTTGGGATGATCAAGGCTTCATCAGTCATTGACAGTCAACATTGGTTTATTATTGGATGACAAGACAAATATCGGATTCTGAAAGCATAGTTATTTGCTATGAAGATTGGTCCAATAATAATGAGAGACAATTATTCTACTAATCAATAAATTTTTTAAATTAACAATATTTAAATTTATTTATTTTTTAAAATTTTGTAATTTATTATTTAAAAAAATATTTTCATTTCTTGTACTAATAAATTTGTTTATGTATTTATTATAAAATGACAATTTTTGGTATAATATCGACCTTCAATGATGACTAGGGTAGGTCGATTCCGGACTTTTTTCGATTTAAAATTTCTAATAGTGCAGAAAAGTTGCCTTAGTACTTCCTGATTCCAATACAATTTTTCGTTTTGAGATCGGACTGCATCTTCAACACCAACTCCGGCCTTGAAATTCCGAAAATTTGACTAAAATCGTAAAATTGCCTATCGAGCGCCTGAAATATGACTCTCATGGCAAAATGTATAAAATAAAAGTTGTTTGACGCGTCATTTGCTACCGAAATGGTATGTATGATCATGGCCGTAGGACGAACCGTTCCAGAGATACGAACGAAAAGGCGGCATCCGCAGCGCAAGGTGAAAATTGTTGCAGCTCTCAGCTAACCTGTGTTGGTTATCCAGAACCCACCACGTGGAAGTAGCTACACTTTGGGTTCCTCCCAAGCCCAACCCAACCAACCATATGTTAGGCTTGTTTTAGTCTGAATCTGTATCAAAATTTTTGATAAAATCAGATTTTGTACTAAACTCTGGCAGTTGTTGCCTGGATTTCAGTGTAGGGCGTATAAAACGATCACGAGATTGGGAGCCAATAACTTTAGAAGATGACCCTGTCACCAGTTTGACGGTTCTCTCGACTGCCACGGTGTGAGAGGGGAATTCGCTAAATTTCCATATCTCTGCAGTGTCTCCCGACAACCTTTGTATGAGCTCTTCGTTCAAAACTGTACGAAGAACTGGTGGAGCAGTCAAGGTAATAGTCTTCCAGTTAATCATATCGTAATAATTATTAGCTTTGAAATGCAGCTTTGGCACTTTATTACATCTAACCCATCCATTTTTAGTGTCAGTCTCTGCTTCTCTGGCTACCAGAAGACGGTCAAGGGCCAACTTTCTGACTTCTACGTGTTCGTCAGTCATCATACTAAGGAGAATGTTTTCTGAAAGAGCAAAGAAAGCATTCTGTTGAATGGATGAATAGAAAAAATTGCGCAGTTTAGCAGGTAAAAATCTAGACCCTTGGATTGCAGCAAAGAGATGGCGCGAGCCATCTTTGATTGAACTGTGGAATCTTATTGAGAACCACAAAGGTGAGTTAACTATATGTATGTACTTGACCAAAATCTTTATTTCCTTTGTTGGTTTGCCTGTAGAAATGTATAATCTCAGAATTCTGTTTGCACAGATGAGCCAGTGAGATTTGCACATGTTACCTGGATGCATCGACGCTAAGTCTGAAGAGCATTGACCGGAAATAACAGCTTCTGATATTTTGTAGAGATAAGGTTGATCTGTGCTAAGTTGGGTCGGATTAATATCCTCAGAAGGCAATTGGCATGATGGAAAACTTTCAAATTTGACGACAAGCAACTTCTCACAATCAGGGAACAGTTTACCTATGTCGCCAGAGAATGTATTTGGACTCTTTGAGACACCATCTATGTTTTCGAAAAGAGCACAAAATGGAAGTTCGTTGAAATGTAGAAGACAAACAACCCACTGTAATGGCCGACCTATTTTTTCTTCTAGTTTCCGAATGATTCCACCTTTCCAACCTGTGTTCGTGTTGGTGCCATCAGCACCGACAACTTCTAGATGTTCCACATCTACTAAATTGTTTTGTTAATGTTGCCATATAGCTTGCATCTTATCCTCATCTGACCCGGAAGGAAAGGTGACGTGACCATAGTAATGAGAACCAGGTTCCGCTACAAGAGAAATATGTTCCTCTTTGACAGTCTCGCGGTAGTACTTTTCACCTTCGCGGACTTGTAAGAGTGTATTGTCTTTGCGGCCGTCAAAATACAGCCCGTAAACAGAGTCAATACTTTCGGTGTTTTGGAGCTTAATTCCAACACTTTTTTTTGCTCGACTTATCTTGCATTTGTCAGTGACAAAGCTTGCCTGATCCTCTGTTATCAAACCTGATTTTTTAGCATCCAGAAAGGCAAATGAAACAATCATGGCCGCTGCTCTGTCACTTACTCCGAATCTTTAAGCAGCTAAAGCAGTGTGTTTTGTTTGATTTCGGAGGATGGAAGAGAAAATTCAGCATCAGCATCGTTTTTGGAAGAATCTATGTGCGACGCACCAACATTGTTGTCGTCTGTGTGAATGTCTGTTTGATCTGAATGGTCAAGTGTTGTAGCTGATACTTTTCTGGTAAGTGATGATATTGAATAAAGTTTTAAAAGATTTTCTTTACGTTCATTTCTCTTTATAATCTTTTTTGTTTCAGGTAGAGCGCAAACCTATTTGGTTCCTTAAAAACATTTGTTTAAGTGTCAGAAATTTCTTATGGTATGTAGTGAGCATTTGAAGAACTCTGGTGTTGGAGACTATCGGACCAGATGACTTTTTGAAAATATTTACAACCTTTTTTGCAACTATTTCTAAAACCTCTTTACTCCTAGGTTCATATTTGTCGCTTCGGAGTCCCCCTATACGAAATCTTTCAAACTGATAACACAAAAGAACATCCTGGTAACTAGGCAGTTTGAACTCAGTAAGATCGTACGGATATATGCCAAACACAGGACATTTCTGTCTAAATTTAAATTTAGATACAGACATGTTGAGTTTTGTATTCTGTTGAGAGAATGTAAGTGATAGCACTTGGCGAAATCAACGAAAAAAATAAAGAAACTCGATGAAAGAATATTTGTGTGGAGTCTTGTCCGATTGTATCGTACGACACAGGGGATTAATTAAAAAACAAGGGCGCCAGTTAAACAAATTGAATTTATAAATTTATTATTATTTACTTTTTTTTTATTTAACAAATTTTAAGGTTATATTCACTTATCACTTTAATCACTCAAGAGCATGAAGGACCTTATTTCCGGGAATCAGGTTGTAGGTTCGAGGTTAGAAATGCCATTGTAAGATCAGATTATTTAATGTAAATTGCCCCAAGTATGGCAAACAAAATTTATTAAGCGAGATAAACAATTTTACTCAATAAAGAAATTAAGTTAAACAAATTGAACAGTATTCGCCAGAATTTACATTTACATAAGTTTTAATGCACTGATGGTGTGAAACTCGTTGGCCGAAAGGGACGCTATGAGCACATATCACGCTTCAATCTCATACATTTCAAAATTTCAGATTAAAAAAAAAGAGAAAATTAATACTTTAATTTTTAGAAATATCTCTTAATAATACAGAGATTTTCCTCGAAGTGTATTCCGAACTATACAAGAATCTTTCGATATTAAAAATATAAAAAATTTTACTCCGGAAGTGACACCTCAACGATTTTTCCCGAGCACATGTTTCTAGAGAGAACGACTTTTTTCTCAATTTAACACTTTTAAACACTTTAAACCCCGACACAGTGATACAAGGGAGAATCGGAGAAAAATGTTTGAATTTTACACATTAATCTTAATCCCGAGCGAGAAAGAGCACTATTAAATTTTCAACATTAAGTTAATCCCGGGATCCTAACCTCAAAACGTCATTTTAATTACACAAACGAAATCTAATCTACACGGTCACCAATTAGATACCAAAAGGACTCACCTCTTCTTCCGGAATTACCGAAAGTGCTTTTGCCATTTTAGCAATAAATTTTTAATGGATAAACGGTATAATATTATAATATGTGACGCGTTCTGAAGAAAGGGACCTAAGAAGCAAAAAATCGATTTTCGTTTTATAGTACAGATTACCATGCGCGCTCGACTTTTGTTTTCGCTCTCCTGTAAAATAACCAATTTGCTGCTTAGGTCCCTTTCTTCAGAACGCGTCACATATATATGTCAGAAAATGAAATTTCGTTTGTTCTGTAAAGACTTTGGAACAAGAGTGAAGAAGAACCACCAGAATTTCTTGACTTCGATTCTTTCAGCCAATCACGTAATTTTGGCTTCAGTCACGTGACCTTACGTCAGCCGAGTTGAAAAACCATTGAAGAGACTAGTTGCTGAGGAGCCCCGGCAGCTGCCATTCCGTACACCGGAATAATACATTTTAACTTGGGACGAGATGCTCAAAACAGCCAATTCTCATAAGGAAAGCCATCTCTCCCAAATCCTGAGGTTAGAGTCCACAAATGGTGCCAAACAAAAAAAATTCCAACTTTTTAGAACCATTGTGGCACTCTGAAAACTAGGCACCCACTGTCGATCCAGGTACTCCGATAGCTGTCTCCCTCTGGCGGTCGGCGCGAAGTTCAATTCAAATTACAGACCAAGTTTTTCCCCTCTTGTCCATTAAGTGCTTTATTTGCTCATAAAACAAAGAAATAAAAATAAACGTAATTAATAAACAAAAATAAAAGAAATTATTACAGTGCTCTTTCCCAGGTATTTTGACCCTTGTTCCAAAGTAAAGTAAAGTGTGGAGACCTGTCCGAACGTGTCGTATGTCACGGGGATATGAATGTAAGTGATAGCACTCGGCGAAATCAACGACAAGAGTTGATTGTTGGCGCATTCAGGAAGAAGTGTGGCCACAAGCCGATTTTCACCTTGCGCTGCGGCGCGCCGCCTTTCCCTCGTATCTCGGGAACGGTTCGCCCTACAGCCATGATCATATACACCATTTCGGTAGCAAATGACGCGACAAATAACTTTTTTTTTATACCTTTGGCCATAAGAGGCGTATTTCAGGTGCTAGGTAGGCAAATTCACGATTTTAGGCAAATTTCCGAAATTTCAAGGCTGGAGTTGGGGTTGAAGATGCAGTCCGATCTCAAAAAGAAAACTTCCATTGAAATCAGGAAGTATTAAGGCAACTTTTCCGCACTATTAGAAATCTCGAATCGAAAAAAGTCCGGAATCGACCCACCCTAATGATGACCTATTCTTCGTAGCCATTGGATAACCAATAAATAACTTAATTAAGGCTGCACATAGCTCCGCAGCTTCTCCTCCTTCTCAAATAGCTCTTACACATCTTGATAACCTATAATTGAGGGCGCCGATCAATGAACCGGTTATAATTCTTTGACGCTCGAATTAGTTGGCCCCTGAGTCGAAAAAATGGTGTTTTTCAATTTTAGTTTTTTAAAAGCATATTCCGATAGAAAATTTCATTGCGCATCTTTTTTCTCTTTGACAAAAATTTCCAAATTTAATAGTTTTCGAAATAACCTAAAAAACTGATTTTTTGAAAACAAAAAATTTGATTATTTTTTTGTGTTCAACTCGCGATAAATAAGACAATTATCAACATTTTTTGTTTCAAAGCGAATGCAAATTAATTGCAATAATGATTGAAAAAGTTATTAATTATTTTCTAAACTAATACAAAATTACTAACCTCCAAATTTCGATCTCCTCGTTTATCTGACAAATTTTCACCACCAATGTACTTTGTGTTGCAAAGTTGTTTATTAAGACCTAGAAAAGTTTTCTGAAGAGTATGAGTACACAAAAATAATTACAACTCGAAGAATAACAATGTTATTGTTTAGAGCCCGCTAGCAGACGACTGTTTTTTTTTGCGCGTGGACTCAGACATCACGTCTCTCGTTCAGTTTATCTTGAGTTTTCCAAATATGTAATAATAAATAAATGTAACACTAATTCTTTGTGACAGACACTATTTTTTACTTTGATTTTATTATGAATAGTGCGACATTGTTTTAGTTCTTACTGATTGTGAGTTAAATTTCCGTTTGTAAACAAACCGATTTGAAGTAAATTTAAACAAATAAGTTCTGTTTTCAGTGTTTTTAAATCATTTAAATATATAATAAGTGTTTACAATTTACAAAAACAACAATGAGTGAAGTGACAGGTTCTACCAAAGGTAGAAAGAGATCAAAAAATGATTTACTTTGGAAACAAAATAACAAAAAAAGTTGCAGAAATAAGGTCAGTATTTATTATTTATTGAAATAGATCAAAAATATAGTGTGTTTTATTATATTTTTGTTAATGCTTCTAATTTACTGTAAAATTTATGCCGTATTTACAATTTATTTTATAAATGTTTTTGTAGGGCGAAGAATATTATTCAACTTCAGGTAAAAACGTTGAAAAGAAAGAATTTTCTAATGTCCAGCATTGTTGCTCAAAAAAATGCTTTAATATTTGCTCAAGTAAAATGCAAGAAAAATTATTCACTCGGTTTTGGAATCTTGGAGATTATAATCAACAGAATATTTTACTCAGTTCAATGATAAAAAATAAAGAACCAAATAAATTGAACGCTACAAAGCGTCAAAGATTAGTAACCTGCATTTATTTATTTCCAACGGATGAAAGAAATTTTCCAGTTTGCAAATTTTTTTTGTTCGGTATTTTACAAATAGGAAAATCTAGATTAGCTACTGTTCAAGAAAAAATACTTAAGGGTGAAAATATAGAAGATTTTCGAGGAAAACACATGAACCACAAAATATCACTGACGGAAGAGGTAAAAACATTAATTAAAGAGCATTGCTTGTCAATCCCACATCAAAAATCGCATTACTCACGAGAATCTTCTTCTTTATTATATTTCATAAATCCGGAATTAACTTTGTTGAGTTTATATAACCTATTTTTGGATTATTATTCCGCAATCACTGGCAAAACTGATGTTCCTTTAAGTCAAACTACCTACGTAAAATACTTCCAGTGATGCCGGAATAACTTCCCCGAACACTAACCTAAAATTCCCGATATTTCCCGGACAAGTTTCTAAAATTTCCCGAAAAATTCCCGCGATTCAAAATTTACGTAAAATTGTTATTGTCACTATTATAATGACTTATAATATTATTGTTTATATTTATTATTAGTGTTTTAACTTACTTAAAGATTTTAAGGTTGTCAAAAATGCAATTTGTTAATTTAAAACCTTTTTAAATTTAAATTTCAGTCACTTGGAGAATTTGATTGAGGCATAATGCGTATTTATCACATTTAAAAGTTTAAATTAAATAAAAACAGTAATATTAATATATTTATTTTAAAAGTTTATATAAAAGTTTAGTTTACAATAAATTGCAAAACAATCTTAAACAAATAAAATTAATCCCAAATTTTTGCATTCATCATTTTATCAGTTGGGTTAAAATCAATCAAACCGCCAGCTTCTTCAATTCCTTCTCTTGTAAGCAAAATAGAATTCAAAGTGTCATTTTTTAATTGGTTTCTATGCAGTGTTTTGGTTAACTTTACTTGGCTGAACAATCGCTCAACTGATGCATTTGATAATGGCAAAACAATTAACAGCCCTATTACTTTCTCTAAATTATTAAATATTTTTATATCTGCTGCATTCTTTAATTGGAAAACTTTGCGCCAGTAATCTTCAGGCAAGAGAGAGGAATCCAGCTGGTACTCTTTATGATTAAGTCCATGTAAACGCCATTCATGGTCCAGTTTTTGAGTATCTACAGAACCTCTCAAAACAGGAAATATGTCAAAAACAGTTTGTAAAGATTTTACCCTGAGGGACTAAGCAAAGTGAGGGTCAACAATTTTTACAATCTCAAAAACTGTATCTTGAAACTGGTAACGTTCCTTAAGTTCAGAAACGAGAACGATGTAGAAGTTTCGAATGGTTAAGTAAAAAGCTTCTAAATCTTTTTGTCGTATGTCCGCATTTTTTTTCAATTCGTTTAAGGAATCAGATGCGAGAACGCCGAGATACATGTTTTTATTTTAAACAAACATTAACTTATTTTGGTGATCAAGTTTGAAAATGTTTGAAGCATTTTTCACGTAATCTATTTCCAAGTAATTAATGCAGATTGTTTTTACTAACTTTTCCACCTCTGGTTGTAATCTATGGAGCAAAGGAGTATTCGATTGGAAGAGTACGTTGAAGTCGCTCATCAAACCTACAGCATATGACATAAATTCCAAATAGATTACAGTAAAGTGATTTGACATAGTTTTTATAAGTTCATCTGTAGTTTTAGATGGATCTCGTATAGCTATTTCAGCAAAGTAAGGTAGCAATGCGGGATATTGTTCTAAGATTCTGTCCACGCATGGTTTTAGCGACAACCAACGAGTATTAGATTTAGTTAAAATTTGATGAATTTCGGTTCCGAAAAAGATCTGGAATTCTTTAAAATCGTCGCGCCTTAGTGCACTTCTGCTAAAATGGGCTCCAACATTTCGTACTAAATCTTCAATAGATCTTGGAAGCTGCAAACAAGCATTACAAATACACAAATGCGAGCTATGACACGAGCACTTAACAAAAACAACATTTGGCAGAAGTTTTTGCAACAATATGAAAACTGAATGATTAACCCCGAACATTGCATTGGTAGTGTCAGAAGAATAACCTGCTAGGTTTTCAAGAGGTATTTCCTTGTTCTTCAATACGTTTAACAAACAATTATATAAACTTTCAGCTGTCCCACTGGGTAGTTCCACCATGTCAAAATATTTATTCTTTACTTTATAATTGGAATAGTCATAAAAAATCACAGTAAAAGCGCATTGTTTAGATGTTCCAAGATCTGTTTGTTCATCCATAATTATCGAGAAAAAGTTCCCAGGTTCTCGCAGTCTTTGAAACAGATGTTCGCTAAAAGTTGGACCCAGAGATTTAGTCATTATTGCTGTAGCTTTCGTTCTTCGAACGGCTAATTGTTTGGCAATTTCTGAATCTGGAAATATATCAGCACAAAGGGG
Organism: Ganaspis brasiliensis; assembly: GCA_037103525.1. Classification (NCBI taxonomy): domain Eukaryota; kingdom Metazoa; phylum Arthropoda; class Insecta; order Hymenoptera; family Figitidae; genus Ganaspis; species Ganaspis brasiliensis. The sequence continues at coordinate 232,000 of JAZKLR010000721.1, forward strand.
TGTTAAAAGGGCCATTAATTTAAATGGTAAATGACTTACGGCTAGCAGACCTGTTAATTTCAATTCCGCTCTTTTCACAGATTTTTGTACACTTACTGAACTAATATCATCTATTTTTTTATTAGTAACAGTTGAAGTCAAAAGTTTTAAATGTTTATCTGATTTCGAATGTCGAATAAGAGCAGTTTTGTGAGCTGATATATTTTGTTGACAAACTTTACAAAAACCTAAGTCATTTCCTTTATTAATTTTTACTTTTGACTTTTCCAACCACTCGAACTCTGACAGCCAAGAATTACAAAATAAATGTTTATATTCTTTTCTTGGTTTTTTATTCTTATTATTCTGTAACGAATCCTCAGCAGATCTCTTTGTCTTATTTTTTACAATAATATTTTTGCCCCTTGCTACTATATCGTCTTCAAAAATTTCCTCACTTTGAACTGAAGCTTCATCATCGTTGTCAGTTTATTCAAATTCTTCTTTATTTTGATCAAGTCCTTGAGATACTAATTCTAATTCAGAAGCTGCTGATGGCGACATAGTCGAAACTGCATTTTCATTAGATGATAAATTAGCTTGTTCTCCTGCATTTCCCTTTATAGAATCAAAACATTATATTTATGAAAATCGTGGAAACTTATTAAAAAAATGTAAAAACAATAAAAACCGTTATTCTGTTCTTTATTTTTATTAACGAAGGAATCATGTAAAACAGTACAAAAAAATTATTTGAAAATGCTCATAACCTCACTTTATATTATTTTGATACTTACTGTTGTACAACGTAATTCGGTATTATTTTTGTCAATTCTAAGAACCCATATATCCATTTTTAAAACATTTATTTTTCAATAATTAATTTTATTTACGTACGCGCTGTCTTATTATTTGTTTGGACAAAACAAACTTAACCAATGGATATAAAGGCGTTCACATATCTCGTAACTGCATGTAAGCAAGTTTGGTATTAGGCTTAGGATGAAATGACATAGATGCGTCAAACGTTGCGTCGTCATGAGAGAGAGGGAGACAAAGATATTTTACGATAAGATACTTTACGTCTTTCTCATTAAGACGCAACGTTTGACGGTCCCATGTTATTTCACCCTTAGAGCGCAGTCACATGAAGCAGATTACCGCAGAATTCAACTCAGGACTTTAGCCATTTAAAATTTAGTCTCTAGCGTCAAATAAACTTGGTAATGTTCCAACAATAGTAATCTTAAGTATAGCTTGCGGATTTATTATAGAATTTCCCAGAATTTCCCGGAATTCACCAATTTCCCGTAAAAATTCCCGAGACTATCAAAATTTTCCGTATTTCGGGAAATTTCCACGTCATTGGCAACACTGAATACTTCAATCACAATTTAAATTTTACATTCCGATTACCCAAAACTGACGTCTGTAATAAGTGTTTCGAAAGTAGATTAAACGAAGTTGAATCACCAGAAATGGCTTCTCACAAAAGTGAAGTCCTGGATTATAAACAATTGAAAGAAAAATTATTATCAGAAGAAAATATTCCATGTTGTGAATTCGACTATGCTCAAAATTTACCACTTCCCAAAATTCCTGTCAGTGATCAATTTTATAAAAGACTTTTGTGGCTTTATTTGTTCAACGTTCACGTCTTTCATTCAGAGAAGAGTTACATGTTTCCTTTTCTAGAAGGAATAGTGAAAAAAGGAGCTAATTCTGTATGCAGCTTTTTAAATTATACGATTGAAAATGAATTTGATGTAGATCATCATAAGAAGATTATTCTTTTCTCAGATGCTTGTGGCGGCCAAAACAGAAACTACACTGTTTTAAAATATTTACTTTTGCTTTCGATTAAACTAGGAGTAGAGACCTGACATGTTTTTTCCGCCCGCGGACATTCTTTTTGTCAGTGCGACAGGAATTTTGGAATGTATTCACAAAAAAAGAAAAAAATGGAAGTAATCGAAACTGACAAAGAGTATTTGGATTTAATTCAGAATTGTCGTGATCCGCCATTCACTGTCATTGATTCTGTTGCCCAAATTTTGCAAGATTACGAATCTGCGTTCAAAAAAAGGGTCATATTATCTAAAGAAATGAAAATTTCTCAGGCGTACATTATACAGTATTTTCCCGATGGCAATGTACAATTATTCTCTGATTACAAGTTCGAAAATAGCACAATATTTAAACCAAAATGTAAAGTTAAACTTGAGAATTTGGAAAAAAAGAAATTAGACCCAACTGGAATAACGAAAGAAAAAAACTAATGATATTAAAAGTTTACTGAGATATCTTTCAAATGATGGAAAAGAATTTTTTAATTCATATTTTGAATCTTTAAATACTACCACGGAAACCGATGACACAGTAATTTCTTCCGATGAAGAATAAAGTAAATTATTCGAAAAAAGTAATAATTTTTATTGAAAGTTGAATATTGTTTAAATTTTTAACAGTCTAAATTTTATTATAAAAATATTTGAAAATAATTATTGTAAAATTAATAAAACTTTTATAAAAAAAAGTAATCTTGTCTTAAATTATTAACCTAGAACGAGTGACGTGACGCTAATCTCAGTCCACGCGCAAAAAACAGTCGTCTGCTAGCGGGATCTAAACAATAACATTGTTATTCTTCGAGTTGTAATTATTTTTGTGTACTCATACTTTCCAGAAAACTTTTCTAGGTCTTAATAAACAACTTTGCAACACAAAGTACATTGGTGGTGAAAATTTGTCAGATAAACGAGGCGATCGAAGTTTGGAGGTTAGTAATTTTGTATTAGTTTAGAAAATAATTAATAACTTTTTCAATTATTATTGCAATTAATTTGCATTCGCTTTGACAGTCGAGCAATAAAATTACGCGTATTTTCGTTTTTGTTTAATCAAAAAATGTTGATAATTGTCTTATTTATCGCGAGTTGAACACAAAAAAATAATCAAATTTTTTGTTTTCAAAAAATCAGTTTTTTTAGGTTATTTTGAAAACTATTAAATTTGGAAATTTTTGTCAAAGAGAAAAAAGATGCGCAATGAAATTTTCTATCGGAATATGCTTTTAAAAAACTAAATTTGAAAAACACAATTTTTTCGACTTAGGGGCCAACTAATTCGAGCGTCAAAGAATTATAACCGGGTCTTTGATCGGCGCCCTCAATTCATCAAAAAAAATTTTTTCATTCTTATCCCATTTTGTTTACTTCGTATTTAAGACAGACCTCTATCTATTTCTCTAACCGTGTACTCTATTCCTAGCACATCTAACTTCCTAACTCCGTCCTAGAAAAAATACCTTGGCGTATTCCTTACCATTTTCCAATATCTTTAATGTACCTTACAAATGTTTTTCAGATTTACCCATTCGCCAAGTTTTTACTCATAAGTAGCTGACGATAAGTAAGTATCGAGTTTATTAAATTGATTCTGTCCTTTCCTTGATCTCTTCCTGATCTCTTGATTAGAACCCACGCTGCATTAGCTGCTTTCTGAACTCTTCCCTTCATCATATTAGGTAAATGAATCTTTTATATTAAAAATAATATTAAATTCGAATCCTAACTTTCATTATTCAATTACTTAAAATAAACGTTTTAAAAAGCTACTTTTTTAAAAAGTAACTATTCACAATAGTAAAAATATGCATACCGATGGTTTAGAGTGTAAACCTGCTAAATCACATTCTAGTAAATTTTTGTTCCTAAGACAAAAAGTTGAAAAATAAGAAAAACTAATTTAAATTTTCCCAGAATTATGACGTCAAACATTTGTTAATCGTAAGCAAGTTGTCCACTTGGTTTGTGTGACGAAACCTACTATACCGACTATTAGTTCGACAATTCAAGGAATATTAAATGATCTTTTAAATCAAGTTGAAATCGTTCAAATTTTAAATAAGGAAAACTGTTAATCAAAAGATGAATTCGTTTGTTAATTAGACATCTTTAAAAGTTAAAGATTTATTACGAGACAAATTATTTTTCTGCCAAGTAGATTTCTTATTTTTAAAGTTCTTGTACTAGTGTAAAAAATTTACGAAAATGCAGAGAGCAGGTTTACACTCCGAACCCTTGATATAAAAAAATTATTTTTTATTTTTAAACATTAGTATAAAAATAACATTTGTTGCCTGCTCGAACTGTCGTGCGTTGTGATTGGCTACGAGATTTTTTGGCTCGTTATCATAGCAAAGTTCATCATAGTTCCTGTGTTGTGATTTTTGAAAGGAACTGTGTTTAACTTAATAACCACACAATATTTACAAAAAAAGAATAAAAACATTGTTTATTCTTAATTCTAACCCTCCAGGCAAGTATCATATCAGTCACTAAATTTTTATATTACTTAAAAAAACTAAAAATATATTTTAAATCATATCTGTCAAAATGAAACAAAACAATAAATAATAATTGTCTCCAATATTTTGACACATTAAATACTGAACATGTTATTCAGTATTGAAATTGGAAGAAAAATAAATAAGAAATCTAGGTGACTGATAAGATACTTACCTTTTTATATGATTTTACTTTTGTTGATGGCCAGTAGAGTAGAGTAGAGTGCGCTAACAGAGGCCACAGAAGTAAGAATAGTAAACAAATATGTCTGTCAGCAAGTTAGCAGCCGTCAACCACTGTCAACGCTTTTTTGCATATTTTCTTCAACTTTTCAACGTACTTTCGGCAGAGGCCGAAGAAAAATCGTATACGACACACGGCCAGAAAGCTGGATGCCCTGGTAAGCGAGATATAGTGCCTCGGCCTAATATCACGCTTGCCAGGAAATCCAACTTTCCGGCCTAGTATCGTAATATACTATTTCATAACAATAAAAATATGCATAGAAAAAAATTGAATTATTTGTTGAAATTAAAGAACAAAATTTTTAAATTAAAAAAAATTAATAACCTAGCTTTTTTAAAAAAAATTGATATAACCAGATTAAAATTTTGTAATAAAAAAATTAATTTATGGGCATATCTCTGGAACATTTAACTTTTAAGTCCGTCTGATATATTTTAATAACTTTAATAAATATTTACATGGCTTTTGTTTGGAATATTAATTTTTGATTCCCGCAATATTTTTCAAAAAAAATTACATCAATTTCTTTCTTAAATAAAGTATTATTTGAATTTTTATGTGAAATTTTCAACAATGTATACTTGTCCTTAACCATACTTTCAGATGCTTTAAATTACAAGATTTTGCAATTAATGAAAATTATTAGTTCTGTGTTAAGTTCCTTTTAAGTTAATAAAATCACAAACATATTTTTACAAGACAATTAATATTCGGTTTATAGTAAAGAGAGTTATAAGCTTTTAAATATTGTCTTTTACTTTTTACCTTTTTGAGGGTACTCCTCATATTAAGGACTTTTCTTTTTTAAGACAATTGGCACACTAAAATAATTTATGAGAAATGGAACTGAAAGCCATCATAAATATTTTAAGATATATTACATTAATGTGCTTCATAGCATCAAGAAAATATTGTAATTTTTATAAGTGAAAAAATGTGTGTTCAAAATTTTTTAATGACCGTAATACAGGTGATACTCTGCAAAACACAAATAAAAATATGTAAAAATTGCTCAAATATATTTCAAATGTTGCTATTTAACTTTCTGTTAATGTGCTTCGAGAAATATTAACTTATTGCAGAAATAATATAAAAAGATTTGTCGATTTCGGTCGGTGAAGTTGACCGTAATTGACCGTAATCTATTAGAAAGAATTTTTAAGCATCTGAAGTTACTGAATAATAAAAAATGCATAAAAATTTATTTACAAACTGTCAAACTTTATAAAGTTTGGGTTAAGTTACTTATTTTGAAAAATGGAAAAAGATAAATTAACACTAAAAAGAGCGAAAATGAGGGAAAAAAGAAAACTGGAAGCTGAGAAACGAGAAAAAAACTAATGGATTTAAAAAAATTAAATTTTAAGAGAAGAACTAAATCATTGAATAGGTGAATATTTAGAAATTTACGTTTTTATAAGTTTTGAATTAAATTTATTTAAATTTTAAGTCGCTTATAAAATCAATTTTAAATTTATAGTATTTCAAAAACACAAGAAAAGAATGTCGATAAAAGCCCAGCAAGCGTGACTTTAGAAAATTTGGATTTTGACAAGTAAATTATAACATAAATACTAATTTTTTTCCACATCTTAATTTGTAGAAATATGTTTATTAGACCCATTGTTACAGAGTAACTCCGTCAAACACATGTCAAACAGATCTATCATCTTTACAAATTATAGAAGATTCTTCGTGTAGTGCAATATCCAAGGCCGGATTGGGAATTAAAAGCGGCCCGGGAAAGATATTCAAAGCGGCCCCTTTCTATATAATTGGAAATTTTTATTAACATTTAAAACTAAAATATAAAAATATTAAATTATTAAATTATTTTATTTAAACTTATCAATAATTTAATTATTTGGAATTTCTTGAACAGTAGCATTCTCTACTGCCATTTGTACGAAAGCAGCAGTAATTTCTTAGTTTAATGAACACCTCAATCTGGTTTTAACCAATTTTAAAGGACAAAAAATGGACAACTTCTATTAAACAAATATAATAAAAAAATTTTGAGAGAATTTCCTGGCTTTAAAAACTGCTCTGAATGTATTCCTATCTACCTTAACCCCTTCAGCATCAAAAACAACCCTTTAAAATCATTCCCTGATCTTCAATCAAGAAATGGACAATTTTTATTAAATAAATATAATAAAAAGTTTTTTAGCGAATTCCCCGGCTTTAAAAATCGCTCAGAATGAATTTCTATCTACTTTGCCCCCTTTAGCATAAAAAAAGTCGGCTTTCATTCACCTGAAAATCATTTTTTCAATATTTGAATACCCAATTACTTTCTTTAATTTACAATTATTTTCTTCAAATCTCAATTATTTTCTTCTATTCACAATTATTTTAATTAATTTTTAATCATGTTTTTTAATTTTCAAATATTCTCTTTAATATTCAATAATTTTCGGCTTCTTTCAATATTTTTATCAATTTTCAATTGTTTTCTTCAATATTCAATAATTCTCATTTTTTCAATTGTTTTTCCAGTTTTCAACTAATTTCTTCAATTTTCAAATATTTTCGGTTTTTTTCAATTATTCTTTTCAGTTTTCAAATATTCTCGTTTTTTCAATTATTTTTTCAGTTTTCAACTATTTTCTTCGATTTTCAAATATTGTCGGTTTTTCAATTATTTTTTTTCAGTTTTCAATTACTTTTTCAGTTTTCAAATATTCTCATTTTTTCAATTATTTTTCAGTTTTCAATTATTTACTTGAATTTTTAATTATTTCAGTCAATATTTAATAATTCTCGATTTTTTTTCAATTATTTTTTCAATTTTCACTTGTTTCCTTCAATAGGCTATTATTTTCCAAGAACTTCAATCCAGTTCAATTTTTTATAATCCAATTAATTAAATTGTTGCAATTTTTCGAATTTTTTGCAATTGTCCTTTATTTTCGTCTTTTTTCAATTATTTTCTTTCATATTATTCAATTATTAATCATTTTCTTGAAATTTCAATTCAGTTCTTTAATTCTTTAATTATTTGTATCCAATCACAATTCTTGTCTTTTATTGATACTTTTTTTCATTTTTAATTATTCTCTCAATTTGAAAGTATTTTCTTCAAATTTTAATAAAGTTTAATTTTTCAAAAAGCAATTAAACTTTCAATTGTTTCTAGAACTATTCCTATCATTTTCTTTCTTTTTTAGTTTTTTTTAATTTCATGTTTATCTTTTTCTGTTTAAAATTATTTCTGTCAGTTTTTAATTTAATAATCTTGCCATGTTTAGAATTTTTTCCAATTGGCAATTATTTTATTCAATATTTAATAATTCTCGGCTTTTTTCGATGATTTTTTCAATTAACAATATTTTTCTTGAACTTTCAATTCAATTTTTCAACTATCCTCTTAAATTCACAATTATTATTTTCTTTAATTTTGAATTTTTTTCTTCATTTTTCAACTATTTCTTCTAATTTGAAATTATTTTCTTCGATTTTCAACCAACTTTAACTTTTTGAAATCCCATTCAATTTCCAATTATTTGTTATAATTATTCCTACAGTTTTCTTCAGTTTTTAATTGTCAATTATTTTCTTAAATATTCACCAATCCTGGGCTTTTTCACTCTTTTATATTATTTATTTATTTATTGATATAGTAATTTGTAAATTATTTATTATCAATAATTTTTTTGAAATCTCAATTTAACTCCTTAATTCCTCAATTTTTCTATCTAATTCACAATTATTTTCTTCATTTTTTAATTATTTTGGCAATTTTTAATATTATTTTCTTCTTATCAATTTGTGATTATTTCTTCAAATTTCAATCCCGGTCAATTTTTGAAAATTAAAATTTTTTTCAATTATTATTATTTCTGTAATTTTTTTCCTTTTTTAATTTCCAATTGTTTTTTTAAAATATTATATTTGTTCTTTAATTTTTTAAATTATTTTTGTCAATTGTCGATTTATTAATCTTGTCATTATTCCAATTTTTTTCATTTGTCAATTATTTTCGTCATTTTTTAGTTATTTTAGGTCGATATTATCAACTCGAGAACATTTTTGGATGGTCAAGAGATTTTGAGATCAATATCAATATTGCTCAAATATGATATCGTCTTGATATCGTAAAGCACTAAGAAATAATGGTCAAGAGAACAAAATAATTTAAAAAGTTAAAGATTAGTTATAAAATTTTTTGAGAATTATTGAGGATTGAAAAAATTGAAGGAGATAATTGAAAATTGAGGAATGTAATGGAAATTTAAAAAATGTAATTAAAAATTGAAAGAAGTAATTGAAAAAGTCTAGAATTCTTGAATATAGAAAAAAATAATAATTGAAAACTGAAGAATGAAATTGAAAATTGAAGAATGGAATTGAAAGTTGAAGATAATAATAAATAAGAATTGTAAAAAATAGTTGTAGAATTGAACAATTTAATTGAAATTCTACAATTTCTGTGATTGAAAAGAACATAGAAAGAAGCCGAAAATGATTGAATGTTGTAAAATTAATTGAAAATAGAAAAGAGTAATTGAAAGTTAAATGAAATTTAATTACATAAATTAAATTATTAATTAGACCTACAAAAATACCGGCCCGCCTAGCGGCGGCCCACCGGGATTTTTCCCGGTATCCTGAATGGCCAATCCGGGCCTGGCAATATCAACAACTGATTTGAATGACAGTTTAAATATAAAAGCTAAAAATAACGAAGCAGTTAAAAAATGGAGAGAAAAAATAAAAAGTTGTCCGGAATCATATAAAGAATATAAAGAAAAAGAAAGACTTAGAAGCATAACTCGCCGAAAAACATGTCAAATAGAAAAAAATAAAAGCTTTAAAACGTCTCAAATTTTGAATTCTCGATCGCAAAATCAACGTTTTCGTAGAGAAAATATATTGTTGAAAAGAAAATTAGCTGCTCAAAAACGATTGACAGAAAAATGGAGAAAAAGATTTTACAGATTAAAGTCGAGAATAGAAAAACACCCAACTTCTATTGATAAAGACGTGGATGAAATAATGAAATCAGGAGATAAAGCTATTAAAACACGATTAACATTTTGTGAAGCTTTAGTAGCACAAATAAAAGAAAGAAAATCTAATCTGAAGAATGAAGTCGGTCGTTCTATGTTACATCAGGTTTTAGCTGGGAAAATTTTGAAAAAGTATCGAGTCATGAGACAAGCGAAACCAATAATGAGTATGTATATTCAGAGAAAATATTCAGGTCAAAAAAGTTTTACTTTGAAAAGAGAAAATAAATGTAAGACTGATTTACGTTTATCCATGGCCAAGAGTATTGAAGATTTTCTAACGAAAGATGAAAATTCTTATCCAGCTCCAGGTAAAAAAGATGTGATTGTGCGAAATGGTAAAGAATTTAGGAAACGTTACTTGGCTGATTCATTAGAAAATTTATATAAAAAATATCAGCAGGAATCTTCCTTAGTTGTTTCTCGAACAACGTTTTATCGTTTGAAACCGTTTTGGGTTGTACATCGCACAATAACTTCCAGAGAAACTTGTTTGTGCAAAGTGCATGAAAACTTTAACATCTTATTAGAAAAACTCGCGAATTTGAATATTATAAAAACAAAAAGTTCCAGAGAATTTGCTGCATCTGTTACGTGTGATCCTTCCCAGCAAACGTGTATGTACAGGAATTGTCAGAATTGTTTTCAGAAATGTGTCCCCATTCCTGATGTGTTAAATGATAAACCTGCAATGTATGAAAAATGGGTATCACAAAATTTTGAAAAAAGAGGTGCAAAACGAAAAATCTTTACTGGAAAAGAAACCATAAAAAAGAAAATTCAGTGCAACGTTTCTGATATTGTAAACGAATTAAATTCTTCTACAAAAGATTTTTTGCGGCATGTTTTTGATACATCTCATCAATATGAAAACCTGAGGAATTTAAGAGAAAATTTGGAATTTAATAAAATCTATATTGTTATAGATTTTTCTGAAAATTTTATGTGTAAATATTCTAAAGCAATAAAAAGTGCTCATTTTGGTGCTTCAGCAAAACAGGTGTCTTTACATACGGGATGCTTTTTTTTAAAAGATTTAACAACACAAAAAATCCAATGTATATCTTTTGGTTCAGTATCGGACTGCTTACGTCATGACGCTTCTGCAATTTGGGCTCATTTGAATCCTGTTTTTGAATTAATGAAGCTTCATATACCAGAAATTAAGAAGATCCATTTTCAAAGTGACGGGCCAAGTACACAATATAAAAATAAAACAAATTTCTCTTTATTGTACTATCATTCCAAAAATTCAACTGGTCAAATGTGACTTGGAATTTTACTACTGCCGGACATGGCAAAAGTTTTGCTGATGGTGTGGGTGGAACCATCAAACGACAGTGTGATTAAGCTGTAAAACACGGCAAAGACGTCCTTTCTGCATCTGACATAGTAAACGTATTTGCAAATTTATCTGAAACTAAAATTCATCTTTTTGAAATATTGGAAACTGATATTAAAAGTATTGATGCTATTATTCCTAAAGAACTTCGCACGATTCCCAACACTAGAGCAATTGACCAAATTATCTGGACAGCGCAAGAAGTTGATAAGTTATATTTGGGAAGCTTAACTTGCTCCGAATGCATCAATTTGCCTCCTTGTAAACATTTTAGTTTAAATCCTGATTTCTTTAATTATGAAGATAAACAAAATGATGATTTGGATGCAACTATCGATATAACAGAAACAACTTTTTAAAAGGACGATTGGCTGGCTGTGATCAATGATAAAACATGGGTTCCTGGAGTAATAGAAACTATTTCAAATGACTTTCTTCTAGTTTCATTGATGCGTCGAGCAGGAAAGAAGTTGTCTTGGCCAAAGAAAAAATATTCATGTAAAGTCACGAAAGAAAAAATTGTGTGCAAAATCATGGAACCTCCCTTTTCTACCTCAAACTCCCTTTCTTTTAACGAGCAGCAACACAAATTTATTGCTCAGTTATTCAAAAGAAAAAAATCACAAGGATTTTAATTCATTTTCATGAATTTTAATTTATTTAAAAGCATTAAAAATTTTCAATTCCTGTAATTATTATAAAATTATAATTATAATAATGTATAAAATTAGAATTATTTGAAAATGCATTGAATTGAAATTCTCTAATTAATTATATTATTCTGTTATTATAACTGTACCTATATTATTTTAAATACCGTGTTTGGAAATTGAAATATATACTATTTATCTATTTATATTGTTAATATTTTTGTATATCTAGTGAATAAATAGTAATATCTTATCATTTTTTTTCATTTAAAATCGAAATTATTGAAATTTTAACAATTTTGTTAAAACTATAACCTCGACGTTAATTTCTTTCGATTGTTTTTAGTCTATACACGACTTCTAGTCCAAAGCACTAACCACTGCTCCACACCGACTCTTGAATTAAGTTCTTTTTAGAATGTTTCCAACAAGTATATGTGAGCTTAAATCTAAAAATACCACTACATCTAATCATAAGATGTTTGAAAAAGGAATTTTACAGAACAATAAACATATGCACAGAAAAAAAACTTTCTATTTTTTAAATTAAAGAATACAATTTTTTATTTTAAGATAAATTTATTCTATTGTGCATAGAGTTATTGGTTAAGTTATTTATTGGTTATATTCAAATAATGGATCAACATTAAAAGTCAATTATTATACCAATACTTGTTATTCGATAATAAATAAATTAAAATATTAATTTAAAAAATAAGTAAATTAAAATAAGTTTTCAAAAATTTATTTATAGATACACTATAACTCCTATCGAGCGGACTCCTATCGAGCGGAAACAGTAGGCAATTTACGGGACGAGGGGAGAAGGAAGAAGTTGAGCTCCATTCATTTAACACGTCAAGGTGACCTTCCATATCGAGCGGACACTCACCCGAGCTGTCCGCTCGATAGGAGTTCTAGTGTATAACAATTGTCTCTCATTATTAGCCCAATCTTCATAGCCAATGACTAGCAGAACCATTATCAGTCCACAGCTTGGTACCTACATTGGGTTCCATCATTGCTCCAATATTGGTACCATTACTTCCGTCTTTTGTAGAAACACAGTAACTTCCATTGTTTCTATTGACAGTTACTGTGTTTCGTCAAAACACGGCAGATTGGCTCCCAATATTAGGTCTTTTATGCGCTAATCGTAAACTTCCCATTGGGATGTCACAATCAAAAGTGATAAAAAATGTATCAACTTTTTTTCTTTGTTATAGTCAGTATGCATGCCACCATGGTCACCATGCAGTCACCATAATACTTACAGGAAAAGAAATCACTTCGCAGACTTCGTAAGGATGATGTTCTCTGAACAAAAAAAAAAGTAATTTATTATTCACATATATAAATTTTGCTTCAGGGCATGTGATGAGGAATGACGTCACTGATATAGCTCAAAACAAAATATCATTTATAAATAAATTAACCTGTTTACAAGGTAAATTGATTAAAGTTCCATGTAAATTAAAACTGCATACCATGTTTACGTTATCGCTATATTTATCATTGCCATTACTCCACCACTTTGACGATTTACAGAAACTTCCGAGCATCTCCGACAACTGCCTAACGCTAGTATCACAACTTACTTTAGTCGCGAGATGAGAAAAATTATCACAGTTCTGAGCGATACGCATTATTTAGTTTATTTTTTTAAAAGAATTGTTACTATCTACATAATTTTTCTTATCATCATGTGGAAGTAGAATATTTTTTAGGTAGATAGAAAAAATAACGAAATTAAATATCAATTTTAACATTATAAATTTTTTATTTTAAAATTAGTGGTGTCACCTTGTCGTGGTGAGGGGGCTTAGGACCGGCCAGGTCGACATCCCTAGACGAGCTGTTCGGTTCTTCCTGGGACTCACCAACTCCTAATGTCTGGCGAGTTTGGGCACCGGGGAACGAACCGGACACCGTTAACCGTTCTTGGTGCACTAGCTGCCTGTGCGGATGATGTTATTTCCCATTCCAAATGGGGGCTAACCATCCTCGTTAGCGGTAGACGACTTAGATTCTGAGAGGACTAGTACACTCCTGCCGGCTTGGTATACCAAGTTGTGTGAAGTAGTCTCGATCTGGTGCTAACGGCTGTTGGACCGGTTGTCTGTCCGATCTCACCAACGACACCCCCAATCCAAGGTGTTTTTACCTTGCCAAGGGTATGAATGGCACTTGGGTTAACAAATCCGAAGCGGAGCTAAAAAATGTGGCGCGGAAGTGGTCCAACCCAGAACGGAAGCTGGGGCCTGGGCGCCGAATGCGCGGCCCTGGTCAGTGAAGTGGTTGGAGGTGTCGCGCATGGGGACTCTGGGACACCGGGCGAACTCCCAGTAGTATCTAGTCTTACCCCTGCAAGCGGGGTTCTGCAGGGGCCGAATTCTTTTCCCTAGCTTTTCGTGGGAACAATATGACTGACCCAAATAATTTAAATAATCTTACAAATTTAAACCTTGAGACCAGCCAAAAGGATATGGCGGCTGACTCAATCATGGGTACTATGAAATTACCCGATCTCCCGGACCGGACGGCATCTCTCCCATTCTCTTAAAAGGGCGGACAAAAGTGTAGTCGGCCCGTTGGTAAGGCTTGCTAGGGCGAGTTTGACTCTGGGCTATGTTCCAGAGATATGGAGGAGTACGAAAGTGGTTTTCATACCTAAAGCAGGCAGAATTGGTTACACCTCACCGAAGGACTTTCGACCCATCAGCCTAACATCTTTTGTCTTAAAAACAGTAGAAAGACTAGTGGATAGATATATCCGCTGTGAGATCCTGTCTAAACATCCGCTTCACAGAGATCAACACGCCTATAGAGCAGGACGTTCTACAGAAACAGCCTTAAGTAGAGCTGTTCATCTAATTGATGGTCAGCTAGAAGTAAAGGGTTTTGCTATTGGGGTTTTTATGGATATCGAGGGGGCCTTTAATTACACCTCTAGAGATGTAATACAAAGGGCTATGCGCGTCCATGAAATTCCAGAGTCAATCGTTGACTGGACTTGCCACATGTTAGGCAATAGGAATCTTACAACGAGTAAAGGTGATACCACCCTGCGAGGGGTCGTTGATTTCGGCTGTCGGCAGGGAGGAGTTGTCTCACCTCTGCTGTGGTGCCTGGTGATTGATGAGCTGCTAAAGAACTTCAACTGTCGGTGCGAGCAAAGTATCTAGGAGTCATCCTGGATAGTAAACTGGCCTGGAATGAACACTTAGAAGATAAGTGCAAGAAATTCATGGCAGCCCTCTGGCAATGTAAAAAAGCCATCGGGCATAGCTGGGTTTTAAAACCGGATTCACTAAAAGGATCTAAAAGGCGATTCTGCTCCCTAGGCTAACATATGCATCTGTGGTCTGGTGGAGCAGAGTCGAATTATTGTCGACTATCGATCGACTTAAAAGTGTCAGGGGAATGGTCCTGAGGAGCATAACGGGGACGTTGGGTACTACACCTATAATGTCCCTGGTTGCACTTCTAGGGCTGGAACCACTACACCTTACCATCAAAGCAGAGGCGGTTAAATCTGCTCTGAGAATAAATGATGGACTTAGGCGAAAGTATGTCAGGGGAAAGGGTTACGTGACACTTCCTGCTAGTTTAGTGGAAAAATCTAGCTTCAAAATGAGAAGAGATAGAATTTCTCCACCATACCTCTTCGACAAGAAATATAAGATCAGTTTGCCAACAAAAGAGGACTGGCAAAATGGACTCGTGATGCTCCCCACTGACGGTGACGTCTGGTTTACGGATGGATCCAAAGGGGAAGTGGATGCGGGTGGAGGTCTATATCATGAAACAACTATGGAGGGCTGTGCATTTAGCTTTGGGTCCACTGTAACTGTTTTACAAGCCGAGACAACCGCACTGCTCTACGCGGCCGGTGAGACCGCGCAGCTCTGTGGTGGTAGAAATATATTTTTCCTCTTGGATAGCAAGGCGGATTTACTGTCCTTGAATCATTACTCAACAACATCTCATCTAGTTTGGGAGTGCCATTGTGCACTAAATCACCTAGCTGAGACTAACCGCGTCACGCTCCTATGGATCCCAGGGCACTCTGGGATTAGGGGTAACGAGATGGCGGATCGACTAGCAAAGGCGGGTAGCAGGAGCCGCATTGTTGACCCTGACCCGCCTGTAAATGTCTTTAATGCAGTGTTGGCTTTAGAATTCAAACAATGACTACGTTCAGAACACCAAAAGGAGTGGAACGGCTATGCTGGTGGCAGACAGGCTAAGTCACTCCTTGGTAACACTATCAACCTGAAACGAGCTGCAGACTTCTGTAAGCTCAGCAGGATAGATGCCTAGACCCTAACGAAAATATTAACTGGCCATGGGGATCTTCGCTATCATCGACACAAACTGGGCATCGTTAACGACCCCGAGTGTCGGAATTGTGGGAAGGAGGATTAAACTTCTACTCATGTTCTCTGCCATTGCCCTTTGCTAACTAGCGAACGACTTCACCTCACAGGAAAACCATTCCTTGAGGAGGCAGATATCGCTGCCATGACTTCAGCTCGGGTTCTCTTCTTGTGGAGGGGGCTCTGGGCTAGGGAATAGTTAGCTCGTTTTTGGGGCGCTGTTGGTTGTACAACCATTCTCCTTCTCTTAATAATAATAATATGGTACAAGTCTTTTAAACGGCACATTACAGTGCGAATGCAATTTACACTGAAAAAAATACTGTGATCAGATTAGACATTTGACTATGGTTGACAGGTTACGTTTGAATTTCTCATAATGCATCGGTGCACCACTGTCGATTTTACCTAACCTTACAATGTCACTCACGGTTTCACAAATATCAAGTGCTGCTTCACTCAGTCGTATGGCTTAAACACAAATACGTATGGTAATTCCCAAAACAGCAATAAAATATTGCTGATCTGTTCATAATTATCGCAGTTCCACGGAAATATTTTTTTCAGTATAGCAGAACGAAGCTACATTTAGCGCCCGATGCTGATAAGACATAGCTGAGTTCTGCTAAATTACATGAGTACCTAAGTGCCGTTTAAAGAAGCCATGTATCATACAAAATTGTGTGTCAACTTGCACCATGAGAACGAGGTTATGGACGTTCAGTGACGCTTGAATGTTTTGCTTACTGTACTAAGCGCAGGTCCGTCAGCCAAGCAGAACGCAGCTCTGATTGCTTAGTGGCCTAGTCTAGTAAGTAGAACCTTAAAGCATCGCTGACCGTCCGTAAACTCGTGCTTATGGTGCAAGCATGGCAAAAAGTCAATTTGGATAAACTTCCGAAAAGCTCGAATCTCAAATCTTTTTGATACTTCGTATACTTATGTAATTTGATGCTCTGATTACGAAAATCGTAGTCAAAATTGGCGACTAGCTCATCTTTATGGTGAAAACCATTAAAAAACCATGAACATAATGGTTTTTTGCATTTATTTCAGTAAATTAAAAAAATATGAAAAAATGTTTCAGATAAAAGTTGTAGGTCTCATTGAGATACACATTTTATGTTTCTTACATTTTTTTCCAAATGTGCATAGTTTTTAAGACAAATGTAAAAAACTAGAAATCACCATAAATACGTTATTTATAACGTAATTTACGTATTTTTATGTAATCTTTTAAATTGGTTTGTTATTTCGGGGGGCTAGTCCCCTAACCCCCCTATGTCTTGGACAATCTAGGGGGGGGGGGGTTGGGGTGCCATACTGAAAGTGGAATGTAGACAGCGGTGGGAAAACCTATAGTTGTGTCGGTTTTCAAAGTATTTATCATAAAAATGATCAAGTTTACAATTTTTTAAATATGATTTTCGTAATTACAGCATGAAAATTACGTAAATCACGTAATTTTACGTTATTACGTAATGGTACGTAACAAATGTAATGTTACTTAATGAACGTAACATTACGTAATGACGGTAACATTACGTAATGACGGTAATGTAATAACGCAATTACGTAATGACGGTAACATTACGTAATAACGGTAATGTAATAACGCAATTACGACTGTAGGCAATTTAATATTGATATAATGTGGGCATTTCGTTACATTTATGGTGATTTATGTTTTTTGCAATTATTTCGTAAACTAATTGGTTTCAGTAAAAAATGCATTAAACATAAAATGAGGCGCATGAATTCTTCCAAAATGCCATTTGATCGAATGGACATTCGATCGAATGCCATTTGATCGAATGGTCATTAGATCGAATGGACATTTGATCGAATGGACTTTCGATCGAATGGACTTTTGATCGAATGGACATTTGATCGAATGGACTTTCGATCGAATGGACTTTTGATCGAATGAACTTTTAATCGAATGGACTTTCCACCGAATGGACATTTGATCGAATGGACTTTTGATCGAATGGACTTTTGATCGAATGGACTTTCCACCGAATGGACTTTTGATCGAATTGACTTTTGACCGAAGGGACGTTTGATCGAATGTCATTTTGGAAGAATTCATGCGCCTCAAAATGCATTAAACATAAAATGTGTATTTTAATGAGATCTACATCTTTTGTATAAATTTGTTTTTTATATTTGCAATATTTAAAGAGATAAAGGCAAAAAACCTATGCTATTTTTCACCAACCTATTTTTCACTATGAAATTCAAATTTGCGCTAATTTTCACTGTGATTTTCGTAATCAGCGCATCAAATTACGTAAGTATACGAAGTATCAAAAAGATTGGAGGTTCGAGCTTTTCGGAAGTACATTTAGCATTCACAAATATTAGCGAATTTTTTAAAAAATAATTTCACGGAAAAGTACAAACAAAATATTTATTATTTTAAAAGAAAGTTAAAGGACAAATTTTGCTTATACCAGTGACGTCATTCTCCATCCCATGCCCTAGAAATCTGATAATGACTATGTCAATCAAAATATTCACGTAGATGTAATACACTCTCAGAAATTCTTTCTAATGCATAAACAATAATACAACCATCAAGGGCGGATCCAGACGAGAGTTTTGGAGTGGGCGATATATGAGATTGAAAGAGATAACATATGTATCTCTATTACCCGTGCAGAAATGTCGATGTGGGCCTCAAGGGGTGCTTGCCAGTTTTCCTTATCTCTGGTAAGGCCCTTGTCGGGAAAACTGGTAAGCGCCTTACAAGGCTGTAAGGCTTTTGCACATCAATGCCCTACATATGGAAAACTCGTCAGAGCCTTACCCGTTTTTAAAATAAAAAACCTGAGTAGATATATACAACGGCAAAGCAAAGCATTAAACAAATAATAATGTAATTACATTAAATTAATTTCTTAAAAAAATATTTTTGTATTTTTTTTTAGTTTCATTTATTTCTTTTCTATTTTTTTTTACAAATCAAGGAAGGATTACTACAATTATTTATATAATTCACTTTTAATTTATTCTTAAATATCTTATTTTAAACTTATATTTTTATTTTAATTAATTTTTTTTGTACACACAAACACTTATAACTAAGAATTAAAAATACCGCACGCAAGGAGGATCGAACTCCAGAAACCTAGACCTAAGGACACAAATGGCGGGCGCCTTAGCCCACCCAGCCACACTGGCTTAGGATTATTTTATTTTAAACGTTTTCTTGAACTATAAGTCATTAGATCTATTACTTGTGGTGGTAATAAAATATATGTATCACCTTTGAATGTTTTAACCTAATAAAAATGTATATTATTTTAATGGATATATAAATATACATACATATATCTACATATATTTATGTATATTTATTTTAAATTTAAAAAAAAATCATTTATATTTTTCTATTAATAAATTGTTTTTATAAGTGAGCTAATACTAATTGTAAAAATTTTTTTTTAAAATAGTTTACGTAATTATAAATAAGTAAATAAATTTAAATAAAATTTTACAAAATATCAATTCAAAAAATTGACAATATAAAAAACATATTTTTTAAATTTAAATAGGTACATACTAAATAGAAAAATTGTAATTATCAAAATTCTCAACATAAAATAAAATGATTTCAAATTATTAATATTTTATACTGGTAAACAAGTAAATATAACGTCATTAGGCTAGGGAAAGTAATATTCTTTTAAATGTATGATTCTTTCTAATTAAATATAGAAGTTCATATACAAACTATTTTTCAATAAAATTCTATACAAATTACTTTTAGAATCGAAAATAAAAAATTTTATAAGTTTGAAATAGTTTAATTGATAGTCTTATATGCAAAACTTCAGTAATACATGAATTGTGGCGTTATCGGGGTAATTAGTGGTTTTCCCTACTTAGGGCTTTAAATAGACGCCCATGTCAAAATCTAGTAATGTGAAATAAATTATAATTTATTTTAAATTTAAATACATAGTAAATAGTAAAATTGTAATTATCAAAATTCTCAACATAAATTAAAATTATTTCAAATTATTAATATTTTATACTGGCAAACAAGTAAATATAACGTCATTAGGCTAGGAAAAGTAATATTCTTTTAAATGTATGATTCTTTCTAATTAAATATAGAAGTTCATATACAAACTATTTTTCAATAAAATTCTATACAAATTATTTTTAGAATCGAAAATAAAAAATTTTATAAGTTTGAAATAGTTTCATTGATATTCTAATACGCAAAACATCAATGATACCTGAATTGTGGCGTTATCGGGGTAATTAGTGGTTTTCCCTTCTTAGGGCTTTGAATAGAAGCCCATGTCAAAATCTAGTAATATGAAATAAATTATAATTTATAATTTAAAGTCATTTCATTATATTCAACTGCGATTAAAACGATTAATTCTTTAAAATATACATAAATGTTTCTAATATGCTACCTAATTAAAAATTTAATAACATTTTTTCAGTTTTTTTAAACAAGGAAAACTGACGAGGCCCATGCCTGAGCCCTACTTTAAGTAGGGCAAACTAGGGCAATTTCTGCACGGGTATAAATCTATGTCTCTGGGGGAGAGCTCCATCGCCCCCTTCGTCTCACGCTGGATCCGTGCCTGAAAACCATTAAAAACTTAACGCGGAAAAAGTGTTTCAATATTACGCTTGAATTTTCACATGAATATTTTCAGGAAGGTAATAGAGATTCTTAAAATAGAGTTGAGAAACGTTTCCCTTTCTACTACCTTTGCGGGTTTTCGGAAACGGACGTGACAAAATGTTGGGAGTTGTATTATTGGTCGAAAAGAGCGTGCTGAGTTTAAAAATATTTGTTTTAAAAGCATTTCAAATGGAACCGACATTTTTGAACAATGAAATTAACTTTTTATGAACATCCGTGTCCGGAAAACCCGTGACTAAGCAGAATCCAAGTCAACCTGTCTCAACAATCCCTTGAGAATCTCTAGTAGGTACGAAAAGAGTCGATACGTGACAAACGAGACCGTAGTTCTCAATCCTCAAGTCTACAGGATAGGCGTTTTAAGTTGAGCCAATGCATTGCAACGAATTTAAAATCTTCTCGCTTCATGCTTAATAAAATAAAAGTATTTTCTGATTGGTTAATTCTATTCCCTTAGATGTAGAGTATGAAGGTTAACGGTATTGTAAAAGTTTGGAGTGTTTAAATGCTTGGTACACTGAAAAAATGTTGGGTGACCAGGTGTTCCGATTGAGCAGAAAGTTTACAAGTGCAGCACGACTAGGACTCGGAAAAGCAACTCTACCAGATCGGGAGCTCTGGACGCCCAAGATTGATACTACAGAAGTCCCAGAAGGTTGGGTTGACAATGCGCGGTGTGCGGCAGCGCCATCTTGGACGATCAGAGCTCCCGAGCAGGGATGCTAGTTCCACCGATTGAAGATCGTACGGCTCTTATGGAATATGGATATAATAAATATATAATAATTTAATAAATACTTTTTATGAAGATTATTATTTGTTGGATAGGATCTAATTTCAGACT
Organism: Ganaspis brasiliensis; assembly: GCA_037103525.1. NCBI lineage: Eukaryota > Metazoa > Arthropoda > Insecta > Hymenoptera > Figitidae > Ganaspis > Ganaspis brasiliensis. Next base: position 253,476 of record JAZKLR010000721.1, read on the forward strand.
TTAACTGGGTCCAAATACATTCGAAGAAATGCACTATGTACATAGGTTTTCTTTCTTCGGTCATTTTTAGCGAATTTACATTTAGTACTATGTACATAGGCCCAGCAAAATGTATTTGTATACCATCCGACACCCACTTTACATTTTTCCCTGTTGGATAGGCCCGCCGTTCTGCAGATAGTGACTTTCTTCAAATGTATATCACTAAAATCGCTGTAAATAGGCCAATTAGGGTCTAATTATCTTCGAAACTAATTAATATTTTTGGTTAAACTACAGTTAAGCGGCTTTTCCGAATTTTCAAGTTTTTTAATCTGGACTAATCCTAGTTCGTGTATTTTAACACCAAAACAAATAATCCAGTGGGGGACGGGAGGTTGAAAAAGTTACGTTAAAAACCTGCGCTTTTAAAAAAAAACTTCATTTTTAGGGTTCCGGACACAAAGTGTCAAATCCGGAACTCTTATATTTTCACTGGTTTGTCCGTCGCCCAAAAACATTACCCCCTCCCCTCCCCTAGCGGGCAAACTATTTGAGATAGAGAGTTTAAATTTGGTACACTTATGTATTTTTACGTGTAGACTACAGAAAAAATAAGGCAAACATGATTGAACGTTATGTTCATAGCGTTGTCAAGGAAATAACAAGATTTTTTTCAAAAAACGCCCTCCAAGATGAGGAGCTGCAGAAGGCATAAAATGCCAAGTCGTGCCATTCGTAGCGATATACTCTCTAAATCTGAATTGGTTAAAAATTACTAATTCTCAGTCATAAGGGGCCATCCATAAACTACGTGGCTCCAATTTTCGAACTTTTCGACACCTCCCTCCCCCCATGTAGCTTAACGTAGCATTTGATAGACCCCTTCCCCCCCTCATAAGGGCACGTGGCTTTTTTTTAAACGTCTTATAATGCCTAAATATATAATTTCTGGCGTAAAAATAATTGATGTAATATTTAATTGTGAATTAGATTTATTATTTTTTATTTTACTATTTATTAAATCATTGGTTTCAATAGAATTTTACCAATTACATTAGAAAGAACTCTCCCATTAAAATATAACCTAATTAGAAAATACGTTATATAATAAACATTTTGTTATATTTTATCGCTTGACAGGGAGATCTTTGTTATAATGGTTTTGATGGGAGACTGCATCGATATTTTCAGCTATGTAAAAGAATTAACTTAACTAATTGTCGCTACAATTTTTAAAATAATTTTTAATTTTAATTAGCCAAAAATTTTTTTGACAATCTTTGAATTTTTGTCTTTTGTCAAAATTAAAAGATTTTAAAATCCATGCTTAATTTTTTTAGATAAACATGTTTCTTTAATAGAAAAAAAATTTCCGACCCAAAATTTAAAATTTTACTATTTTTGAACCTTTTTTTTTGGTAAAAAAATTATTTTATTTTTTTGGAGAAAAGGGTAAAAATATAAAAACTAATTAATGACTATTATTTGATTTTTATATGTTAAATGCTTATGTAGATCTTATATCCCAATGTGTTTTTTGTATGTTTTATGAAAATTTAGTAATTTTTTGGAGTTCAAAATACGAAAACTTCAAGACAATAAAAAAATTTTAATAATAATTTTTTAACACGATATAAAATAGAGAGGGGAGGGGGTTCAAAAAATTTTGACATAAATTTAAAAGGGTGATTGACAAATGTGTGATATGTTATGACAAGGGGCGGGCGGGGTGGGGGGAGGTCGAAAAAAAAAAAAAAATATGTCACGTTATTTGTGGACGCCCCCTAAATTGTATTGACTTTTCACTAAAATTTGAGTTAGAGGTAAAAACTATTAAATTAAGTAGTTAAATATTACAAAAAATTAGTGGTCCACTTTTCACTATCCGAATTTGGGGAGCTGTAAAATATAAATCAAATAAAACAAAAATGGCTTAGGAAAAACTGAACATATTGCAAAAGAAAACTTTTCTAAACTAATTATGCAGCTAAAATGACGGAAAATCGTAAATGATTTTTTAATTTTCTAAACATCTTCAGAAGTTTGTAAATTTTTTTCGATCTTATTTTTCATTAAGATTGTCAGATATAACCCTTTTCTACAGAAAAAAATTAATTTTTTACAGAAATAATGCTTCAAAAATTGTAAATTTAAATTTTTGGGTCCCCAATTTTTTTCTATTAAAAAACATATTTTCAAAAAAATACGCATGGGTTTTAAAATCTTGTAATTTTGACAAAAAATAAAAATTCGAATATAGTCAACAAATTTCTTGACCAATCTTTTTTATGGCCGTTGAATTCCTTGTAAAAAATTACTATAAAAATTATAATGACGATTAGTAAAGTGAATTCTTTCACATAGCTGAAAATGTCGCAGTCTCCTCTTATAATTCTTATTTTTAACAACTTCAAGGTTTTCTGGTAAGCATAGACTCGGTTCAATTCAATTCTCTCGAAATGATTTTTGAGTTGCCAACGCTATTTAAAAAAAAATATCTGTGAAATTAAAATACAAAGCTACGTTGCTCGGACTCGAACCCCTCCCTCCCCCCATGTAGTCTAGCGTAGCATTTTGCCTGACCCCCCCCTCCCCCCTAATAGACCACGTAATTTATGGATGACCCCTAAATGACTAATTCAAATAGGGCTGATTCGTTGACTGTGAATTAGTCAGCAGGTACTAATTCAATCACTAACAAATGTGTAACTGAATGAATTTGTAGCTTTAGATACTAAATGAATTTGTAGACTATAAAATAGTAATCATCTAAGACATCGTCGTGGAATTCAATCAAACTAATGTTGATTAACTATTCCCAAACTGTAATTAAAAATAAATAAATAAATTTAGAAGCCTACAAACAGTATTAGTATTAGACTCCTTAACTAATTTTAACTAATAATCAACTACCTAACAGAAAAATCCCCTTTCGCTGGGGATTGAAAACACGACCCTAACACTAACAGTCCGCAGCCCTAACCAACTTTTCACGCAACGCACGCTGTAGGGTTTCATAAAAAATTTGAAGTCATTCTTACTACAAACTGCATATAAAGTAACACGGTCAATTATAGATAATTAGTTTACAATGTGTTTTTCTAATAAATTGCAATTAGTAAAATAATCCAGTATTTCATTTTTTTAATTTTAAAATCGCTAATTTATTAATTAATGCAAATGTAAGGTTAAAAACAAAAGATACAAATTAGGTAAGCTTATAAATTTATACTAAATTATGTGTACATACAAATCAATATGCTGTTATTTACCAAGATTTTATAAAATAATAGCTAAAAATAATAAGCTGTACAACCAGATGCAATTATGTAAAATAACAAATTTCAATTTCGTAATAAAAAAATATAATATTTTAAATTAAATTCCGATAAATTTTAAAGAAAGTTAATTTAAAGATTTTATCTGGAATTTATTATTGAGTTTTATTCTCAGAAAAACATTCTTTCATTAATACATTTTTCGTCACAGTTAAAAAAATGTTATAATAAACTTTAATTCATAACTGAATAATTAAATTTAATTCATTTATTCTACATGTAATAGATTGTTTTATTTTAAATAATAATTAAATACTTTATTATCACATTAAGAAAAGTATTGTGTTTCAAGATAACTTGAAAAAAGTTATCTTTATTATGTATTATAATGTAAGGTTATGTTTTATTATTTTCACTTATTCAGTTTGTAATACATGACGACAAAATAAATTAGTAGAATATCACTACTAATCCTTTTAGCAAAGAAATATGATTATTTTTTTCGTAGAAAGAGATGAAATAACTAATTCAGCAGTCAAAACTGACGCTACTAACTCTATTAGCCAAATTTTGACTAATTCAAATTTAGAGAGTAAGCAAATAAATCTTTATCTTTACACATTGATTTGAAAGTTGACGATAATTCGCAATCAGCACCTTCAATATTTGACCCATTGTTACTGTAAACATCGCTTGGAATGCCTCGACGTGAACAAAAACGTTTGAAAGCAGCCAAAAAAGTTTCTATAGTACAATCATGAAACAATTCGATATGGATGGCACGAGTGGACAGGCATACAGAAAGTGCAATATAAGCTTTATGCGATTTGTTTCACGGGCCAGAGTCATTGCGAACAAAAATTGATCAGCATAATCTACACAACTGCACGGAAAGACTTTCGATTTTAATACTTAATATTATAGTATTTATTTTTACAAAATTTCGATAGGAAACCAGGATATATCGTTATATTTTTAGAATTTACTATTTCTATTTAATATTTACTATTTTCGATAGGAAATGTTAAAAGAAACTTGAATCGACATTTTGTTGGGAAAATTGCTATTGAGTTTTGGAATTAGTAAAATCGAGATTAATAAGTAATTCCTATAAAAAGGCAAATAAACCGATCTTCATGATTATTATATTATTATAGGTTACCTGTGGTAATTGACATTCCATATATTTTTAACACTTTTATATACATATAAACACAATTACCGTCACAAACGAAATCCTAACATAACCTAAACACTAACGATAATACGCACGCACATATATATGCTTAACGAATCGCACAATACATATAATGTTTGAAGGGAAAAGTTTTCTTATATACTAATCGACATAATACATTACCACTTTTGAGAAAAATCCACAAAAATCACAAGTTTCCATCTGTGAACAATAGTTGAAGTTTGACATCCGCCAAATTCAAACTTCACTTAAAAGTTTTTACATGATATAACCGGTTTATATTCAATAAAACTATCACGTAGAAAGTATTTATTGTGTTATTTTTCACCCACTTTACGACAACGTTAATGATTTAATCGTTTCTTTAAAGAGAGAAATTATATAATCCGAATAAGCAAATCAACAGTGACAAGACGCGCACAACGGTTAAACTGTCATGGCCGCCAATTTTCCAATAGTTAATGGAATTTCAACAAAGCATTATTTTGAAATATAATCTTTTTAATAGTAAGATGTTCAAGATGAACTTATTTTATTGTTGCTTCCTATTGAATATAGTAATATTTTAAACCTATTTTTGTAAATATTTTTATAAAAATTATTATTTAATAAAAATTAAATAATTTTAATTATTTTTTTTAGATTATACTTTTTCCTAGTTTCATTTTCCTTTTAAAAAAAGCAATCTTTCCAGTTTTAAATAGTAAATTTTAATTTCAAAATATATAAATATTAACTTTTAAAAAAGTATATTCTTCTAGTCCTGTAGTATAAAATACCATTTTACAGTTATATCCTGATTTACAATCGAAATTTTGTAAAAATACATATTATAATATTAACTATTAAAACCAAAAGTTCTTCCGTGTGTGTGAAAAGGGCCTCGAAGGCGTACAGCTCACCGCTGGAAGATCCGCCATGAATTGGGCTTTACACTGAGCCTTGAAACGTGTACAAATAACACAGTTATGAATAGTTGAATTACCTATTGATCTGGCTTCTAATATCAAAATTTTTTTGCTTAAGAGTTCCCAATGTTAATACAGACCTGGCATGTAATAAATTTAAATGGAACTGTAATATAATCAGATTTGCAATTTTACCTTTTGGTAAAATAGCAGGATATTTTTGATCATTAGATAAGGTAGCGTTTTTTGGTCTCCCACCCAACCTTAGAATTTGAGAGTAATCCAAAAATGGATTAAGCTTTTTTAGTTTAGAATTTGAGTGAATTTTGATGTCAGATAAAATATTTTTTATTTTAGTAGCGAATTCTTGTTTTTGAGCATATATAATCCAAAATCTGAAGCAAAACAAATTCCCTTTGCAGTAAGATTCCCCTTGCTCTTATAACTTTGCGTTTACGTATAGCATTTATAAAACGAAAAATATATGCTGTGATTCTTAATAAGTGAGCCCAAGAAGAATAACGATCTAAGAGGTCCCATTGTATTATAATAGTAAGAACATTAACAGATTCTCTTTGCTCAAGGATTTCCTGAACGACTGCTTTTTCTTTAGGCCAACAATCTGAAGAAGAAAATAGACATTCAGGACCTCCCCACCACAATAAAAATTGAGACAACTTAGATGCTGATTGGCTACGCGAGGCACATCACAGTCAGCTGGATTCTCTTTAGATGGGTCGTACCCCCAAATCACCTTTGAGATAGTAGTTTGAATAAAAGAAATCCTATTTGCCACAAAAAACATAGGATCCCATGTACATAGGATTTCAAGTACATTTTTGAAAACTTAACATGCTGCGCAGTAGTTTTCTATAGCACTTACAGCTGCGCAGTAGATTTTTATGTTCTTGTAAATATGGTGAGTAATAGTTACTGACAAATTAATTATTTTCTTAACAATATTCTTTTTGTAGATTCATTTAAATTGTTCAACGGATTAAGGATCCCGTAAGGGAACACATACACATAGGATCCTATGTACAGTGTTCCCTCGAGGGTTCGTGCCAAAGTTCCCTGGCACACAGGATCCCATATGAGAACCCACGTAGGAACCTTTAATGGATCCCATACTGGAACTCATACGAGAACACACGCAGGAACACACACAAAATTTTTAACTGGGTAGTGAAGAGGAGATTTTGATGTATCAGAAGAGTTACGAACTCCTAGCACGAAAAATTAAAATTCTCGAGAAAGACAGTGACCAGTGCAAGCGTAGAGAATTAGGTGAGATTCAAGGCTATGCTAAAACGTGGAATGATATATAAGTTAAGTCCGTATGATAATTCTAAAGAATGATATGTTGTACTTCGTGCGATGCGAAAGGCTTTAGTAATTAAAAACCATGACCTGTCGAGCCATTTTGGTATAGATCAAACCGTCTCAAGAATTAGCGAACATTATTATTTACCAGAGATGCGTAAATACGTACGCAATCATATCGAAGAGTGCGTATAGAATGTTTTTTGCTAAGCATAAAGCGGGTAGACAACCGGGTGTTGTCAACAATTGTTTGCAGTCCGAGACACAAAAGCAAGTACCACTGTCTGAAAGGTAAACGATTTAATCACGCGATTTGGAACTCCTGTACGCTTCATAACCGACCGAGGTACTTGCTTTACGTCTAAAATTTTCAAGGAACTATGTAATCGTCACGGGATTAAGTTAACGTTAAACTCGAGCAGACACGCTCAAGCGAACGGCCAGGTCGAACGGCTAAACCAAACAATACTACCAGCGTTACAATCCAGTTTATCAGATGTTGACGGTCGAAACTGGGATAATAATGTCAGACAATTAGAACGAGACCATAACACATCAGTCTGTAAAACGACCAGTCGTACTCCTTTCGAGATTCTTCACGGTTACATTCCCTCGTTTTAATGAGGGATTAGCTAGAGATTTAACTCTTGAGAATGAATCATATAAAATGCCAGAAGAAATTCGAAATGAGGTAATACAAAAAGTAGAACGAGAACAGCAAACTGAGAAAGAAAGGTACGACCTATCGCGGCTTAAGAATGTAAAATATAATGTAGGTGGCATTATCGTTGTAAAAGAGTCGAAGGCGGCAACAGGAGAATCTCTAAAGCTACAATTCCGAAATGAGGATCCCATTATAATAACCAAAGTATTGCCGTCGGATACTTATCGAGTACAGAGTTTGTCTGCGAATAGCAAATCAAAAGGGGTCTCAACGGCTCATGTAAAACAAACTAAAATTTGGCGAGGCCACGATGACGAATTTAGTGACGTCCGGAACGAATGTAATGATGATTTGAATGAAGAAAATGATTGTATAGAAGTAGTGTAGCAAGGGGGGTTCTGGGCCAAGGTTCTGATCTCGGCTAAGTCGGTAAAGCAGATTTCTACCATATCAGCAGTCGGTACGGCAGGTTCCTACTGGGGGGTTTCGACTCAGTCGGTACGTCAGAGTTCTACCTTACCGACCGAGCTGGGATTCCCCGGTTGCTTATACAGGGGGTAATGCTATTTCAGACAATTGTGCAAGGGTGTTTTAGAGGGTTGCCGCTAGATGACGCAATTGAGCTAGGATAATTTGAGTTCTACCTTACCGACCGAGAGGGGAATCCCCAGATTTTCAAGATGGCTACCGCTATTTCAGGCAATTGAGTGAAGGTATTTTAAAGTTCTACCTTACCGACTGAGATGAGGATTCGCACATTTTCAAGATGGCTGCCGCTAGATGGCGCTATTTCAGGCAATTGAGCTAAGGTATTTTAAAATTCTACCTTACCGACCAGGTTGGGATTCCCCGATTGCTTATACAGGGGGTAATGCAATTATAGGCAATTGAGCTAGAGTGTTTCAAGATGGCTGCCTCTAGATATTGCTATTTTAGGCAATTGAGTGAGGGTATTTTAAAGTTCTACCTTACCGACCGAGAGGGGATTTCCCCAAAATTTTCAAGATGGCTACCGCTTAGCAACGGTAAACACTTACCAGTACTATCAGCCGGTAATGCAGATTCCTTTAGTGAAATTTGAGTTTTCCCGCCAGATGGCGCTACTTACGAGTTTTTCCCATATAGTAGTACCATCAGCAGGTCAAGTGGAATCATTTTATGAAGTGCAACTTTTTACCACCAGGTGGCGCTTTAGGTATGTATTTAGTGTTAAAACTGCCTTACCTACCCTTCAGGATAATTTTCTAACAATTTTTAGCATTAAATCTACCTTACCAACCCTTTAGGATAATTTTTAACAATTTTTAGCATTAAATCTACCTTACCAACACTTTAGAATAATTTTTTAACAATATTTAGTGTTAAAACTGCCTTACCTACCCTTTAGGATAATTTTCTAACAATTTTTAGCATTAAATCTACCTTACCGACCCTTTAGGATAATTTTTAACAATTTTTAGCATTAAAACATTACCTCTCTCCTTCGAAGAGTATTAGTTTTAAGTTTTTTTTTTTGTAATTTTATAATTTTATAATTTGTAATTTTTAAAATAATATTTAATAAAAACTTTTTTTAAATGAATTTAAATTTGAAATTTTTTAAGTAGAGTTGAAATAAAGCGGGATACTTTTAAAATAATTTTATAATAACACTTTTCTGAATTAGTATTTGAAAAATTTTTTAAGTAGAGTTGAAATAAAGGGGGGTATACTTAAAATTTTTTTTCTGCGCATGCGCACTAATGAATAAGTTTTCTGCTTATAAGGATAATTGTATTAGTCTTGTACGCATGCGCAGAAAAAAGTGGGGGTTGCGCATGTGTAGAAAAAACGCGGGATTTTCTGGCTATATAAGGAGGATCTCCAGCCAGATTCTTCATTCGTTTCTGTTCACAGGTTCTTGGAGGTTGTCAACAGTAGCATCAGCAGCAGTAGCATCAGCAGTAGCAGTAGCAGCAGTAGGAGACCTTTGTCTTATAACATTTTTTGTTTCTATTTTGTATTTATCTTTTTTTTGTATCATCTTCTTTTTTTGTATCATCTTCTTATTTTTTTATTGTATATATTGTGTTTTTTATTGTGTGCCTAGCTTGTAAGTGTGTAAGTATTAGCTTTTAAGTGTGTATAGAGATGGCTGGTAAGAGGAAGGCGGCCGGAGCGCAGGGCCCATCGAAGCGTCCTGACTACAAGAGCATTCTGGATGAATGTGAACTGATGATTCCTCCCATCCAGGATGCTCTCGAGTTGCTTCCACTGCTGCAGGACGGAGACACCAAGTCTCACTTCCTACAGCGGTGGATTGATAAGTGTCAGTGGAATGTGGAGCTTCTGACACGGATTCTGAAGTCCATGTACTGGACTCCTCAGAAACAACGCTGTCAGGAGCTGATTCAAACCCTGATTCGATTCGAGGTCCTGTTTGAATCGCAGGTAAAAGTCGGCACTGGAAGTGCAAGTGCTCGTGTCCGTTGGGCAGAGTGTGAGAGTGCATTCCAGTGTTGAATGTACACTAATGTAGTTATAAATCTTAATCATGTAGATGTAAGTCAGTTTTTAGGAGACGCAGCGACCTTATTCCAGCCGCACATTGAGGATACCTTGAAGAAGAAGGGTGCAATGATCATCAACGCCGTTCTCATCGCCAACTTCAAAAGGATGGTCAACGGAGAGGAGGAGGTGAAGGCGATCAACTTCGCAACCAAAGGTAAAAGCATCTACCAAACGACGGCGGTTGCAGAGTGGTACCAGACCAACATCCTGGAGGTGATCCTGCGGAAAGTGGAGGAGTTCCACAAGAAGGGATCCGGCTGGACTCTTTATTCTATTATTAAGCTTGCGATCAATGTAAATAAATTTAATCCCATGCGTGCGAGTTCCTATATAGATTTGCCTGACGAAATTAAAAATAAAAAAGCGTGTATAAATGTTAAGAATAAGGATGATAATGAATGTTTTAAATGGGCGATTTTGTCAGCGCTACATCCAGAATTAGATCATTCATATCGTGTACGTACCTACAAAGATTTTAAGAACGAATTAAAGTTTGATGGTCTCCACTTTCCGATGAAACTAAAATGTATACCGAAATTTGAAAAGTTGAATGAGATTTCCATTAATGTCTACGGTCTTGTAAAAAGGTATGGCAAGTTCACGGCGCATCCTCTTCAACTCACCGATGAGAAAAGAGCAAGGCACGTAAACTTGCTATACCTTGTTGATGATTATGTCGATGAAAGCGAAGATGAAAATGTATTTGATTTGAATGATGATATTGATTTCACAAACTTCCACTATGTATGGATAAAAAATCTGTCTGCTCTTATATTTAGTCAAGTCTCTCAAAAGAAATGTAAAAAGTATGTGTGTGATCGTTGCTTACACTACTTTTCATCTGATGAAAAATTAAATGAGCACATCGAGAATTGTAAACGGGTGAATGAGTGTAAAATTATATTACCCGAACCTGACAATAATGTAACAGAGTTTAAGAACTTTAAAAACAAAGAGAGAGTGCCATTTGTAATTTACGCGGATTGCGAAAGTTTGCTTCTTCCCGAAGAAGAAGATCCTGATAATTTAAGCAAAACTGAAGTCTTCCAAAGACATAAATTGTTAAGTTTAGGCTACTATTTGAAATGTAGTTACGATAACACTCTCTCAAAGTATGTAGCTTGTCCGAAACATGAGGACGATCCGGCGAAGTGGTTTGCTGAGGAGTTACGACAATTGGGTGAAAAGTTTGATTCAGTTTTCAAACATCCAATCCCAATGATCGCCCTAACTCCTCAGCAAATCACTGATTTCAAACGCGCAACGATTTGCCACATTTGTAAACTTGCAATAGCTCCGACCGAAAATAAAGTGCGAGACCATTGTCACCTGACTGGTAAATACCGAGGTCCTGCCCATGAGGGTTGTAATTTGAATTACCAGGACAGTCAAATGATTCCAATTGTCTTCCACAATCTTAGCGGGTATGACGCACATTTTATTATTCACGCGATCTCAACTCATTTTGAAGGTCGAATTTCAATCATCCCCTTGAATAAGGAGAAATACATCTCCTTTACAAAATATATGAAGGGGAGTGAAATTCAATTCCGCTTCATTGATTCACTTAGATTCATGGCTTCATCGTTAGAGAAGCTTGCGTCATACCTGCAAGATTATCCGACTGTTAAATCGGTATTTGACAGTCAGGATGATGAAAAAATTGAATTGCTGACACGAAAAGGTGTCTTTCCCTACGAATACCTCGATAATAAATGTAAACTCAATGAGTCAGAGCTGCCTGCGAAAGAGAAATTCTACAGCACTCTTTACGACGCAGGCATCTCTGACGAAGAGTACGCTCATGCGCAAAAAGTCTGGTCTGAGTTTAACTGTCAGAGTTTGCATGATTATGTTCAACTGTACATGAAAACCGCTGTTTTGTTGCTCGCCGATGTTTTCGAGAACTTTAGGGACCAATGTATCAAGGCGTATGATTTAGATCCAGCGCATTACTACACAACACCGGGTTTAACTTGGGACGCTATGCTTCGCTTTACAAAGGTTAGACTAGAACTTTTAACAGATATTGACATGATGATGTTTGTTGAGTCGGGAATTAGAGGTGGCATAAGTCAATGCTGTAATCGATATGCTAAAGCGAACAATCCATACATGTCTGAATTTAAAGAAGATGAAGATTTGAAGTACCTGATTTACCTCGACGCAAATAATTTGTATGGTTGGGCGATGACCCAATCTCTACCTTTCGGTGGCTTCCAATGGGTCTCCAATGTCAAAAATTTCAATATTAATGTGCCAGATGACTCGCCAATTGGATACATCCTTGAAGTGGACTTCGAGTACCCGGAAGCCATCCACGATGTCCACAAGGACTTGCCATTCTGCCCGGAGAACACTAAACCTCCAACGGGCAAGCAGAAGAAGTTGATGACTACCCTTGAGAGCAAGAAAAAGTACGTCATCCACTATCGTGCTCTCAAGCAAGCTCTCGCTAATGGGTTGAAGCTCACCAAGATCCATCGAGTTCTACAATTCAACCAAGCTACATGGATGAAGCCGTACATCGATTACAACACGGAGATGAGAACCGCGGCAAAGAATGAGTTTGAGAAGAATTTGTTCAAGCTCATGAACAACGCGGTGTATGGAAAGACTATGGAGAATGTTCGCAAGCATGTCGATGTTAAGCTAGTTACCAAATGGTTTGGTAGATACGGTGCCGAAGCTCTTATTTCCCGACACAACTTTCACAGTCGGTCAATATTTGACGAAGATCTAGTCGCCATTGAATTGCGAAAAGTAGAGTTCTTGTTAAACAAACCCATTTATGTTGGGTTAAGTGTGCTGGACATATCAAAAACCTTGATGTATGAGTTCCACTACAACTACATGCTCGCGAAGTATAACGATTCTTGTAAACTCATGTACACAGACACTGACAGTCTGATCTATGAAATTAAATGTAGTGATTTATATAGAGATATTAAAGACGATATTAACCGCTTCGACACATCTGATTACCTGGTTGGCAACGTGTACGGTATTCCGCAAGCCAACAAAAAGGTCTTAGGTCTTATGAAAGACGAATGTAACGGTCGAGTTATGACTGAATTTGTTGGCTTGCGGAGTAAGATGTACAGTGTCCGCGTTGAAGGTGAAGACTTCATTAAGAAAGCCAAGGGTGTAAAATCAGGTGTTGTCAAAAAGACAATCAAGTTCGATGATTATGTAGAGTGTTTGCGTGATTTTACAACTCAGACCAGAACGCAATGTAATATAAGGTCGCGATTGCATAATGTCGAAACGGTAAGACAAACTAAAATCGCGCTTAGTCCTCAAGATGATAAGAGATACTTAATCCCCGACAGTACTGACACCTTACCGTGGGGACATTATGCAATCGCGAAAATCGATGACTAATGTCAAATGTAAATAATGTTTGCTTCGATGACTAATGTAAATAATTTTGAATATTATAAATTTTACAATAAATGATACAGTTAAATTAATTTCTTGTGTTCTTTATTTAAAAAACCTTCAAATATACAATAGTTTAACAATAATTTAATAATAAAAGTTTACATAAAAGAATTGGAGGCGTGGATAAACGGTTGTCGTCAAGCTATATTATGATTAAGGGTTTGAATCCTCAATCTGGATTTGTTGAATGCTTGCTTGAATCGGGAATACATTTTGGGTATGTAAAGCATGTGTCTATTGACACATTTGACAAATCTCAAGTAAATAACTTGAGAAAATATTTAAATAAGTTAAGAATCGAACCCTCAACCCCTAAAGCTTGATGATGGACGCTTATCCACGCCTCCAATTCTTTTACAAAAACTTTTTACACATCTGACTTATTTATCCAGCTATTATGAGAGCTGTCAAAACCAAGCCATTTAACATAAATTTTATTTCCACTTGTTTTTAACACTTTTTCTACTAAATAAATATCTGAATATTTCACTTTGAGAAGTTCCTCTTCGTAGAAGCCTCCAGAGATGGGTTGATCTTGATAATCCTTGAGTTTGTAAGTCGTAGGTTCTGTTGATATAACCTGATCCACTGTGAATATTTCTGTTGACCAATTTGGTGTATATCCTTTCTCGAACATGTTTTTATGCTTGCTGACTCGAACTCTATCTCCAATCTTGAACTTTGAACGTTTGAATGGTATTTTCCGTTGTTTTGGAAAACGTTGCTTCAATCTTTCAACATCAAGAGTAGTAACATCTTTAGGTTTCATATCAATTGTTCGATGTTTTGTGTCATTGTATTTGGATACAAGGATTGGTAATATATCATTCCATTTATAATTTCCTTGTAAACTGAATTGCATCCACATTTTATTTTTCAAAGTACGATTAAATCGCTCAACAATTGATGCTTTCAGATTACTAAAAGTTGAATATAAATTTATTTTATGACTTTTCATTAAAGCTTCAAATTGAGAATTATAAAATTCTTTACCTTTATCAGTATGCAAATTCTTTGGAATTCGTCCCTCAACAAGTATAGATTTCATTGCTTCAGTAACATCTTTTCCATTCTTGCTTTTTACAGGTACAGCCCAAGCATATTTTGAAAATATATCTATAACTGTTAGCAAATATTTATAACCTTTATTCACTTTGGAATAAGGTATCATTTCTACTAAATCAGCTTGCCAAGTTTCATCTATATCACGCATTTCAACTCGGCGACGATGATAATTTCTTCTAGCTTGTTTATGAAGTTCTGTGACTACTGTTAGCTTTTTGTCGTTCATTTTCGAGAGCAGTCAATCGAGTATCCAATTGATTAATAATTTCTGCGTTTCGATAAGCTAAATCTTGATTTATTAGTGATTCTAAATTTTTTAATTTTGAATCTACAGAATCACTAAGGATTTTTAGCAGTATTTTATTATTATCAATTTCTGATCGTATATTTGATGTAATCTGGTACACCAACTTTAACTCACTTTCAACAATACGTCGTACAAGTTTCAAGTTGACAATATCGTTTTCTTCTTCAGCTTCGGCAACGTTGTAAACTCTTTTACCATCAATATCGTAATTTCCTTCGGAATCAACGTTAAATCCAACTCCAGAAGGTCCAGGTGGTCCTCTTTGCGCTGCTAGAGTTGCTCTGAGGTTGAGAGGATGTCCGAACACATCAATGCTCATATTGCAAATGAAGAAAATTTGATGAAACACCTCCTAATATATAATTCGAGCTTCACGTAACTCTTCAATAATTGAAATTATTTCGTTATTGTGACTCGGATTACCAGCAGATTGAGATGCTATAAGCAAACGAAGACGATCAACTAGCTCATTTGGATCATCCCAGTAGATATAGTCAGGTTGAAAAGTTTTTCGAGCAATCATAAAGTGAGGTAGTGAGCTTCCCTTTTTAGATGTTTCTTTGCTGGGAAGAAGTTTTGAAATGACATTCAAATACTTGTGACTGCGATTTTTATTAATAGATTCAGATGACTTGTATTTATTTTTATGTGCATTAGTAGAAATTAAAATTTCTTTATATTTATTTTCATCGTCACTATTCACCAAAGACATATCTGGCTTTTTTTTAAACAAAAGTTCCAGTAGACCAGCACTTTTAACATATTCCTCGTCACCAATTCTAATTGTCTTGTTTTCATAATTGACAGGTGTATCACCAATCATGAGGGATCCATCACTCAATTTGCGTATTCCATACACTGTATCCAAACACTGTTTTCTATTATGATCTAATAAAAACATGTATTTATCATGTTCATCCTCATCAGCAGTTGAATAATCTTCTTCATCTTTTTCAATTTTAACATTATCTTCTTGTTTTATATTAGATATGCTTATTATTTTTTCTAAAGGTTTAACTATAGGATTTAAAGTTTCTTTTAAAACACTTTCTGCAGCCTCTTTCCCCAATTTAAAAAGTCGATGTTTCCGTCTGATTGCTTCACTAGCTTTAGCAACTTGACGGAGATATTCTTTCTCTTTGTTAAACATGTTGACGTTTCAAAGTCTCAATTTAAACTAATACTGTTTCGTTTAAACTCTTATATTTATAATGTTATGAAACTATCAAAACCTTTTCTATATCGACCCTCCTTAAGACTACTATCCTTATCTATTACTACGAAGTCATACTTATCCGAATTCCAGCAAGCTAAACATAACTCGTGAAATTTCGGATAAGTCATATCTGTATTTACGTGATCATCATAAATATGTTTAAGATTCATTTCATCTTGTTTGAAAAGCACTAACAAGTTAACATTATCTCTAACAAGATGTTTTGGAATACGCGCATAGGTTTGACAGAGATAAAAGCTATCAACATTAACATGTCTGCCCATGCAAAAGAAAGCTCTAACATTATCTTGTTTCTCACAAGCAATATCATCAAAAATAAATATTGAATTTGGTTTTGCATCCTTTGGAGAAACTACTTCATCATGTTCACTAAATGGTAAATACTCAACTCCATCAACCTCACCAATAACTTGTTCCAAGAATTTATACTTGGGTTGTTGTAATGATTTTGAATAGAGATAAATATTATCAAACCTTAGACCATTTGGATGTAAAATTAATGAAAGTAGTACATTTGTTTTACCACAGTTTGATGGACCACAGAAAATTGCACGAATGCTACCTGATAATAAGCTTCCATGTCGCTTCACCTTATTCTCTTGTGATTCAATAACAGAGTCTAAGTTCACGATTGGATTCTTTTGTAGTTGTTCATCGAATCGCATTCTGACGTTAACTGATGCGGAGAGTATAAATACAGCGCTTTTATAGGCTTCACGTCAGTCTTAGCTCAACAGCCGTAGAGTAAGGTATGATTATACATTCTAACAAAAAATCATCTGGTAAAGGTTTAATTAATAAATTAATCAACAAGTTACCATTTGAGTTACATTTACCTGGCTATCAATATTGTGGTCCAGGTACAAAATTGGCAAAACGTCTAGAACGAGGTGATCCTGGTATAAATCCTTTGGACGAGGCTTGTAAAGAGCACGATATTACATATTCGAAAAATAGAGAAAACGTAGAAGCAAGAAACTTTGCTGATAATATTCTTGCTGATAAAGAGTGGCAACGAGTAGTTTCCAACAACGCTAGTATTGGTGAAAAAGCATCTGCACTAGCTATAACTAACATTATGAAGGTTAAATCCAAGCTCGGTATGGGTGCAAAGAAATCTAGATCAAAGAAGATTAGAGGTGGTAAGAAGACTAGAGGGTGTAAGAAGAAACAAGTGAAGCTTAGGAAAATTGTTGATGCAGCTAGACACTCCATAATTCCGGGAAATGATGTAAAATCAACAATTAAAGCTGCAGTTACCAGTGCACGAAAAGCTGTTAGGAGAGCAGGTGGTAGAAGTAAAATTTTAACACCTCGCATTCTACAAGTACCTTCAAAAGTTGGTGGTCTCTTACCACTAATTCCAATTTTTGCTGGTCTCAGTGCTCTTGGAGCACTTGCTAGAGGAGCTGCAGGTGTTGCAAAAGCTGTAAATGATGCAAGTGCAGCTAAAGAACAATTAAAAGAAGCTCATCGTCATAATAAAGCAATGGAAGATGTTTCTCTTGGAAAAGGTCTCCACTTAAAACCATATCGACAAGGTATGGGACTTCACTTGAAACCTTATCAACATGGTAAGGGGCTTCACTTAAATCCTAAAAAAGGTCAAGGAATAAAGAAAAAAAAAAGTTCGACGTAAAATTACCACAACGAGCATTAACTAACCTTGATTTGCTCAAATATGCTAAAAAAGTAAAAATTCCATACTTTCGCGGAGTTTTCATGAGAAATGAATTACCAATAAGAGGTCCACGAAAAAACGAATCAGCTATTGTTAACCTTGATGATAAAGATGGACCTGGCACTCATTGGGTTGCTTATAAGAAAAATAATAATAAAATTATATATTTTGATAGTTTTGGTAATCTTCAACCTCCATTTGAGTTATTTACTTATTTTGGTGATGATTCCTTGATAAATTATAATCATGACAATTATCAAGATTATAGTACTTTCAATTGCGGTCATCTCTGTCTTGAATTTTTATGTGGTAAGCTATATAAATGGAAGTAAGTGTATCTATAGAATCAGTTCATAAGTAGACTTCACAATGGATGAATCGTTTACTCTAACGATATCAGGTAGCTCATCTGTTCTAGAGGCTGAGTATTTTCCTCCAATAGAACTGTTACCTAATAAAAATTATGTTCTTGGTCTTGTAGAACTTTTAACATTTAATTCTATTCCTAATGTTGATGTGGGGAAAAATAAATTTTATATTGGTAATCAGGTTATTACTATACCTCCAGGGAGCTATGAAATTGAAGATATTGAAAAATATATTCAAAATTCTATAGCAGATGGAGTTAAAACTATTAGTATAAAACCTAATAATAATACATTACGTAGTGAAATTACTAGTAATATCAAAATTAATTTTAAACATAAAGATTCAATTGGAGAATTGCTAGGTTTCACTACAAAGATCCTATCTGCCAATAAAACACATACCTCAGATTTACCGGTAGCAATTCTTAAGGTGAATGCTATTCGAGTTGAGTGTAGTATCACAACTGGAGCCTATATAAACAATAAAAAAGTTCACACAATTCATGAATTTTTTCCAATTGTTCCAGCAGGATATAAGATTGTGGAAGTACCATCACATATCATTTATCTTCCAGTCGCCGTGAAGACAATACACAATATTCAGCTTAAAATAGTTGATCAAGACGGACAGTTGGTGAATTTCCGAGGAGAAACGATAACAATTCGATTACATTTAAAATCAACATAATGGGAATTGTGTTTCATAGAAAAACTGGTGGAAGTTATATAAAAGAGCAACCATGTCAGAAAGCATTCAGTCTTCAATCAGTTCGCAAGAGGCTAACACCTCAGAACATATTATTCCTGAAACAACTCGGACTTCAAGTTCATCAAGAAAAAAGAAAGAAAAATCCCTAATTTATATATTTTTCATTTGTTGCTGTTGTTATAAAAATGGAAGAAATACTAAATATCTCAACACCAGTAAAGTATGATAACTCTATAGCACACTATGAGTTACATGCACATCAACCTTACATCTCATCAGCATTTAATAACAGTGATGAAATTCGAATTACAGTACAACATCAAGACTTACATATTCTTCCCAGTAAAAGTTCCTTACATATTCATGGACAATTAGTGAAAAATGATGGAGCTGCTGTGACAAATACTAAAATTATTGGTAATGGTGTGTTTTTCTTGTTTGATGAGATTCGCTATGAGTTGAATGGAATTGAGATTGATCGTTGTAAAAACGTTGGTCTCACTACTGCTATGGAAACTTACATTTCTCAAACACCTAATCAAATCATTTATACAGAAAATGCTGGTTGTCTCGATATAGATGCAAATGCTAGAATCACAAATGCTGCTGGCTATTTTGATGTAAACATACCACTAAGCTTAATTCTAGGATTTGCTGAAGATTATCAAAAAATTATTGCGAATGCAAAACATGAGTTAATATTGACAAGATCACGCAACGATCTTAATGCTATAGTTGTAATTGCAGCAGGAGGAGATCGTGAGGAAACGAAAATTATAATCAATAAGATTGAATGGGTCGTTCCTTACTTATTTCCTAGTGATCGACATAAAATTGAATTGCTAAAATTTATTGAAAAAGATCCACTTATAAGTATGTGTTTCAGATCATGGGAAATGTATGAATATCCTATGCTTCCAGCTACACAAAAACACGTATGGACTGTAAAAACATCATCACAAATTGAGAAACCTCGGTACATTATACTTGGTTTTCAAACTGATCGTAAAGATACTCGAACGAAATATGCTAGCTTCTTTGATCATTGTAATCTAACAAACGTAAAACTCTTCCTAAATTCTCAATATTATCCATACGGTAATTTAAATTTGAATTTCGAACAAAATCAATTTTCTATTTTGTATGAGATGTATTGCAATTTTCAATCATCATTTTATGGAAAAGATCCTGAACCTCTATTGAAGAAGACTATATTCAAGGATTATGCACCGTTGACTGTAATAGATTGCTCAAAACAAAATGAGTTTCTTAAACAAGCTTCCGTAGATGTACGTTTAGAATTTGAGGCAAGCGCTAATCTTCCAGCTAATACGGCAGCATATTGCTTAATAATTCACGATCGTATTGTTCAATATACACCAATCAGCGGTGTTGTTAAAAAGGTATCCTAAGTGGTGGGGGTTTGTCACGTGATGAGGTAGTGGTGGGGATAACAATATAAAAGACGTAACTTGAGCAGGAAAGGTCATTCTTTTTCTGTTACAGCTACGATGGAGTTCATCATTGACGTCCAAGGCTTCAAAAGGCCCTACAATGAATTTGTCTTCAAGGAGGTGGCCATCCTTCCTCTTCAGGCAGATTCTCAACCTATAGTATACCTCTTCGAGCCACCATACGCCTGGAGCAGACTACTTTCCAGGTATAGAAGTATAAATCGATGGTTGGAGTGCAACTACCATGGCATCAATTGGAGTGCTGGTGAAATTCCATATGAAGAGCTGCAATCTATATTAAAAGAAATACTTGTAGGTTCACCTACAGTTTATGTAAAAGGGTCTGAGAAAAAGTCATGGTTAGAAAAATTTACACTAAATGTACATAACCTAGATGATTTTGATTGCCCTTCATTGAATACACTTGTATCTGATCAATTTACTTTATGTACACATCACTCACACAATTTGAGTAACTGCGCTGTAAAAAATGTACTTAATCTTCGAAACTGGATGCTATATCCTAAACCAAGCATTGTATCACGTGATGAAGTTGATAATTTAAGAGATTTTTATACTGATTGTGAAAACTTTTTAAAAGAATAAATGTTTTTTTAAACTTAATTAAATCATTCTTGTTATTAATTACCCTAATCCTCTTTAGTATTAAGTATAGAATACGCTTTTGCGTTTAAAATGTTACTACGCATGCGTTGAAAAAAGCGTTCTGCGTTGAAAAAAGCGTTGTGCGCATGCATTGATAAAAGCGTTCTGCGCATGCGTTGAAAAAGTGGGGTTTGCGCTGAAAAAAGCTTTCTGCGTTTAAAATGTTACTGCGCATGCGTTGAAAAAAGTGGGGGTTGCGCATGCGCAAAAGAAAAAGCGGGAACTAGAGGCTATATAAGCAGGATCTCTAGTTAGATTCTTCATTCGTTTCTGTTCACAGGTTCCAGAAAGTCATCATCATCAGCTATGGATCTCAGCAAAATCAATGCAGTTGGTCGCCAAGAGGGTTTCCTGCCTACAAAGCCGCTTTCCGACTTGACTCCTGGACATAAGTACAACGTGTCCAAAATCTTCAGGGTAGATACTAAATTTGGAGCCAGGATTGTGGTGGAACTTGGAGGCAAATACAATACCTTTCTACCTGCAAGGCTTGCAACACTGCTGACTACTGATCCTGAAAGTTTACATAACCTAGAAAAAAGTGTTAGAGATAAAAGATTGCAATTAAAATATATTGGTGGCATTTATAATCATGTTGAGTTTAAAATTAAAACTTTAATTGTATATGATAATGATGATACTGATATCAATAAATAAATGAAACTGATACTCTAATGTTATTATTTAAATTACCTTGTTTTAGTATGTAATTAGTTAGTAGTTTTAGTTACAAACAATTGAATATAATATTAATAAGTTATGATTTAATTAGAAATTATTTGTATTTAATTTATTCAATTTTTAAGGAAAGCAGTAGGTAAATGATAAAAAGCATTAAAAGCATTAACTTAAATTATATTAATATAAAAATTGTTAGGAATAAAACATATACATATTAACAGTTATACACATATACACTTATATATGAATAAAAAAAACTAAAAAAATATTTTTTTACAGAAAAAACTTGAAAAACTGGACAAATTTACATATATATACATTCACACAAACATTTACACTTATATACATATAAATAAACTAAAAAATATTTTTTTACAGAAAAAACTTGAAAAACTGGACAAATTTACATATATATATACATTCACACAAACATTTACATTCACACAAACATTTACACTTATATACACATAAATAAACTAAAAAATATTTTTTTACAGAAAAAACTTGAAAAACTGGACAAATTTACATATATATACATTCACACAAACATTTACATTAACACAAACATTTACACTTATATAAACTGAAAAAAAGTTGAATTAAAAAATTTTTAAAAAATATATAACTAAAAAAATAATATTCAAATAAAAAATTTTTATGGAATAAGAATATGTGATAGAACTAAATGAAAAAGAATTAAAAAATAATTGTATAAATTTAAAAAATATATTAAAATGAAACTAAAAGATATCAAATTAGAAGAATGATGAATTAAAAATGTAAAAAATTCATCATGTAATGTTGAAAGTTAACGTCTCATCACTCTTCTAATTTGATCTCTAATCCCCCTTCCTCTTCATCCACCTCTTCCACCTCCCCTTCCACCCCTTTCACCGCCCCGTCCACCTCTTCCACCACCCCTTCCACCCCTTTCACCGCCCCATCCACCTCTTTCACCACCCCTTCCACCTCTTACACCCACCCTTGCACCTCTTACCCTAACATTGCCCCCTCTAATAGGGATTTCCCTCAGGAAAATTGCAACTCTTCGTGCAATAGCTGCAAGTTCAGGGTTGGGATTGAGTTGAGCTTGACCGGGTTGAGCTTCAATTGGTTGAGCTTGAACTGGTTGAGCTTGACCGGGTTGAGCTTGAACTGGTTGAGCTTGAACTGGTTGAGCATGACCGGGTTGAGCTTGAACTGGTTGAGCTTGAACTGGTTGAGCTGGTTCTGGAACAGTGATCAATTTAAAGGTCTTGAGAGAATGGTTGCTCCTAACCCAAGGTCCTTTATTTTCGTTAAGTTGAATATTAATTCGTTTTGTTGCATCTGCTTTGTTTTTTTTGCGTTTGGCTGCAGCTGCTTCAATTCTCTTTTTATATTCTTCATTTTTTCTTTTTCTACATTTTTCTTTCTCTTCTTCCTCTAAAACTACAACACCATTTTCTTCATTTTCTTCCTCTATCATTTTTTCTATTGTCTTTTGTTCATCCTCTGCAATTCTTCTCAATTCATCTCCATATGCTATCATTGACAATCTATCCTCTTCATTTAAGTATATAGCTGCCTCCAAATCAAGAACCTGAGCAGCTCTAATGCGTCTCTCAAAAACTGATCTATTTACATTTTTACCTTGATTAAACGCATTTTCACGGCGCTCCAAAACATTTAAGGGTGTTGGATAATATTCCTAGAAAAAAACTTTTTTATTATTGTTATATTTTACGTCATTCGCTTCATTTTATAATTTATTTGTTTTATTATTACAGATTTTTTTATTTTAAGTTATTATTTTTGTTTTATTATTTATTTTCTGTTCTTTATGTTGAATTATATTCTTATAATTAAATCTTATTATTTAATTTTATTTTACTTACTTTATAACTTACTTTTAGTTATTATTTATTTTATGTTATATAACTATTTGAATATTTTATTTGTATTTTATTTTTATAATTGATTTGTTTTATTTTTAGATTTTTATTTTATATTTTTAGTTGACTGTTTTAATTAGTTATCTTCTTTACTATTTTGTTTTATTATTTTCAATTATTTCAGATTATTTTTTCATTGTATGTAATTTTATTATTTATTTTTTACTTGTTTCATAATTTATTTGTGTTTTTTTTTTAGGTTATTATATTTTACATTATTATTTAGAAGTTTTAATTGTAGGTTATTTTAGAATCTTTAATATTGTATATTATTTTTTCATTGTTTATTTTATGCTATTTGTTTAATTATTTTATTTATATAATTTCCTGTTTTAGTTTCATCTTTATTTGTATCGCTAAATCTTATTATAATCTATTCATACTTACGTTTTCCATTGAATTGTTTTCCATAAATGATTTAGTCAAATAAGCAGAATAGTTAGACATCTTTAAAAGTTTATTAAATTGTTTTACACTTATTAAAATTTAATAAATATCTTAAAAACTAATTATTAATTGAAAATATATTTTTTTTATTTATAGATACTAAACCTATATGTGTCAATTCAGAGTGAAAGAGACCTTAGCTGCAAAACATTTGATTTGAACTATTATTATGAATCGATAGAATTTGAGTTGCTCTTTCACATACAGTAATCAAAACTTGTTTATGTCTATTAGTTTTTCTGATATTATCGATGAAACATAGATATAACCTATAACAATGACATAGACAGATTAAACTTCAAACGCTCTCCCCGTAAAATTTAAAACATTTGATTTTAACTATTATAATGAATCGATAGAATTTGAGTTGCTCTTTCACATACAGTAATCAAAACTTGTTTATGTCTATTAGTTTTTCTGATATTATCAATGAAACATAGATATAACCTATAACAATGACATAGACAGACTAAACTTCAAACACCCGTACGCGTAGGGGAGAGTGGCCATCAATGTACCAGTTTTTTCAATGAACCATTTCAATTTTCTCAGAAACAATTAAATAAAAATTCTCCTAATTTTAAATATAAATGAAGTTTGCGTAAACACACTACGTCCATAAGTTTAAGACGTGTGGATTTATTCTTTACAGAAAAAACTAAAGAAAACTGTTTTTGATGCACTAAAGAAAAAATTTACCTAAAATACAAACACGTTTTTTAATTGAAATAAGGTAATTTAAAAATAAAAAAAATTACGATTTATTTTGTATCGGGCCTTAACTACAATATTCTAATGAGATAAAGATTTTGAAATATTGGATTAAGTTATAAAAAACCATTTTTGTTGCAAATGTCATGTTGATTCAATGTACCAGGGAACAATGAACCACCTGGAATTTCAGTGTATTTTCAATTTCCAGATTGGTATGCCTGATTATAAAACTATGCATGCGTACAGCATGTGATCGCGATTATTATCAGTACTCTTCTCAACATAGCAAAAATAAAATCCCATTTTAGCTAGTTAACTATCAATTTGAGGTATATTTATGATATACATTATCAATTAAAAAGTATTAAGTAATAATTTTTTAAAGTATTTGATAGAAAAAAGTTTTTCACAAAGTGAAAATTGCAATATTATTATTGTTGAACATTTTAAGTGTTTTTATAGAGGTGGTTCATTGTGTACCCAGGTTGTTGAAAATGAAAATAGCGTGTTAGTTTAGAAAAATCCTAAATTTTATTACTTAATCAAAATAAATCGGGTATAATATGTGTGCATTACCTAGAGAAGTGTTCCAGTTTTATATTGATGCAAAAAAGTGCTTGAAATTGGTAAAATTGAATAAATACTATGACCTTGAAAAAAAGCCGGTACATTGATGGCCACTCTCCCCTAAATACATTTCTACAGCTAAGATCACTTTCACCCTGAATCGACACATATATTAATTTAAATTTAATAATACTTACTTTTATTGATTAGAGATCAATACAATCAATAAGATACCGGGCGGTGAAAATTTAATATGTCTGCTGTTTGGCAGTGTTGAGAAGGTGATCTCCAGAAGTTACATATTCTATGTAACATCACACATTTCAAATCTGACCAATCAGGGACTCACATTCTTGTAGTGCTGGTTGATACACAAGCGGCGCGCGCAAGTTACATGTTAAAAGTAGTGGGGCTTGACAGCCATCTTGAATATTGTACTTATGCGGCCAAAATTTGAATTTGGAAATAGTAAATTTAAAATAAATGGTAGCCATCTTGAAAATAACTTAGGGAAATTACATAAAATGATTGTTAATGTATAATTATCATTAAATAATATCAGGTAAGTATCCTAAAGGGTCGGTAAGGTAGATTTAACTGTAAATATTGTTAAAAAATTATTCTAAAGTGTTGGTAAGGTAGATTTAATGCTAAAAATTGTTAAAAATTATCCTAAAGGGTCGGTAAGGTAGATTTAATGCTAAAAATTGTTAGAAAATTATCCTAAAGGGTAGGTAAGGCAGTTTTAACACTAAATATTGTTAAAAAATTATTCTAAAGTGTTGGTAAGGTAGATTTAATGCTAAAAATTGTTAAAAATTATCCTAAAGGGTTGGTAAGGTAGATTTAATGCTAAAAATTGTTAGAAAATTATCCTGAAGGGTAGGTAAGGCAGTTTTAACACTAAATACATACCTAAAGCGCCACCTGGTGGTAAAAAGTTGCACTTCATAAAATGATTCCACTTGACCTGCTGATGGTACTACTATATGGGAAAAACTCGTAAGTAGCGCCATCTGGCGGGAAAACTCAAATTTCACTAAAGGAATCTGCATTACCGGCTGATAGTACTGGTAAGTGTTTACCGTTGCTAAGCGGTAGCCATCTTGAAAATTTTGGGGAAATCCCCTCTCGGTCGGTAAGGTAGAACTTTAAAATACCCTCACTCAATTGCCTAAAATAGCAATATCTAGAGGCAGCCATCTTGAAACACTCTAGCTCAATTGCCTATAATTGCATTACCCCCTGTATAAGCAATCGGGGAATCCCAACCTGGTCGGTAAGGTAGAATTTTAAAATACCTTAGCTCAATTGCCTGAAATAGCGCCATCTAGCGGCAGCCATCTTGAAAATGTGCGAATCCTCATCTCAGTCGGTAAGGTAGAACTTTAAAATACCTTCACTCAATTGCCTGAAATAGCGGTAGCCATCTTGAAAATCTGGGGATTCCCCTCTCGGTCGGTAAGGTAGAACTCAAATTATCCTAGCTCAATTGCGTCATCTAGCGGCAACCCTCTAAAACACCCTTGCACAATTGTCTGAAATAGCATTACCCCCTGTATAAGCAACCGGGGAATCCCAGCTCGGTCGGTAAGGTAGAACTCTGACGTACCGACTGAGTCGAAACCCCCCAGTAGGAACCTGCCGTACCGACTGCTGATATGGTAGAAATCTGCTTTACCGACTTAGCCGAGATCAGAACCTTGGCCCAGAACCCCCCTTGCTACACTACTTATAGAAACGGAGTCAGAGATATCTAATGAAATTGACGATGAAAGTGTGCCTAAAAAATTAGAGAATGATGAGAATGTTAGACAAGGAACTCGCCTCCGATAAAAGCCTAACAGGTATGGCTATTTGTCGGAAAAATGAAATTAAAGTATAATTATTAGACAAACAAAAATGTATTAAACAACCAAAAGTACACATTAATATTGTATTTTCTGAGAGGGTCTTATTTTTATGGGGTTATTAGTTCCAATGTAAGCTTGGAGTCCAAGCTCAGTCAGGATGACCGTGTGTTAACAACGATTTAAATTGTAACGTATGTAACCGCATTAATAGGTGGCGTGAGTGTTGTCTGACTGACGTAAGTCAGATTTGTGTGAATACTGGAGTAGTGAAAGTTACTGGAGTTAGTGTAAGAGAGTTGACCCTGAAATAATTCTCTAGACAAAATATTTCCTGTGCATCGTAGGTGTTTAACATTCTTATTTGATTAAAGAAAAGAAAAATTTATAACGTAAGTTTGTGTCTAAAAAAGTTTTGTAACAGTTTTTTCTCAAGTTGGTAAAGTTATTTAAATTTATGATTTAGAATAAGTACTTAAGGGGGTTTTCTACTCTCAGGGTTTCAAAAAAAAATTTTTTTTTCTTTTTTATTTCAATCTATATGTATCTGAGAATACGCTACAGAAAGGATTTCGTGAAAATCACGTTCTTTTGCATGTTTCTAGGAACCGAAGAAACCCACGAATTTTTGTTGATTTGTAACATTTGTTTATTTATAATGATTCCATTATCTACAAATTACCAATTTATAATTTTTTTATCTTTGCTGATGTCCAAAGACCCCTATAAAAACAAAAAACCTTGTTCGGACCCGATATTAGCAGATTAACTCATAAGTTACTACAATCAAGTTATACACCATGTGTTAACCTTAAACTCGTTTCCCCGAAAGTAGTGTGTTTTAAGCTGCTGAGACACGCTTTTTATAGTAAAAATGGCCCGATTTTAATTTTTTTTTAAATTACTCAGAAATGATGCAGCTATTTTTCTCCGTGTACGATTTTTGAAATTTTTTTTCGTTTTTTTTATAGCCCCTTAAACTAAAAAAAAAGAAAAAAATGAAAATTTTTGCGAATTTTCGCCTTATTTTGACAAATCAAAAAGTAAAAAAAATCTGCCACGGGAAAAAATAGTCAACGCTACTATACACATGAAAAAAATTCGTTTTTTGATTTTGGATTGTCCCAGTGCCAAAACCGTGTCTCAAGCGGGACCTCTGCATTTATGAAACGCGTTTACGCAAGGGCGTTTCAAGATCACCACCATTTTTATTTTTTATCATGAATAAGAAAATTTCAAAGTTAAAGGATGTATCTTGAAAATAAAAAAAAATTTGTCAAAAAATATTCAGTAGTTTCATCACAATTAATGAGGTGCATGAATATTCCCTAAATCTCATTTAGCGTAAATCCCGTTGAGCCAAAAATCACAAAGCCTAAAATGCATTCAGCCTAAATCCCATTTAACCTAAAACGCATTTAGTCTATATTCCATTAACCTAAATTCCACTTAACCTAAATCCCATTTAACCTAAAACGCATTTAGTCTAAATTCTATTCAACCTAAAATGCATTCAGCCTAAATCTCACTTCACCTAAATCCCATTTAACCTAAATCTCATTTAACCTAAATTCCACTTAACCTAAATACCATTTAACCTAAATTTCATTTAACCTAAATTCCATTTAACCTAAATCCCACTTAACCCAAATTCCATTTAACCTAAATTCCATTCAACCTAAATACCATTTAACCTAAATTCCATTTAACCTAAAGCCCATTTAACCTAAATTCCGTTTAACCTAAATTTCATTTAACCTAAACTCCATTTAACCTAAAACGCATATAGTCTGAATTCCATTTAACCTAAATTCCACTTAACCTAAATCCCATTAAACCTAAAACGCATTTAGTCTAAATTCCATTTAACCTAAAATGCATTCAGCCTAAATCCCATTTAACCTAAAACGCATTTAACCTAAATTCCACTTAACCTAAATCCCATTTAACCTAAAACGCATATAATCTAAATTCTATTTAACCTAACATGCATTCAGCCTAAATCTCACTTCACCTAAATCCCATTTAACCTAAATCTCATTTAACCTAAATTCCACTAAACCTAAGTCCCATTTAACCTAAATTTCATTTAACCTAAATTCTTTTTAACCTAAATCCAACTTAACCTAAATTCCATTTCACCTAAATCCCATATAACCTAAATTCCATTTAACCTAAAGCCCATTTAACCTAAATTCCGTTTAACCTAAATTTCATTTAACCTAAACTCCATTTAACCTAAATCCCATTTAATCTAAATTGCATTTAGTCTAAATTCCATTTAACCTAAAATGCATTCAGCCTAAATCTCACTTCACCTAAATCCCATTTAACCTAAATCTCATTCAACCTAAATTCCACTGAACCTAAATCCCATTTAAACTAAAACGCATTTAGTCTAAATTCCATTTAACCTAAAATGCATTCAGCCTAAATTCCATTTAACCTAAATCTCATTAAACCTAACATCCATTCTACCTAAATTCCATTTAACCTAAATAACATTTAACCTAAAATTCATTCAGCCTAAATCTCATTTAACCTAATATGCATTCAGCCTAAATCCCATTTAACCTAAAACGCATATAGTCTAAATTCCATTTAACCTAAATTCCACTTAACCTAAATCCCATTAAACCTAAAACGCATTTAGTCTAAATTCCATTTAACCTAAATTCCATTTAACCTAAATCCCATTTAACCTAAAACGCATATAATCTAAATTCTATTTAACCTAAAATGCATTCAGCCTGAATCTCAATTCACCTAAATCCAATTTAACCTAAATCTCATTTAACCTAAATTCCACTTAACATAAGTCCCATTTAACCTAAATTCCGTTTAACCTAAATTTTATTTAACCTAAACTCCATTTAACCTAAATTGCATTTAGTCTAAATTCCATTCCATTCAGCCTAAATCTCACTTCACCTAAATCCCATTTAACCTAAATCTCATTCAACCTAAATTCCACTGAACCTAAATCCCATTTAACTTAAAACGCATTTAGTTTAAATTCCATTTAACCTAAAATGCTTTCAGCCTAAATCCCATTTAACCTAAAACGCATTTAGTCTTAATTCCATTTAACCTAAATTCCACTTAACCTAAATCCCATTTAACCTAAAACGCATTTAATCTAAATTCTATTTAACCTAAAATGCATTCAGCCTAAATCTAACTTCACCTAAATCCCATTTAACCTAAATCTCATTTAACCTAAATTCCACTTAACCTAAGTCCCATTTAACCTAAATTTCATTTAACCTAAATTCCATTTAACCTAAATCCCACTTAACCTAAATTCCATTTAACCTAAATCCCATTTAACCTAAATTCCATTTAACCTAAAGCCCATTTAACCTAAATTCCGTTTAACCTAAATTTCATATAACCTAAACTCCATTTAACCTAAATCCTATTTAATCTAAATTGCATTTAGTCTAAATTCCATTTAACCTAAAATGCATTCAGCCTAAATCTCACTTCACCTAAATCCCATTTAACCTAAATCTCATTTAACCTAAATTCCACTGAACCTAAATCCCATTTAACCTAAAACGCATTAAGTCTAAATTCCATTTAACCTAAAATGCATTCAGCCTAAATTCCATTTAACCTAAATCTAATTAAACCTAACATCCATTCAACCTAAAATCCATTTAACCTAAATTATATTTAACCTAAAATTCATTCAGCCTAAATCCAATTTAACCTAAAACGCATTTAGTCTATATTCCATTTAACCTAAATTCCACTTAACCTAAATCCCATTTAACCTAAAACGCATTTAGTCTAAATTCTATTCAACCTAAAATGCATTCAGCTTAAATTTCACTTCACCTAAATCCCATTTAACCTAAATCTCATTTAACCTAAATATCACTTAACCTAAATACCATTTAACCTAAATTTCATTTAACCTAAATCCCATTTAACCTAAATTCCATTTAACCTAAAGCCCATTAAACCTAAATTCCGTTTAATCTAAATTGCATTTAGTCTAAATTCCATTTAACCAAAATTCCACTTAACCTAAATCCAATTAAACCTAAAATGCATTTAGTCTAAATTCCATTTAACCTAAAATGCATTCAGCCTAAATCCCATTTAACCTAAAACGCATTTAGTCTATATTCCATTTAACCTAAATTCCACTTAACCTAAATCTCATTTAACCTAAAACGCATTTAGTCTAAATTCTATTCAACCTAAAATGCATTCAGCCTAAATCTCACTTCACCTAAATCCCATTTAACCTAAATCTCATTTAACCTAAATTCTACTTAACCTAAATACCATTTAACCTAAATTTCATTTAACCTAAATTCCATTTAACCTAAATCCCACTTAACCCAAATTCCATTTAACCTAAATTCCATTTAACCTAAATTCCATTCAACCTAATTCCCATTTAACCTAAATTCCGTTTAACCTAAATTTCATTTAACCTAAACTCCATTTTACCTAAATCCCAATTAATCTAAATTGCATTTAGTCTAAATTCCATTAAACCTAAAATGCATTTAGCCTAAATCTCACTTCACCTAAATCCCATTTAACCTAATACGCATTTAGTCTAAATTCCATTTAACCTAAAATGCATTCAGCCTAAATCCCATTTAACCTAAAACGCATTTAGTCTATATTCCATTTAACCTAAATTCCACTTAACCTAAATCCCATTTAACCTAAAACGCATTTAGTCTAAATTCTATTCAACCTAAAATGCATTCAGCCTAAATCTCACTTCACCTAAATCCCATTTAACCTAAATCTCATTTAACCTAAATTCCACTTAACCTAAATACCATTTAACCTAAATTTCATTTAACCTAAATTCGATTTAACCTAAATCCCACTTAACCCAAATTCCATTAAACCTAAATTCCATTCAACCTAAATCCCATTAAACCTAAATTCCATTTAACCTAAAGCCCATTTAACCTAAATTCCGTTTAACCTAAATCCCATTTAACCTAAAACGCATTTAGTCTAAATTCCATTTAACCTAAAATGCATTCAGCCTAAATCTTACTTCACCTAAATCCCATTTAACCTAAATCTCATTCAACCTAAATTCCACTGAACCTAAATCCCATTTAACTTGAAACGCATTTAGTCTAAATTCCATTTAACCTTAAATGCTTTCAGCCTAAATTCCATTTGACTTAAATCTGATTAAACCTAACATCTATTTAACCTAAATTCCATTTAACCTAAATTAGATTTAACCTAAAATTCATACAGCCTAAATCCCATTTAACCTAATATGCATTCAGCCTAAATCCCATTTTACCTAAAACGCATATAGTCTAAATTCCATTTAACCTAAATTCCGTTTAACCTAAATCCCATTTAACCTAAATTCCATTAAAT
Source organism: Ganaspis brasiliensis (assembly GCA_037103525.1). Lineage (NCBI taxonomy): Eukaryota > Metazoa > Arthropoda > Insecta > Hymenoptera > Figitidae > Ganaspis > Ganaspis brasiliensis. The sequence goes on from JAZKLR010000721.1 coordinate 285,882, forward strand.
CTAAAACTTTTTTTAAATTAAGGATAAATATAGTTGAATTAAGAAAAGTTTTAGGTTAAATGGAATTTAGGTTAAATGGGATTTAGGTGAAGTGAGATTTAGGCTGAATGAATTTTAGGTTAAATCGAATTTAGGCTAAATGCGTTTTAGGTTAAAAGGGATTTAGGTTAAGTGGAATTTAGGTTAAATGGAATTTAGGTTAAATGAGATTTAGGTTAAACGGAATTTAGGTTGAATGGGATTTAGGTTAAATGGGATTTAGGTTAAATGGAATTTAGGTTAAATGGAATTTCGGTTAAATGAGATTTAGGTTAAATGAGATTTAGATTAAATGAGATTGAGGTTAGATGGAATTTAGATTAAATGGGATTTAGGTAAAATGAAATTTAGGTTTAATGCAATTTATGTTAAACGAGATTTAGGTTAAATGGAATTTAGGTTAATTGGAATTTTGGCTGAATGCATTTAGGCTTTTTGATTTTAGGCTTACTGGGATTTAGGCTAAAGGAGATTTAGGGAATATTCATGCGCCTCCAATTAATTTCCAAAAAAACCACTAACTTTCGGGCCTGGAGAGTAGAACACCCCCTTAACGTTATAATATTCTTTATTTCTCGTCTAATAATATCCTAAAATGATTTTACTAATTCAGTGTTCGTATATATATTTTTACTGGGGATTAAAAAATGGTGAATGCGTTTTAGGTTAAATGGGATTTAGGTTAAATGGAATTTATGTTAAATGAGATTTAGGTTAAACGGAATTTAGGTTGAATGGGATTTAGGTTAAATGGGATTTAGGTTACATGGAATTTAGGTTAAATGGAATTTCGGTTAAATGAGATTTAGGTTAAATGATATTTAGGTTAAATGGAATTTAGATTAAATGGGATTTAGGTAAAATGAAATTTAGGTTTAATGCAATTTAGGTTAAACGAGATTTACGTTAAATTTTATTTAGGTTAAATGAAATTTTGGCTGAATGCATTTTAGGCGTTTTGATTTTAGGCTCAATGGGATTGAGGCTAAATGAGATTTAGGAAATATTCATGCGCCTCCAATTAATTCTCAAAAAAACCACTAATTTTCGGGCCTGGAGAGTAGAAGACCCCCTTAACGTTATAATATTCTTTATTTATCGTCTAATAATATCCTAAAGTGATTTTACTAATTCAGTGTTCGTATATATATATTTACTCGGGATTAAAAAATGGTGAATGCATTTTAGGTTAAATGGAATTTAGGTTAAATGGTATTTAGGTTAAGTGGAATTTAGGTTAAATGAGAATTAGGTTAAATGGGATTTAAGTGAAGTGAGATTTATGCTGAAGTCATTTTAGGTTAAATGGAATTTAGACTAAATGCATTTTAGGTTAAATGGGATTTAGGTTAAGTGGAATTTAGGTTAAATGAGATTTAGGTTAAACGGAATTTAGGTTAAATAGTATTTATGCTGAATGCATTTTAGGTTAAATGGAATTTAGACTAAATGCGTTTTAGGTTAAATGGGATTTAGGTTAAGTGGAATTTAGGTTACATGAGATTAGGTTAAATGGGATTTAGGTGAAGTGAGATTTAGGCTGAATGCATTTTAGGTTAAATAGAATTTAGGTTAAATGGAAATTAGACTAAATGCGTTTTAGGTTAAATGGGATTTAGGTTAAATGGAATTTATGTTAAATGAGATTTAGGTTAAATGGAATTTAGGTTAATTGGAATTTTGATTGAATGCATTTTAGGCTTTTTGATTTTAGGCTTCACTAGAACCAATTAGTTTACGATATAATTGCAAAAAACATAAATTAACCTAAATGTGACGAAATACCCACATTATATCAATATTAAAAGGTAATTCTTTACAAGTCTTACTTTTCCGAATTTTGAAGTTTTTTAATCGAGACCAAGCCTAAGTGGTGTGTTTTAACACGAAAACAAATAATCAGGTGGGGGATTATTATTCTGACTTACGACTTTGGTCCATTATATATATAATATATAATATATAATAGGACCAAAATACCGGGGGGTTGGGGTGCCACTAACAGTGGCAACCCCCCGGTATTTGGGTCCTTGCGCGGCCGCAGGCCGCGTAACATGTGGTCTTCATGCCGTGTAATATATAATGGACCAAAGTCGTAAGTCAAAATTACAATAAGCCCCAACCCCCCGGTATTTTGTCCAAAATACGGGGGGTTGGGGGTTACCCCCTCCCCCAACCCTCTGACGGGGCTAGGGGCGAAGCCCCTAGCCATTATTGTTATTATTATTGATTTTCAGTTTTTTGCATTAATGTCATAATGTCCGCTCTTTCTGGTGAACCAGCAACTTCACCAACGATTTTCTCCCAAACTTTTAGAGATATAAAAAAAAATCAAATAACTTAAAATATGTATTTTTGGAATGCCTAAAACTTTTCTTTAAAACATTTTTGAAAATTTTTAATATTAATTGAAATAATTGCAAAATCCCGAATTTTTATGGAGTTTTTTATGGTTTTTACCATAAAAATCAAATTTGCGCCAATTTTCATTATAATATTCGTAATCAGCGCATCAAAATACGTAAGTATACGTAGTGTCAAAAAAATCGGAGGTACCTCGCTTTCGGAACTATATCCCTCTCTCTTACTTTCAGGTAGCCAAGCATTTCATTCTTCACCCCAGCAGTATATCTATATATAGTGTTTCCCACAATTGTCTTTCTTTGTCTATTTCAAACACCTGCAATACTTCCTCCTCTCTTTGCGTCACGTACATTATTGTGCCTTTATCTAACCAAGGTACATTCTATACCGTGCTCTCTCTTACTTTCAGGTAGCCAAGCATTACATTCTTAGGCACAGCAGTATATCTATATCTAGTACTAACGGATTTCTTATATGTATAGGATGGGATTTAGGCTAAATGAGATTTAGGGAATATTCATGCGCCTCCAATTAATTCCCAAAAAAACCACTAAATTTCGGGCCTGGAGAGTAGAAGACCCCCTTAACGCTATAATATTCTTTATTTATCGTCTAATAATATCCTAAAATGATTTCACTAATTCAGTGTTCGTATATATATTTTTACTGGGGATTAAAAAATGGTGAATGCATTTTAGGTTAAATGGAATTTAGACTAAATGCGTTTTAGGTTAAATGGGATTTAGGTTAAATGGAATTTATGTTAAATGAGATTAAGGTTAAACGGAATTTAGGTTGAATGGGATTTAGGTTAAATGGGATTTAGGTTAAATGGAATTTAGGTTAATGGAATTTAGGTTAAATGGAATTTCGGGTAAATGAGATTTAGGTTAAACGAGATTTAGGTTAAATGGAATTTAGATTGAATGGGATTAAGGTAAAATGAAATTTAGGCTTAATGCAATTTAGGTTAAACGTGATTTAGGTTAAATGGCATTTAGGTTAAATGGAATTTTGGCTGAATGCATTTTAGGCTTTTTGATTTTAGGCTCAATGGGATTTAGGCTAAATGAGATTTAGGGAATATTCATGCGCCTCCAATTAATTCTCAAAAAAACCACTAAATTTCGGGCCTGGAGGAATTTAGGTTACATGAGATTTAGGTTAAATGGGATTAAGGTGAAGTGAGATTTAGGATGAATGCATTTTAGGTTAAATGGAAATTAGGTTAAATGGGATTTAGGTTAAATGGAATTTAGGTTCAATAGGATTTAGGTTAAGTGGAATTTAGGTTAAATGAGATTTAGGTTAAATGGGATTTAGGTGAAGTGAGATTTATGCTGAGGGCATTTTAGGTTAAATGGAATTTAGACTAAATGCATTTTAGGTTAAATGGAATTTAGACTAAATGCATTTTAGGTTAAATGGGATTTAGGTTAAGTGGAATTAAGGTTAAATGAGATTTAGGTTAAACAGAATTTAGGTTAAATGGGATTTAGGCTGAATGCATTTTAGGTTAAATGGAATTTAGGTTAAATGGAATTTAGACTAAATGCGTTTTAGGTTAAATGGGATTTAGGTCAAATGGAATTTATGTTAAATGAGATTTAGGTTAAACGGAATTTAGGTTGAATGGGATTTAGGTTAAATGGGATTTAGGTTAAATGGAATTTAGGTTAATGGAATTTAGGTTAAATGGAATTTCGGGTAAATGAGATTTAGGTTAAATGAGATTTAGGTTAAATGGAATTTCGGTTAAATGAGATTTAGGTTAAATGAGATTTAGGTTAAATGGAATTTAGATTGAATGGGATTTAGGTAAAATGAAATTTAGGTTTAATGTAGTTTAGGTTAAACGAGATTTAGGTTAAATGGAATTTAGGTTAAATGGAATTTTGACTGAATGCATTTTAGGCTTTTTGATTTTAGGCTCAATGGGATTTAGGCTAAATGTGATTTAGGGAATATTCATGCGCCTCCAATTAATTCTCAAAAAAACCACTAAATTTCGGGCCTGGAGAGTAGAAGACCCCCTTAACGTTATAATATTCTTTATTTATCGTCTAATAATATCCTAAAATGATTTTACTAATTCAGTGTTCGTATATATATTTTTACTGGGGATTAAAATATGGTGTCATGTACCCTAAGATGAACAGGCCTTAAATCTCAATGTATTTATTTGCATATTTTCGATTTTACACTTTTTTCAATAATTTTTTGAGAGAATTAATTAAAATTTTTTATTTTTAAACATAAAATGTGATTTTATCGTTAGAGAATTTGATATATCGATATTTTTCGATATTTTATTACTTTTTACTGTTAAGCTATGAAATTGGAGTTTTTAGAAATGTTATTTTTTAATAAATTCCGTAAAATGATTAAAAATTAGTTTAATAATTGTTACACGATGTAATATATTTTATTTGGTCTTGATTCAACAGCAGTGAATTGAAAGGGTGTTCAACTTGGGGCCCTCTCCCCTACATTTTCGAGCACCGATGCTTTTGTACTTTAGCGGTGCAAGCAATCCAATTTTACCGTCCTTAAGATACACTTTGTTTTTCCATGTTCATTTTATATTACGCTTCGAATAATAAAAATACTCTACAAATAAATTTGATCATCCCATCATCTTCGTCCATCTTTCCCTTATGTTGATAAAAACTATTTAATTTTTGCATTGAGTCAGAACAACACAGTTTTTTTATGTACTGGTTTCGGTTTGAAAACCGAAAATCGACTTCAAATTCGGGATTCTCAATACCCTTACATAGGCTGTTACAACAGAAATAAAAAGTTTTTTACTATACTTACTTTACATATTTTGTAAGAGCACTCACTGTATCTGTCCGCGTTTTTAACATCTAAAAAAATACAATTTTTTAATTATTTTCTTATGTAATAGATTTTAATGCTATTTTAGTAATATGTGTGTGGTCGAACGAAAAGGACCCATTTTGTCGATTATATTTTCCGAGACATTCTCTTTTTTTTAAAGGAAGTTCAGATTTTCTAATTTTTCTTTACTAATGAAAAACAAACTATGTCCCACGTCGAATCATATGTTTATCATAACTTTATCGTAATTAAATCATCTAAAAGGGTCTAAATCCATTCAAAATGTTCAAAATTTAATAAAGAGTATCGTCATATAGATAATTTAATAGTGCCAACATGGACCCTTTTCATGCAGAAGTACACATCGATGGCTCCTAAATCAAAACACGTTATTCGTGAAGATAGAAAACACGTTGTTAAGAAAAACAAATAGGAAACGTCTTATTCAAAATGACATTTATTTTAAAGGCTAAGTTACAATATTAATTAATGATTGTTTTTAAAGCCTAAAAACATTGTTAAAATTTAGATCAACTTAATTGTTTATATTATGTTAAAGTAACTTTATTCTATTAAAATATTTAATTTTGACAATTTATATTGACTTCTAAAATTTAAGAAAACTGATTACAAAATTTATCAGATGAGCTACGTGTTTTCTATTTGCTTTTCTGAATAACGTGTTTTCTATCTGATCTCACGAATAACATGTTTTGATTTAGGAGCCATCGACATATTCTGTTATATTGCAGGGGCTTCGAGCTTTAACTTTCTTATCTCCAAATTTTAATTTGTTAAAAATATAAATTTAAGTTATTATTCAATATTAGTTTAAAAAAATAAATTTTAAGTTTACTTTTCTGTTTAAAATAAACATTAATATTGCCTTTCTAGCTAAATTCGGGAAACTAAGTCTTTGAAAAGGTATTGCGGAGGCTCTGGAGAATCCCCAAAGGGCCGTGTAATGATTTCCATAAAAAAGAAGGAAAGGGGTAGAAGAAGGACATCCAGTGAAATTACGAAAATGTATTACTAAAGTTGTTTTACGATTTCAGGACAACTAGACCCTCTTCAAACAAATTACTTCTTTTATGTTGTTTTATGTCCTTAATGGATTGGCCTTCATACAAATTTTGTGACATTTTGTGAATTTCGTCTAGCTACTCCATTGTCGAAGCTGTTTGAGACCCCACATCCCTTAATTATATTTTATTTAACGGTTTCGAAGATATATATTTACATGTAGTACTGCAACTTGTTGCCAAGTGACGCCTCAGTTTAGAGATAGATCGATGATGAAAAGCAAAAATGTCTCCCATTTAATCCAAATTCTTTGAATATAGGGGATACCGGGGCTAGTTGGGTCAGGAGTAGATCGGGTCATTCCAGTTTACTCAAATGTTATTAATCCAATTAATTCCTCTCTACACAAAATTTATTTTACATACAGTACCGTCGGAAATTGTCAGTCCACCCATTTTTTAAGGTTTGAAAAACATCTTTAAACGTACAAAGTACAAATAAAAAATTTTTTCTGTGTTTATTTCCTTAAAGTAGATAAAGTTTTAAGGAAAATAAGGCCTGAGTGAAGTGATTTAGTCAATTTTTCATTGAAACATGTTAAAAAATGTGGAATTTTTAATGTTTTAGACAAATTGAATTTACTTTCGAAATAATATAGGTTTTTTAAGGGGGCAATCGCAGTTGCAGCGCCAAAAAATAGGCATTTTCCAAGAATTTTTTTCTCTTAAACCATTAAATTTTTGTAAAATATCAATTTATTATCAAAAAATACATCATTTAAACTACAATTTAAAAAAAAAAGATGAAAATATAAATATTTGCTGAAGTTATGTCCCGTCGAAGTGACGTCCTTTCAAAAAACATAATTTGCGGTGACCAATATTATGGAAATCTGGTTCGTCTGAAATCAAAAATTAAAAAGGATTTCCATTTTTTGGAAGATTATCTAGTCTTTAATCAAAGGATTTAAAAAATATATATATTTGACAAAATGGCGACCTGTCAAAGTTGAAAATTCGATTTTCGTGAAAAAAAGCGGTCGTTTTTCATCTGTAAAAAAAAAGTTTGGCATAAAAAAATCAATCCTTCGATTAAAGACTAGATACTTATGTATTGAAAAAGTTTGTTAAATTTTAAAACAATCGGTTCAGTACTTTTTGAGTAAGAGTGGTCACCGACTTGAAAAACATAGTTTTGAAAAAAACGTGTTTTAAGTTTCAACTTACTTTTTCATGAAAAAGAAAATTTTTTTGAAAAAATCAAAAAGAGTCATCGAATCCGGGTCCATATAATAGTCCTTCCGCACATGAACTATTATTCAGACGGTAGATAATAATAGAAAACCCAACATACGCCAGGTGTACCGTTAGCCTGACCTCGACCGACAAGGCGCGCCTCCCTTTAACATGTATAACTTTAAACTCAATTTTCACCGGATCATTTTAAAAATTTATTGACACATTTCTAAAAACATATACTTTAAGAAAATGCAAAAAAAAATCGATTTTTTGAAAATCACAACTGCGATTGCCCCCTTAAAGTTCCTATGCTTGTTTTAAAGGGAATTTACTGGAGAATAACATTGTTGTTTAAGCATTAATGTGCAATTTTTTTCCTAGCATATGCAAGGCTTGGAAGTTGGACCAAAAAATATAAAAAAATTATTGTTTATATCTTGATATCAAATACAGCTATGTAAATTATACCAAGGTCATAATTATCAATAACTTTCGGAAGAAAGTAATACAATGTATATGTCGTAGGCAAATAGACGAATCCGTCAGTAAGCTTAATTCCTAGGCAGTTAGCTTACTGCCGGCAATTAAATGAATGCATGACGAAATCGTTCAGATTCGTCTATTTGCCTAGGCAGTAAGCTTAGTGCCCGGCAGTAAGCTAACTGCCCGATAAAGATTCGGCAATTAGACGAATCATATTGGCAGCGTTGTGTATTTAGTAATCGTCCTATAAAAAAATTAATTAATTATTTATAATATCTAAATTTATATAAATATTTATTTATTTTTTTATATATGTATGTTATATGTTTTTTCTATTTTAATATAAAATATAAATTAATAATTTAATACACTATTAATAATTTGTCGTTATATTTTCCTGTTTATTAGATTTAAATGTATTTACATTCACATTGTTTAGAACAGAATTGTCAATTTAAATTATATTTCAATTGTTAGCTAACTTAAAGTAAAATAATTTCTAAATATAAAAAATATTATTTATTTTTACAGGGATTAGAATGATGGCATCGAGAGCCACATATAATGTTTGCTTTAAAGCAAGAACAGCGTTTAGTACAACACTGGTCTTTTGCTGTTTTGCAATTGCATTTTTTGTAACCCTGTCCACTGCAACTCGATTGAGCTGCCGCAGCTTCTCTAAGAGAAAAAAATACATTTTTTTCAACATCTTCAAGGTTAAATGGAATGGCTCCCGATTTTTGAAGTTCCGTCCTACAAAACCAACCACTAATAATCCCCTTTTTTGTCCCTACTTGGTAAACTCCATTTTTAAAATCTGTCACAATCCCAAAAATTTTACTAAAGTCTAACGGCCCTCGATCAACAGTTGGAATTGACAGGGTTACGCAGTCACCAATAGATAGTTGAGGAAACAGCTCTTGAGAAAAGATAACCATTTTCTCAGCAGCAGTTTTTTGCCTCTTGTTACAATCGTCTTGGACGAGAAGTAGATGTTTTCCTTTTGCACATAAATTACAAATGAAACTATCTAAATCTACTTGATCTGCACATTCAAAGTGCATTTCAGAAAGACAATCTGAACAAGATACAGCATCCTTTATGTCTACTGATGACTGACAAATACTGCAAAATATGTGTGCTTGACTTTCTGGTAAAATTTCGTCATTAATTTCAGCGTTTGTCGGAGTCTCATTTTCACCTTCAGTGTGCGCACTTGAAGAAGCTTGGTCCTCTTGATCAACATTCACTGTTGTTATATTTGACAGGGCGATTTCCAGTTCTTCTTCTGGTCCTAATACAGCTTCATACGGAGCTCTGTTAATTATACGATGCTTTGATGTATTTTTCATCCACTAAAATAAGATTTATTACAACTGTTATTAATTTAATTTTATTTCCATATTAATTTTTTATTTTAATTTAATAAAAAGACTATAAATAATAAAAAAAATATAATAAAAATTATTATAAATAATAATATGTAAATAAAGTAAAAAAATCTGAAAAAAATCTATTTTTACAACGAAAGTGTTTTTGTTGAATGTTCTATTATATGATATTTCAATTAGAAAAATATTTAAAGAAAAAGTTTTTTCGAGAGAACTACCTTAATATTTATTTATATTTATTTTAAATTTAAGTTTTTAAAAACAAAAGGCAGAAATAAATTTCACCTGAACTTCGTAGTAGCCTCGTGCCCACTCATTGGATTTACTATCTATCATCCATGCTCTTAACATGTTCTCCACATCTGCATAAGCACGTTCGACGCTTCCTTGGGTTTGAGGATGACGAGGTCGTCCGTGCACCATTTTACTGTGCGGCCAAATGGAAACAAGCTCCCTGACTACATTTGCAGCAAATACACAACGCTGCCAATATGATTCGTCTAATTGCCGAATCTTTATCGGGCAGGTAGCTTACTGCCGGGCACTTAGCTTACTGCCTAGGCAAATAAACGAATCTGAACGATTTCGTCATGCATTCGTCTAATTGCCGGCAGTAAGCTAACTGCCTAGGAATTAAGCTTACTGCCGGATTCGTCTATTTGCCTACGACATATATATTGGAATTTTAAAAATTATTTTTATGTCAAAATAATGTCTTCAAAATTTTATAAATTTTTTGGTCCAACTTCCGAGCCTTGCATATGCTAGGAAAAAAATTGCACATTAATGCTTAAACAACAATGTTATTCTCCAGTAAATTCCCTTTAAAACAAACATAGGAACTTTAAAAAACCTTTATTATTTCAAGAGTAATTTCAATTTTTGTAAAACATTAAAAATTCCACATTTTTTAACATATTTCAATGAAAAATTTACTAAATCACTTCACTCAGGCCTTATTTTCCTCAAAATTTTATCTACTTTAAGGAAATAAACACAGAAAAATTTTAATAATTATACTTTGTACGTTTAAAGACGTTTTTCAAACCTTAAAAAATAGGTGGACTGACAATTCCCGACGGTACTGTAGTGAGATGCAAGTCTATGCCAAGTTTAATTATTAAGTTAAGTTAAGTTAGGTGCGAGATTGAGGGCCTTTGACTATGCTGTTAAGCTTTAAGTCAGGGGTGAAACACCCAAATGTGTGGCGTGTGCCAGATGATGTATCGATAGCGCTCATCGTTGATCCTCGACGTCAAACCTTTCACTCAGATTACCTCACGAGCCAGAAAAAACCCAGGCTAACGGGGCGCGAACCAGCGATGTTTGGTTCGACGCAGCCGCAAAGCCAGCACTTTATCCAACTGAGCTAAATCCGTTGGTAAGTTTAATTATTATATCATCAATATTGTGGAGCAAATTGAAGAAAAACTAATTTTGATACTTCAAAGTAAAGTTTTACTCACTTGGTTTTTTTGTTATAACTTACTGAGTAATAATTTAAGAAAAAGTTTAATTATCAAATTTTGATCTTTGAATAGTTGCTTTTAAAGGACAATGAAGAGATTTTAATTTATATTTGCAGTATCGATAGAAAAAATCAAGTATTTGAAAAACACCGCCGGGGTTAGTTGGATCGTTTTGACCGGGGTTAGTTGGGTCGCTCGAACGCATGAGGAATCTATTATATACTTATACTACATTAAATAAACTACATTAATTCAATTAAATTTAACTACCTGTAATTTATTTCAATCAATCAACACTAATGATAATACTTTTTGACAATTTGGAATGAAAAATACGTTTTTTCAATATAAGCAATTTTTTTATTTCATGGACTTAGGGTAAGTCCGGGAGAGTTAGAATACCTTATTTGAAAACACTGAAAATTTTAAGGAATTAGATAAAAAATTCTAAATCTTATAAAATACTTTAATATTAACATCCATATATTAACTCGTGAAGCCGTTTAAATTTTTTTTAATTTTTTCTGAGTTTAAAAAATATTTAAAAAAGGAATATTGCGGGAGACTTAGATTTAAATTACTGATTAACTTATTTATAACTAATTACTTATCCGTAAAATTTGACGTAATTCAATTTTAACCCATGAATTATAAACGTAAACAAACACATTTGGTTAGAAGCTCGATGCTTTTGTTTTTTATATAACTGATCCATCTCAGCAGAAAAAAAAAATTTCTGTCTCCCCTAATTGTCCCAGAAAGATAAAACTAAAAAAAAATATATATTCCCGGTTTCAATAAAAATTGTAACTTCTTAATATATCTTCTTTATTTGTTAAATGACCTAGGTTTATACAAAGAGGTTGCCTCTAGTGATGCTGCGATACGAGACAAGGCGATTATTTTCACTATCTCGTCTCGTCTCGGAATTACTGGATGCATTATCGTCTCGCCTCGTTTCGGAATTAATGGATGAATGATCGTCTCGTCTTGTCTCGTAGGCCGATAATCCGTCGCACTCTCGTCTCTTCTCGTTTTTATCGACATTTTATATTAATTTTTCTTTCTCATGCGAAATATATTGCAATAATAGTATTTTTTAAAAATGTACAGTGTCGCTCAAAAGGATTTGCCCACCCTACGGCATGCAAGGGCATTACAGAACGTTTTGTATCTTCATTAATAATAAAGATAAATCCTTCATCAAATATTTATTTTAAAGTTTAAGTATTTGACTTGAAACGACACCTAAACAAAATTTCAAAAAAAAATTTATTGTTTAATTGCTTAAATTAAAAAAAAAAATTTCTCTTTTTTTGGAAAATTTTTAATTGATACAATTTTTGAAAAAATCATCATATTTCAATTCTACAAATTTCATTTGAAAAAATTTTTTGTCACCTTTAAAACGATTTTTTAAAAATTGCTCTACGATAATTTTTAAGGAAGACATGATCATTTGTTTATAAAAATAGCCTCTTTTTTCAATTGTTGGTAACTTGAGAACAACTGACTTTTGGAAAAAATTGTTAAGAAAAAAATGTGCTTTTTTGTGCGTAGAATTAGGAAAAAAATATTGAAACATTAAAAAAAAATGTTCTTATACAATTTTTCCTTCTGTATTTATATTTTTAAAACGAATAACATATACATGCCAATACATATCGATAAAAAAATTTTTTTTTAATGTTTAAATATTTTTTTCCTAATTTTACGCACAAAAAGGCACACTTTTTCCCTTAACAATTTTTTCCAAAAGTCAGTTGTTCTCAAGTTACCAACAATTGAAAAAAAGAGGCTATTTTTATAAACAAATGATCATATCTTCCTTAAAAATTATCGTAGAGCAGTTTTTAAAAAATCGTTTTAAAGGTGACAAAAAATGCTTTCAAATGCTATTCGTACACGTGAAAAAATATTGTACACGAGGCATACTAACCTATAGTACATCGGTTGCACTATAGGTTATGTGTAACAGCTGCTCATTTTCAGGACTCTAGCAGTCCATTTTTTGGGCAGCTTCTACCCAATAAACATAAGTAGACGTTGCCTGGACGGCTCGTACGCCTCTATTGGACACCAGAGGTCCCAAAGTTAGATACCAGACGTCCCGAAGTTGGGCAGCAGTTTTACATACACGGAAAAAATTTATTCACGAAAATTTACCGAATTTATTCAAGAGCGGTGGATATGAAAAAAACTCGGCAATATCTACAAAAGAGTCAATAAGCATCCTCTAATTTTTCAAGTATTTCTACAAAGTCTCCAAAATAAATTTTCTTGACGCGCAACCGAAAGATCGAATCTAGACAGTTACCGAAGACTTCGGGAAAACGCAGTACAGTGACCAAGCGCTTGGCTCACTCAAGTATGTTTTTACTGTACAGTAATTCAATCACGTACTTAGCTCAGTTGGACAAAGCGGAGATTTTGTAGTCTCGAGGAACTGAGTTCGAGTACTCATTGAGGACAATTTTTTTCAAAAATAAAAAAAATTTCTAACTTCTGGAGTACTTTGGTAAAATCTCATAACAGTTAGATAAGTTTACTTGAATTTAATTCTTATTCTTCTAAAATAAGTGTTCGGTAGTTTTTCAAGGAATTGCTAATAAAATCTCACGACTTTTTCTCATATCCACCGCTCTTGAGTTTCTTCAGTAAATATTATTGAATTATTTTTTCCCGTGTAGTAAACAGACAGCAGTTGCGCATTCTATGGCGCAGCGGCTATCTAAAAGTTTTTTCCGTTTAGAATTAAAATGTGATGATTTTTTCAAAAATTGTATCAATTAAAATTTTTCCAAAAAAAGAGAAAATTTTTTTTTTAATTTAAGCAATTAAACAATAAATTTTTTTTTGAAATTTTGTTTGGGTGTCGTTTCAAGTCAAATACTTAAACTTTAAAATAAATATTTGATGAAGGATTTATCTTTATTATTAATGAAGATACAAAACTTTTTGTAATGCCCTTGCAAGCCATAGGGTGGGCAAATCCTTTTGAGCGGCACCGAGAGGGTTCTCACTCGAGAATTCTTTGTCTCTGTCTCTCTCCTTCGCATTCTGCTGTCTCCGTCTGACTCGTAAGACGTTCGTAGGATTACGCGAAAGTCCGTACACGGAAAAAATTTCGGCACAACTGACGTTTTACCTATAGCACGGCATTCATACTACAGGTTAGGCACGTCACAAGAACATCAAATTTGGAAATACAGCAACGCAAAAGTCTTTGTGCTTTCAGAATGTACCGCAGGAGTGCGCTAAATGTAATTCTTATTGACAGAAAAGGCACGGCAGACGTGCCAAATGGATGCATAAGTGTTGTCAAAATATTTGCATCGCAAAATTACCAGTTGGTACGTCAGTTGTGCCAAAATTTTTTCCGTGTACAATTCCGTTCCGAGTGAGAAGCCCCTCGAGCGGCACTGAACAATTAGATTTTTCAAAATTTGGTAAAATTAATTTTAATATTTTTATTTAGATAAAAAAACTACTTCTTAGTTTGAGGTTATATCAATGGAAAGAATCTCCTTAATAGAATATAAATGTTATTTTAAAATAATAAACAGTACAAAAAGCAGGCGCAATGCGCCTACAATTGAGGGTTTCGTGACTTATTTTAACAATCATATTGGCAAATACCAATGACATAAATTGGTGAACATAATAAATTTTTAATTTTTATCTCCATGTATCAAGGTTTGAAACGGTCTTAAGGAACAACAAAACAAATGACAAGGATCAGTGTGTGAAATATCAATGTCTGAAACTATCACAACAATTTAAAATTTGTCTCCAAGTGGTAATAATCAAAGAAAAAGACGTTAACGGTTCCAAAGATGTTTTGGTCTCAAATTCAATACAAAAATCTAAGGTATTAATGTATTAAATAAGATAGTTTCCAGAACCAATCGGGCAATTCCGTAACCTTTCGGGTGTTTTTCGAAACTATTCGGGTGTTTCCGTAACCATTCGGGTGTATTCGGAATCTTTCGGTTGTTTTCGGAACCATTCGGGTGTTTCCGTAACCACTCAGGTGTTTCCGGAACCTTTCGGGTGTTTCCAGAACCATTCGGGTGTTTCCGTAACCACTCGAGTGTTTCCGTTACCATTCAGGTGTTTCCGGAACCTTTCGGTTGTTTTCTGAACCATTCGAGTGTTTCCGTAACCATTCGGGTGATTCCATAACCATTCGGGTGTTTCCGTAACCATTTGGGTGTTTTCGGAACCATTCGGGTGATTCCATAACCATTCGGGTGTTTCCGTAACCATTTGGGTGTATTCGGAACCATTCGGGTGTTTCTGTAACCACTCGAGTGTTTCCGTTAACATTCGGGTGTTTCCGTAACCATTCGGGTGTATTCGGAACCATTCGGGTGTTTCCGGAACCACTCGGGTGTTTCCGTAAGCACTCGAGTGTTTCCGTTAACATTCGGGAGCTTCCGTAACCTTTCAGGTGTATTCGGAACCACTCGGGTGTTTCCGTAACCACTCGAGTGTTTCCGTTAACATTCGGGTGTTTCCGAAACCTTTTGGGTGTTTTTGGAACCATTCGGGTGTTTCCGTAACCTTTCGGGTGTATTCGGAACTATTCGGGTGTATCCGTAACCATTTAGTGTGTGAAATATCGTCTTAAACTATGAATTCAATTTAAAATACGTGTCAAAGTAGCAATAATTAAAGAAAAAAACGTTAATGGTTTCAAAGATATTTTGGTCTCAGATTCAATAAAAAATCTAAGGTATATCTACCTAACTAACATCAGCATCAAAAACCACCCTTTAGAATCATCCCTTTAACATTAATTAAAAAGAAAAGGAAATTTTTTATTAAAATACAAAAATTTTAAGAGAACCTAAACACACAACCTAAAATTGACAGCTATTGGTTTGAGTTTTTTCGATTTTGTCTCTCACTATCACCCTCTCTCTCGCACACAACCTAAAATTCACAACTATTGGTTAGTCTGTTTTTGTCTCTGTCTCTTACTATCACCCTCTCTCTCGCACACAACCTAAAATTGACAGCTATTGGTTCGTGTGTTTCCGTCTTTGTCTCCTACTATCACCCTCTCTCTCGCACACAACCTAAAATTGACAGCTATTGGTTCGTGTGTTTCCGTCTCTGTCTCTCACTATCACCCTCTCTCTCGCGCACAACCTAAAATTGACAGCTATTGGCTGTGAACGACGGACGGACGGACGGACGACAAAGTCTCACTATAAGGGTTTCGGTCCCGAACCACGAAACCCTAAAAATCACATAGATTCAATTATTTATGTAAACTTTGTATTGTTTAAACTCTGTGAGCATTTTAAAAATTAAATTTTTTTAAAAATTTTAGGTATCCGGATAATTGTTTATTCTCGTCGAGAATTCTCATCTCTCGTGATATTATTTTTGTATCGTATCATATTTGACGATAGAAAAAAATACTCTCTCGTATCGTATCGAGTCAGAGTTCTCTCGTCTCGTCTCGTTTCTATCGTCTATCGCGGCAACACTAGTCGCAGTTTATTAAAATAACCTTTTATAAAAATTCCCTTTTTTCACAAATGGCCTTAACATAGTAATAAAGATTCATCACATTATTCTCTTGTGAACATTCCAACATACTCATAAGGACGTCCTTAAACACAGTTACATTCTGATCCAGGCATATATATTTTTCTCTCTCTTCAGATAAAACCGGGCATTCAATTAAGATATGATAACATAGTTCATTAGTTGTTTAATCCACATTCACAACAGGTTCCATTGGCGAGTAGTTTATATTTTTTCTAATTAATAGTAAACATAATTTTAAAATTATTTAAAACTCTTAGTTGAGCTAAAACTCTTATATTTTCGAAGGAAAGATTGAGCTGAAAATATTTTTGTGGACCTTTGTATCTTGTTAGTTGCGGTAGAATCTGTAGTTATCTGGATTCATACAATCTTTCCAAATCTTCCACATACAAGTAGTTTTCATATTTATCTATTAAAAACTTTTTCTTTATTTGTAATTGAATAACATTTAAATTTTCCCACTCCTCAGTCTCGTTAATAAAATCAATTATTTTTCGTACTTGTTCACACCAATTGAACTCACTTTTCTTCCTATTAACTTCTGCTTAATTTTTTAAGCGTACAAAACTTAATTTGGGGTATCTAGAGTCATCCATTAACAATATTTTTTCAATTAGATTAAGTATGTTTTTAAATACTGTTACAGCTAAATTTGGGACTTCCGTTTCCAATCTCACGGTATATCCTAAGGTATTCAATGGCAAAAATAAAATTTTTTTATAAAATAATATTTAAATTTTTTCAATTTCTTAGAGATATCTTAAGCCCCATATTTGAATTGCATACAGTACCGGCCAAATTTGTCAGTCCACCTATTTTTTAAGAATTGAAAAACTTCTTTACTCTCTAAATTTCTTACACGGGGAAAACGTTTGAGGTAATCTTTCCCATATTATATGCAGGACCTCGGATCAAAGTTACAATTGAGATATTGTGTTCAAAATTCTGATAGTTATTTTCAAAAAATAAGAAAAATTTTCCCATATACGTGGTACTTGAGAGTCAAAAGTAGACTGAAAAAGACTACTCGCCTAAAGCTGTAAAATGTGCATTAAAGTTGAAAAGACTTTGCCGAGAAATGTGCAGAAGTTTACCATGCTGCGGGTAATCGGAGTTCGGGCTCAGCGTCAAGTCCAATGACTCTCCAGCATGGTAAACTCTCCTCAAAACTCAGAATTTATTCCTATCGCATGATAAATCAAACTTTTCAATTTAAACAATATTTGAATTTTACGTAAATTAAAAAGTAAATTACCTAAATATATTTCAGATATGATGCTCTACTTGATTTTTTTATCATAGTAAAATTAAAATATCAAACATATATTTTACAACTTCTAAACTTCTATGTTTGTAAATTTTTTTTAAATAAAAATTTCTTGTAATTTAAAAGACGATTTTTTATATTTTAAAGTTTCTTTCTTGCTTAGAAAATTCTCAATTATGGTAATTTTTACTCTTTACTATTTTTAAATAGCTAAATGTCACTTTTTAAAATAACTATTTTTCTTACTTTTTATTTATTATACCTTTATAAGATCTACTTAATTTATTACTTTAAATTTTTAGTTGTAATTACTTTTATTTATTCAAATTCTTATTCAAAATAATATTTATTTTCATAAATAATGTTTAACAAATTCTCTAAATCTGAGTTAGTTAAAAATAACTAGCTTGAAATCAAAAAGTTAACCATTAATTCAAATAGCTATATTTCTACTAATCATTTCGTAAAAAATAAATAATTATTAGTTAAGTTTATTTTTAGGTTATATCAAAATAAGATAATATTTTAGTAAAATTCTGATTATTAGTACAATTAGTCAAAATTTAATATTTTTTTAGTTATTTATTTACTAATAATTATAGTCATTTTTTATTAATTATAGTAGCTATTTTTCATTAATTGCTGATATAAAAAATCAGACACGATTTTATTAATAATTAATTATTTTTAACTAATTCAGATTAAAAGAACAGATAGGATTTTCTAGGTTATTAAACTTTTAATGCAGAAAAATACAAATTTGTTTCTATAAAAATTATTATATTAAATAACATTTATATTAATATTTTTATATATATAATACATATAATATATTTTTAATAAATGAATATTAGGTTTTTTAAACATTGTAAGAATTAAAATTTTGATAAATGAGAATTTTATGTCTAATTATTAAATTACTTTATTTAAAAATTATATAATACAGGAGTATCGGAAATCGAAATTAACACAAGTGAAATTGATCTAGAGTGGATAAAAGATAAAGTCAAAGATTTTGTTAATTATATACCTATTTTTGAAATTAAGATAATTGTTAAATTTGTACACATTATATATAAAAATTTTTAAAATATCCACAAGTTATTTTTATAACAAGACCTTTAAATTTTATTTAATTAATGTACTGAATAATTATAACTTTATACATTAAATAAAAAATTTTTTCAAATTAAAAATCTATTTTACATGAATATAATATTTTGGTCATACTTTTTAGAATTTAAAATATAAAATAAGTTCTAAATTAACATTTTGAATTAGATTCACAGATTTGTACAAGAAAAAAAAAGGAGGGATTTAATAGAAATTATCAAAATTTTGAAACATGATTTATATAACAAATTGATCAAGGAAGGAAGCAATAATTAATACATAATTGTTTTAAATTATAATTATTCAGTCTAAAGATATAAGAATTAAAACCGTTTCTCATAAAGGGATACAATTCTACTCAGTTAGTATATAAGGAAAGTTTGAATCTCTAATTCCAAATGTATTCGAGCGTGTTCGGTGTGCGTGAATGTGTATATATATTTGTATATTGCGGCGTAAGTTTAGTTTAGGTAAATCGCGTCTTGTATAGTTCAAAAGAATAATTAATTAATCTTAAGGTTAAAACTATGATCGTGATTGTATCGTTAAATGTAATTATAATTAGCGAAATAAGTAATCATGATAGCAAATAAATCTGTAATTAATATGATGGAAATCTTTTTATTTTTTGGTTGAATAGAAAAGATCATCTAGTTGGCAAAACTTTACCATGCTGGTGAGCAGGAGCCTTGACAAGAGCATTGTCGAGGCGCGCTGAGCTCAAGAATTCGAACTCAGCGCCTTGTCATCCAGCATGGTAAAGTTTTCCCACGTGCTATGTATAATACTACTCAACTTTCTGGCAATCGAGAAATCGCCCTCCAACCATCAAATTACCATGCTGGAGAGTGATATGTATCCATAATTTTGTATAAAACATTTCTAATTCTTGAATAATTTCTATTATAAATTGAATGGTAAAGTTTTCTAAAAATCACTTTGATCCGAGGCCCGAGGTGTATCATGCTAACATGGTAAACTTTACCTGAAACATTTTCTCCGTGTAGAGTGAAAATTGAGCCACTCCATATGGAGTGAATGTTCACTCATTGAAAGAGCGAATTTATTCCCTCTTTCTATAGAGTGAATAAATTCGCTCTAATTGGAGTGAATTTTTCAGCTGATTTAAAATGGCGGCTCACTCCACTTAAGTCGAATTTACCACTCCTATTTTAGATTGGGTAAATTAAAGCTTTTGAATATTTAAATAACATTATAACTTTAAAAGAATAATATCTTATTTTTAAAAAATAATAAATAAAAATAAATATTGAACCTCTTTAATTAGTAACTTTGTGTCAGTACTGTGGTATTTTCGTATTTATTTAGTCTCAAGAATATTTGTTATTTATATTATTTTATAACATTTTTTATATCATATTTACAAATAAAAGATACAACTTAAGACTAACGCTAAACTTATATAATTAAAACACTTGACGCTGAGGGGTCTCGAACGTGCGACCCCCAGGCCTAAAGCCCAACGCTCTAACCACTATGCTCTACGCTCGTTGGTCAAAACTTACGAACTGCCGTTATAAGGTATAAGTGCTTACGTTCATTCAGAATAGAGTGAAAGTTTCACTCTAATCTTGGAGAAAATATTCACTCCAATCACTGGAGTGAATTTCTGCACACTTTCCATTAGAGTGAACTTTCACTCTATCTGGAGTGAATGTACATCTCACTCCTAAATTGGAGTGAAATTTTCACTCTAAGAAATTTAGAGAGTAAAAACCGCCCTAAGGTACATATAAAAAAATAAAGTAAAATCACACAAAAGTTAGGGGCCATCCATAAATTACCATGGTTGTTACAGAACCTGGAAAACTTGGAAATGTCAGGCATTTTTGACAAAGGTCTGGAGGATAAAGTTCCGAAGAGTGACGACCATGGATTTTTTTGAAACTACGTATACTTACGTATTTCGATGCGCTGAGTACGAAAATTATAGTGGAAATACCCGCAAATTTGAATTTCATGGAAAAAGCATAAAAAACCTAAAAAAATAATGGTTTTTGACATATATCTCAAGAAATACGCAAAATTTCGAAAAACAGTTACAACAAAAGTTGTTAGTCTGATTAAAATACACATTTTACGTTTCTTAATTTTTTTTAAAAAAAAATGAATAATTTTCGAGAAAAATGCGAAAAACTGTCAACCACCATAAACACAGTCTATATATACTTACATTAATACGAAATACGTTATTTGTAACATAATTTACGTATTTTGCGTAATCTTTTGAGTTGGTTTGTTGTTTCGGGGGGCTTCGCCCCCCGAAAAGGATGCCCTCTGCCCCCCCCTGACCCCCCTCCGTGTCTTATACAAAATACCGGGGGCTTGGGGTGCCCACTGGAAGTGGAATGTAGATAACAGTGGAAAAGTTGTTATTTTGGAAGCCCCCCAAAGATTGTCAGCCTGCCTTAGGGGCTAGTCCCCTAACCCTCTTATCTCTTGGACAATCTAGGATGGGATTGGGTTGCCATACTGAAGTGGAATGTAGACAACGGTGGAAAAGTTGTTATTTTGGAAGCCGCCCCAAAGATTGTCAGCCTGCCTTCGTTTGTTGGCTTGTTGTTTCGGGGGGCCTTGCCCCCCAAAAGAGATGCCCTCTGCCCCCCTGACCCCCCCGTGTCTTATACAAAATACCGGGGGCTTGGGGTGCCACAGTGGAAGTGGAATGTAGAAAACGGTGGGAGAACCTACACTGAAAAAAAATGGATGTTTAGAATTAGATGTTTTAAGCAATATAGTAACGCTTAACCTCTAAATATTAAAGGTTAACATCTAAGATATTAAATTTTAACATCTAGATATTAAAGTTTAAAATCTAGATGTTAACCATGAACATCTAGATAGTTAAGTGATAAATATGTTAAGCGTTAACATCCAGATGTTAAGGGTAAACATCCATTTTTCTCAGTGTATAGTTCTGTTGGTTTTTATAGTATTTATTATAGAAATGATCAAGTGGACAATTTTTTAAAGATGATAATCTTAAGTAGTGTCTGAAATTACGCAAATTACGTAATTTACGTTATTATATAAGTGTACGTAATTATACGTAAATACGCAATTTTACGTTATTACGTAATAGTACGTATGAATGTAATGATACGTAATGAGCATAATGTTACGTAATGCAATAACGTAATTACGGCTGTAGGTAACTTAAGATTAATATAATGTGGGTATTTGGTCACATTTATGGTGATTTACGTTTTTTGCATTTATTTCGTAAACTAATTGGTTTCAGTAAAAAATGCATCATACATAAAATGTGTATTTTAATGAGATCTACAATTTTTGTAAAAAGTTTTTTTTTATATTTGCAATATTTAAACAGATAAATGCAAAAAACCGAAATTTTAATCATTTTTTATACCTATTTTTTACCATGAAATTCAAATTTGCGGGTATTGACACTATGATTTTCGTAATCAGCGCATCAAAATACGTAAGTATACGTAGTTTCAATAAAATTGGAGGTCGTCACTTTTCGGAACTGCACCCGGTCTGGATAACCTGGAAATGTCAGGGAATTTACAAATTCAACCTGGAATTTAATTTATTTTACTATTTTTTTAAAATTTTTCCAGACCCAATTAAATAGTAGTAAATGATTTACACTTTAACAATTTAAAAATAATTAGTTAAATAACATAGTATATCAAGTAGCATAGGTAAACCATATTATACAATCTGAACAATAAGCAATCTGAAAATTAAGTTGCGATTATTAAAATTTTTTTAGATTTATACGAAAACCATGAATTTTTTAAAAATTTTCCTGGAATTTTCCCAAAATTTGTTATGGAAAACCTATAAAAATCATGGACTTTTTAACCCTGACTTCTGTAGCAACCAGTAGTTATTGTCAAGAATATTTAAGTTTTCTACACAAGTTTCAATTTATTTTTGAAATTTTTCAATTATTTTCTTCAAACTTAAATTACTTTTTCCATTATTCAAGTATTTTTTAGAGCTGTGCAAATTTGTAAAATTCGATCCTCTCCATGAGAATTTACATGGGCTCGGTTCGGTTCGAATTTCGATCCCATGCAAAATTCGAGTTTCTGCACAGCTCTAGTATTTTTCCTATTTTTCAATTATTTTCCACAAATTATTTTATTATTTTTGCCATTTTAGATTTGTTTTCTACAAATTTCAATAATTTTATTCAATTTTTTTATTGTCATGAATTTTTATTCTTTTTACACCAGTTTTAAATTATTTTTCAAATTTCAATCATTTTCGTCATTGGTTTTATTATTGTCATGAATTTATCGTACTCAAAATTTTATTTATTTACACCAGCCTCAAATATTTTTTTTCACAATTTAATTTTTCTTCATTCTTCAACTGAGGGGCTAGATGCAATAAGGGGATACGCGAGACTTTCGTTGGCCCCGGGTACAGCGAGTCTCCGGCAGAAACAGGGGATTTCAAAAGTCTTTTATATCCCTTTATTGCATCCAGTCCCTCAACTATTTTCTTGTAATTTCAATTATTTTTTGAAACTTTTCAATTATTTTCTTCAAATTTCAATTATTCCCTATCAAAAAAAAAATGAGAAAACATCAGAAAAAAAATCAGAATTTCTGTTGATTCTTGACAGTAATTGTTGAATTTACTGTCAAAAAGTATGAGAATGCAAGAAGAAACTTCAGGTAATCGTCAAAAATCATTAGATGTTTTATTACGGTGTGTGACCTTTCTTAGGACCACGGCAATAAATCATTTACGACGCTTTATTCTTGATGATTTTTTAAGAATCCTGTGTGCATTAGGGTGGCCGTTAATAATGACATTTTGGAATTTTGTCCATTTCCGGGTCTCATTTTGTCACAAATTAAAAAAAAATAGATACGTTTTTTTTCATTTTTTTTTTAAATTAATATTTAGTGGTGCCTGTAGGCTATTGAAAATTTGCATGTATTTGTCATGGGAAAAAAACATTTCTTCGTAGATTTCCTGTAAAATCGTTGAAAATTAATAATATTTTTTGACCGGACTACTCTGTTTCTCTTCATAAATGTTCAAAGAATAATATGCAATTTTTAACTTATGAAATTTGTTAAGTTTACTATTTTTTACAGGACCCAAAAGTTGACCAAAAAAAACCAAAATAGGTTATTATTGGCAAAAAATATTAATTCTAAAAAAAAACGAGAAATTTAAACTGCTAATTATGGTTTCTATTGTTTTTGAGGTCCCTGATTACAAATCTGAAGTCATATTTCAAAAATTCAAAATGGCGGATCCAATATGGCAACTATGAAAATTTTAAAATTATTCAATTTCTAGAAAATTTCGTATTAGGGTGTTTTGGGGGTCTCTGATTACAAATTTGAAGTCAGATTTTAAAAATTAAAAATGTCGGATCCAATATGGCGGACAGAAAATTTTTTAAATTAATCAATTTTTATGATACTTGGTATCATAGGGTTTTTGGGGCCCCTAGAAACAAATCTGAAGTCAGATTTGAAAAATTCAAACTGCCGGATGCAATAAGGCGGGCATAATGTTTAAAAAATTAATAATTTTTTATAAACTTAATTATGTAATATCTTATCCCAGTATCCTACAAAATTTTTGTGAATGTTGTATCTAAATTTAAATTAGTTAGAAATAACTATTTTAAAAACAAAAATTCGATCACTGATTGAAAAATTAATATTTCTAATAAATCGGCTAGTTAGACTGCTAATTACTGTTAATTAGAAATGAGAAGGTTAGTATTTATTAGCTAGAGAAGGTTCGTTTACAAATTAGATGACACGATTTTATAGTTTTTTTCACCTTGATACGAAAATTTTCTAGAAATTGATTAATTTTAAAATTTTTATGGCCGACATATTGGATCCGCCATTTTGAATTTTTGAAATATGACTTCAGATTTGTAATCAGGGACCTCAGAAACAATAGAAATCATAATTTTTAAAATTGAAAAAATGAACCTCTACTGCGCTGGGGATCGAGCCCAGGTCTTTCAATTGCCGGTCGAATGCTCTAACATTGAGCTACGCAGGGTCACTGGTTAAGTGATAATTAGATATTATTATTAACATTTTTTGCCAATAATAACCTATTTTATTTTTTTTTTGGTCAACTTTTGGGTCCTGTAAAAAATAGTAAACTTAACAAATTTCATAAGTTAAAAATTGCATATTATTCTTTGAACATTTATGAAGAGAAACAGAGTAGTCCGGTCAAAAAATATTATTAATTTTCAACGATTTTACAGGAAATCTACGAAAAAAAGTTTTTTTCCCATGCCAAATACATGCAAATTTTCAATAGCCTACAGGCACCACTAAATATTAATTTAAAAAAAAAATGAAAAAATACGTATCTATTTTTTTAATTTGTGACAAAATGAGACCCGGAAATAGACAAAATTCCAAAATGTCATTATTAACGGCCACCCTAGTGTGCATTGTGTTTAAACGTGATTATTTTTTACAATATTGTGTTGATTTCTGACATACTTTTCATTATTTCTGACTATTTTCTGTTGATTTCTGGATACATATTGGCTTGAAAAAATAAATAACAAATATTGCTATTGTTATGAAACAAAAAAAAGCCTAATTTTATTCTTTAAGCTTTTTACATTTCTATTTTACTTACATACATTTTTATTTATTTAACAACTATGGAGTACCTACCTATAACACTATATATATTACGAATGAAAAACCGCACTCTCTAGAGGAATCGAACCCTCACCCTAACGCATACGACGCAACGCTTTTAACCAACTGAGCTAACACGACATGATGACGTAGTAGTCAAAAGTTAAATGTTGTGAGAGAGTATTGTATTTCTTTTCGAAGTTTTATCCCAATAGAGACCTAATAAAGATAAGAAAGGAATTTTTCAAAACTAAATTTAAAATATTAATGTACATACGTTCCACACTTATAATATTAGATTTATTCTAGAAAATATAATAAATCTCACATTGTAAAACTATCTTTGACTCATGTTTTCAAAGTCAATACAAATTGTATTCATAAGCGGATACCTCTGATTCTCTTCAAAAACCTTTAGAGAATACCATCCAATAATCTGTTTATAAATTTTTGGTCATTTACTATTTTTTACAGGGGCGTAAAAACCCCTTAAAATTGCAAATTTATGAAAAAAGCATTTTTAATTATTTTTTTGGCAGCTTTGCAACATTTTGCAAAATTACTAACTAATCCCTTCTAATTGTTCATTTGTTTAAACAAATTATTGTTGTTATTTATCAACTTTTAAAGATTAAAGCTAGATACTTGTAACTTGTTATGCTGAAAACAACCAAGAATAAATAATAACTTTAAGATTTATTTATAACAATTGTTCAAACTGATTATTGTTGTTATTTATCAACTTTTGATAAAATAAAGCTAGAGACTTGTGTAACCTTTTCTCACTAACGCAACTTTTTGTTTTAAATAACCAAGAATAAACAGTATCATTAGAGCTTCTTATCATTAGTCCTTCTTCTGCAATATTACCGAATTTTTTAATAACAATTATTTAAACAATTTATTATTGTTATTTATCAACTTTTGACCGTTGAAAGCATAGTAGGTTGCGAAATTTAAAACAAAATTGCAAGGCTTTCACTTAATTGTTTATTTTTGGTTGTTTTAAGCATAAAAAGTTGCGAAATCCATAATATTGCAACAAAACTATCTAAAAAATAATAATAAATATTTTTTGTGCATAAATTATTGGATGTTATATTCTCTTATAATTTTCTGATCTTATATAGGGAACGCATAAAAATTACACTAAGAAAATTTTATGAAGTAAGACTATAATTATTTGGAGAAACTTAATTTGGTACGTATTTTTATTTAAAATAGGGAAGAAAGTTTTAAATTTAAAAAATGGAAGAAAATGATTAAAAGAAGAATAAATTATTATTATAGACAAGGCATTTAAAAGTCTTAAGAAATATTTGAAAATAGTGCTCGCTTTTTTCCAATTACAGTCGAACCTGGATAAGTGAAACCAGGGTAAATCCGTTTTTGACCAAATTTATGAACTTAAGAAGCTTGTAAATAATAGTAAAGTCCAAAAACAAACAAAACTGACAGACTTTTTCAAACAATTAATTAATATTCATGTAAATTGGTAAATTACTTTTTGATAAAATTTTCTTTAAATAAGTTATTCAAATAATTAAATTTCGTATTCCTTGTAGATTGACAAAACCTCTATACGTGACAGAGGTCGCTCTTTGACCTCCATAAGGGGCCATCCATAAATTACGTAAGACTTTTAGGGGGGAGGGGGGTCCAGAAAATATTACAACCAATAGAAAAAATGGCAAAAATGTATGTAAAAAATCTTACATGGGGAGGGGGGGGGGGTTTAGTGACCAAGAAAATGTCTTACGTAATTTATGGACGGCCTACGTGAAAACCTCTATAAGTGACAAAAAATTCTCGGTCCCTTGGAATGTCACTTATCCAGGTTCGACTGTATATCATATTTCATTCCTTATTCTTATTTAAATTATATTTTTTAGAAGTAATTAAAAGAACGAAATATTATTAAGAAAATTATTTATAGGATGAAGGAACCAATTGTCGAGGATGAACCGTTTGTCGAGTAAACAAATTTTATTTTTGGTTATTAATGTTAATTTACCTTGCAAATGTAAAATCTGATGCGTATTATGATTTTAAATGTGAAACAAATTATATTAAATATAAAATAACAAAGAAATTAATTATTTTTGGTAATATTTAAAGTTGCTGCCATGGTAACTCGACAAATGGTTCATCCTCGGCAATTGGTTCCATCACCCTATATTATTATAAATTATAATATAAAATATTCACTAATTTTCATAGTATGTTTAAAGTGTTTTGAATCTTTATTAAAATCTGTAAAATAGTTTTAAATAAGACACATTTGTTTTGTTATACATTATTATTATTATTGAAAATAAAATATATCAATTTGTTAATTGATTCAAAATTTAGATTCAGGAGAATTAATAATTAAATAAATAAAATTAGAAATCCTATAATTAATATTAAAATACATTTTTAAAAAGTTATTGATTTAAAACAAAAAACATATATTGTGCCAAACTTCAGGTTTCGACAAGAATGACAGAATGAAACAATGAAGTTTGCGATTATTATTATTAATTAGGGTAAGTGTGTTCGTTGCTGCAGATGCTTCAGTTGCAGCGGTTTTCAGAAAAATATTACTAATTTCTATTTAAGAATAGGGTAAATGTGGGTATTATCGTGGCTGAGGGTATTTTCGCGTTTATTGTTATTTGTATTAATATTTCAATTAAGATGATTATTTGCGACTTGAAAAAAATTACATAATAAATTTGATATCCAAGCAATAAAATGCGTAGCATAATTGAATCTTCTTTAATATTTATGATATATTAAATTAATGTTAAAAGTCATCGTCTGAATTTATGAAGGAATTTTCGTTCCTTTCGTTCAGAAAATGTCTTAGTAGTGATCTGATTAATTCCTTTATATTTTACTTTTAACAGTTAAAAAAGTGAATTTTTTTGTATATTCAGTTAAATATATCAATATTTTCAATTAATCTAATAAATTCATTAAAAAAAATTAATTTTCATTTATATTTAATGTCCGCGACGATAGAAACATGTTTTTTTCGCGTGTACCTACATTATCGCGGATGTGTTCTGTTGAAGAATTGTCAAAATAACCTCCATAACCCCAGAAGTGAAGTCGTTTTTATAAATTATAGAAGATTTTATATAGTTGTTGTAACAAGTTGTAAACCGATTCAAATGAAGGTAATAATAGTTAAACTCATAATAGAAGTGTTAAAAATTGTATATTTACGTGTATTTTCAACCAAAAGTGACATAGTGGTTACTTTGTTTTGATACTTTGAAAATCAAAACAAACCTAAAAACGCCCTGCTAAAAAAATCCGATAAGAAACAGATAGAATCCGGAAAGTTACCGGATAAAACCCAGTTAGGGTTCTAGTTGGTTGTATCCGGTTTTTATTCGGAAACTATTTCAAATCTACGGATCTAATAAGGTTGAAGTCGGGTTTTATCCGGGTTATGAAATTAAAATAAAAATAAGTGGTGACATTCTGTACGGTTCTATACGGGTTTAATCCGGAACATATATAAAAATATAACACAAATGTCGTTTTTGATGTGGATTCTATCCGGGTTTTATATGACAGTCAAAACAAGTATAACTTCTACCCGTTTTTATTCGGGTTTTACCCGTCAGGAAAATAAAATTTAAAAATTTCAATCAGCTTACTATACGGAAGCTACACGGTTTCAATCCGGACGTGATAATCTTGGCGACTATCCGGTTCAATCCGGGTTTTATATGACAAAAGTGGAACTGGTTAGAAAGTGGGTTTTATCCGGGATGTATGTAGTTGTCAATACAAGAACAGTTTCTACCAGCTTTTATTCGGATTCTACCCGACAAGAAAATAAAATTAAAAAATGTCAATCAGCTTATTGTACGGAAGCTACACGGTTTCAATCCGGACGTGACAATCTTGGTGTCTATCCGGTTCAATCCGGGTTTTATATGACAAAAGTGGAACTGGTTAGAAAGTGGGTTTTATCCGGGATGTATGTAGTTGTCAATACAAGAACAGTTTCTACCAGGTTTTATTCGGATTCTACCCGGCAAGAAAATAAAATTAAAAATGTCAATCAGCTTACTATACGGAAGCAACACGGTTTTAATCCGGAAGTCATAGTGTTGGCATCTATTCGGTTCAATCTGGGTGTTATATGACAAAAGTCAAACCGGTTGGAAAGTGGGTTTTATCCGGGATTTATGTGGTTGTCAACACAGAAATAGTTTCAACCCGGTTTTATCGGGTTTTACTCGTCCAGAAAATAAAATTAAAAAATGTCAATCAGCTTACTATACGAAAGCTACACGGTTTCAATCTAGAAGTGTGTGTGTTGGCGTCTATCCGGTTTAATCCAGGTTTTATATGACAGTAGTAGAACTGGTGGGAAAGTGGTTTTTATCCGGGATTCATAAACTCATTACGATTAATAAAGAATATGAACAGAATAATATGAAAGTTTATTTTGGAATTAAAAAAAAAAGGAATAAATAAAGCATGGAAAAATTGTTAATTAAAAATTTTTAAGAAAAGAAAAAAATGTTAAGCATTTAAAAATTAATGCTATTATTAATATTATTAAATTTAGATTCTAATTTAAAAATATAATTTATTTCAATTTAGCTTTTATAAAACCTTATTGTTTTTAAATAATATTTATTTTAAATAATAAATATATGCCCAGAAAAAAACTAGTAATTGCTTTAAAACTTTAAAATTTTTAAATAAAAAATAAATATAAGATGTAAAAAAATTTAAAGCTCAATTAAAAAATTAAAAATTGTAATTAAGTACCTATAAAAAATTTTAGTTTTGAAAATAATATTAAAATGTTGAAAGCAAACTTAAGTTTTTACTGTTCTTATACTGGTTGTTTTGAATTATTTTTCTTTTGGAAAAAAAATATTTTCTTTGATGAACTAAATCAGAATAAATGAATATTTGTTGTTATGATTTGAAATTAATATTATTTTCAATACAATAAAAAGTGTAAATTTATTTAGCAATTATTTCAATTAAAACAGATTTTCTTATTTAAAAAAAACTTTAATTTTCCTGTACATATATTAATAATGTCCTGAATAATTTATTCTTCGTAAAAATAATAGCTTTATAAAAGAGATAAATTAAGATAAATGATTATGTAAATAGTATCCAAGTTTAATGTTATTTTTAATATAATTAATTGCATTTATTCGGAAAAGTTCTATTGTTTCTTTTTTAAAATTTAAATTAACCATTTTTCCATGCTTTATTTATTTATTTTTATTTTCAAAATAAACTTTCATATTTTTTTTTATTACTCGTAATTATTCGTTTTACAGATAGTTGATGTATATAAAAGCCAAATCTAAGTAATTGACTATTTGCAATTCTGATTTAAGTTTATATTATTTTTAATATAACAAAATATGTTTAATTGATTTAGAATTAAAAATATTTAATTTAACTTTAAACTAGCAAAAATGACATTACCTGTTTTTAAAAACAAATTAAATTTTTTTATGTCATTACTTTTATTTATTCTGTACAATTACTTTGAAAAAGAGTCATTTCTGTAATTGAATTATTTTAATATATCACTCAAAATTATAAATATTTTAAGAATTATATTTTTCAGTGTTCTATATTTATTTAATATTTCTTTAACTTTAAATTAACCTTGTAATTTAGAGATTTTGCATTTTAATTTCAAAAAAAACTTTTGTTTTCTGCGTATATTTTTATTGTTCTGACAAACTCATTCTAAAAAATTTATTAATTTTTTTAATTAAATTTTTTCTTAAATTAAAGTTAAAGTTTTTAAATAAAAACATTTGATTAATTAAATTTTTATTTTTTAATTTTAAAAGTAAACTTAGAAGTTTTGCTGTTCATGTTTTTATTTATTTAAATGATTGTTTTTAAGAATAACCGCTGTTTTATAAAAGCTAAATTTTAGAACAAAATTTTTTTAAGATATGATTCAAATTTAATATTATCTTGAATTTAATTAAATTTTTTTAAATTTCTGAAAACTAAAAGTTTTTAATTTGTCTTCAAATTTAAAAAAAAATATTTTCACAAACAAAATTTAATTTTTTTCTGTGTATATTTTTATTTTTATGAATAATTATTTAAAACAATTTGCTTCTTTAAAGCGTTTAATTTAACTAACTGATAATTGAAAGTTAAGATCCGAATTTAATATTAATTTTAATACTAAAGTTTTATTTTTTATCATTTTAAATTCTGTTTGATTTCTTTAGAATAAATTAATTTTATAATAATTTCTAAGAAATGAATATTAGTTACATTAAATTTAGAACATGAATTTATGGGCTTAAGATACTACTTTAAGAGTTTTTTAGAATCTTCAAAAATTTAATACTTATATTTATGGAAGGTATTTATTAGAATTATTTGTTCAAAATTAAGCATATTACTTTTTATTAATATTCAGAAAGCGATTCTAATTCAAAAATGTTTAGAAATTCGGTATTATATTTCTTTTCTTTTCTTTTATTTGATTAAGAACATTCTTGCTGCAGCTATGCCTCGTCTGCTCGCCAAGAATCCTAACGCGTTTATGGTTTCGACAAGTGGCAGCAGGGCGCGCATCGGACAGCCTTTCCCATGAATGGGTTGCTTCAACTCTGTTATATAAGACCCTATTCTGTACCGTTGAAAATACAAACCAAATGTGGTTTTACATTTTGAAATCTTCTTAGCCAAGTATTGGCAGAAGATTTTTAAACAACTCTATGTTCATAGAGTTGTAAAAATAAATTTAAACAACTTATTTGTTGGTTATTTCAATGGTGGTCCAATAGGAGAGCTGTTCTCAACGTGGTATTTTTCAGCTGCGGTTTTAACAGCAGTCAAAACGGCAGTATATTGTGCTGATTCTTTAGATGACAGCAATGCATAGACTAATGGCAAAGCAACTTCGGAATGATGCTCTTCGTCCTCATTATCGACCACATTTTTTTTGACAAGTCCAAGTATTGTAAAGACCTGCGTGAATATGTTCGGCGAAACCTTGAAAGTCCCGTCTAGAAACCAAATGGGACTTCGGGAAAATGGTTTTCGGGAAATGTGCCATTAGGGAAAATGGTTTTCGGGAAATTCGCCATTCGGGAAAATGGTTTTCGGGAATTCGGCTTCGGGAAAATGGTCTTCGGGAAAAAGGTTTTCGGGAGTTTGGATTTTCGGGAAATTTGACTTTCGGGATATTGCCTTTCGGGTTTTTGAATTCGGGAAAATGACCGGAAACCATTCTTGCACGTTATTTAATCAATGGTAACCGATGGCAATTTCCCATTGGGTATAAAGAATAAATAATGCCATCTCCAATAAACAAAGTATATAAAAATAAGTTAAACTATTAAATTTTTTTTTTTTTTTTGAGAACCCATATAGGAAGCGGATAGAAAACCTTGAAGAACCCGGATAGAATACCGACAAAACCCAGATATAAAACAGGGAAACCCGGATAAAAACCGGATTCAATTACGATATTATCCAGTTAAACCCTCTTCTATCCGGGTTCTATCTGGGCTTTATCTGGACTCTATTCGCATTCTATCTGTTTTGTATCAGGCTACAAAATAGATAGAAACCTTATAACACCCGTACAGGGACCGGATACCAGAATTTGAAAGACCCTGCTAAAACCCGGATATAACTGGGATATAAAACAAGTACAATCGCTATAAGAACCGGCTAAAAGACGATTAAAAGTAATGTAAGGGATCAGATACAAAACAGATTGAATCCATATAGAAACCGTATAAAACCCATATAAAAACCATGTAGCAAAATTTTGGTAACCCGGATAGAACCCTGATGAAACCCGAATAAAATACTGATAAAAACATGATATAAAACGGGG
The DNA here is from genome assembly GCA_037103525.1 of Ganaspis brasiliensis. Lineage (NCBI taxonomy): Eukaryota > Metazoa > Arthropoda > Insecta > Hymenoptera > Figitidae > Ganaspis > Ganaspis brasiliensis. The sequence goes on from JAZKLR010000721.1 coordinate 319,183, forward strand.
ACAAAAACCGGATATAATTACGATAGAACCCGATAGAACCCTACTCATATCCGGGTTTTATCCGTTTTCTATCGGATTTTTTTAGCAGGGCGTACTTGCATCACTGAAATAGTTTATTACAGAAAGAAAAAATAAGTAAAGGTATTTATTAATTTTTTCTCAAATTATATTCTTCTTTATATGTATTTGCAGAGATTTCTAAAAATAAAAATATGTAATAGTCATCTATTGACAAATTTTAAATACAGATTCAATAATTTTGACATTATGGTTATTCTTGCAAAAAACATGAATCTTATTCATTTTACTTTTTTCCAATTCTAATATTTTACCTTCTCAATGACAAGAAATTATTATATCATTCGTTTTATTTAATATACGTTTATAAGAGCCGCGTAAATACATGCACTTGATTTTTTTTTAAATCTTCTATGTACCCTGGTAGATGGCCGGAACCGTGGGAGAACGAATCTGGGTTCTTTCAGAGTACTCGTTCGTTCCCGTAGGGTTCTTTGTTGAATATTGGCAAAATATAATAAAAATTGGGCAAAAGGGTTATTATTAGGATAAAGTGTAACTTTCTTAATAAGATTGATAAGGTTTTGGGTGGCAAAATAATGTTTTTAAACAAAAAAATAGAAAATTCTAAAATTGATACTTTAAAGGTGTTTCCACACACGGCACGTGTCAACTTTTGATAGAGTTCGCGGCAGATTTAAATATGTCCATCTGATTTGGAAAATTTAAGAGTTAAAAACGTGTACATTTCTATAGAAATGTGCATTTAATTAAAAATGAAAATGTGTAATTTGACGAAGGAAGATAAAAAAGTGAATTTTTAAGTTAGAAATAATAAAGTGTAGCAACATATCCTGGCAACTTAGCCTAAAAACAAATAATGTTTTTTTCCTAAAATAATTGGTATTTAATTAGTTAATTTATTATTTCATAACTATTTCCCTATTTTGTCTTTAAATCTTATCCTTTTTTCCCACTTCAAGTATAATAAGAAAATATACACATAAAATATAACCTCAAAGTGTCACATATTGTTTTTTATATCTCTCCCTAATGTAAGTAAAAGTTAATATAAACAAATTAGAATTTTCCAAGTAAAATTAAGAGATATGTGTCTTTTCGATTTATAAAAAAAAATCATTTATACACGAAAGTTTAAGTATTTCAACTTTTTCTAAAAAAAAAAACCATTTTCAATTTGACTTTTGTGACATTTGAGACTTTTGTGTGTCATTTATTGTCAAATTATGAAAATCAATTTTCTTTTCTTGATTCTTGTTAGATACTATAAGGTTCTTTAAAAATCCTTATAAACTTTCTGAACATCTTAAAAATTAAAAAAGTCTCGACTAATTTTCCAAAACTAAAACAAAACAATTTTCTCGTAAACACCACCTACGACTCATTTTGCTCAAGATTTAATATTTCTGGTATATTATCTTTCTCTAGTTTATTATTATTTTTTTGTAATTTACCTCACAAAAAACAACAAGTTTACAAAAATAAAAACTCTAAATTTTTTCAAGATTTTCCAATTTTTCTTTAAAATTGTTACAATAATGAACTTTAATCCAAATTTTATCGTTTTCATTTCTAATAATTGTTTCGAGCTCTACAAAATAAAGTCAAATTATCGTCATATTGTGACAATTTTAAAGATCAGAAAGCTCAAATCTTTTAAAAATTTCTAGTTTTTTATAAATAGGTATTTTTCTAAAATATTATTTATAATAAAATCGAAATTTTTAAAAGATTTGAGCTTTCTGATCTTTAAAATTGTCACAATATGACGATAAATTGACTTTATTTTGTAGAGCTCAAAATAAATATTAAAAATGAAAAAAAATAAAATTTGTATTAAAGTTCATTAGGGTAATATTTTTGAAAAAAAAATTAAAAAATCATAAAATCTTGAAAACCAGTTTCTTCTTTTCTGGTGAGCAAAATATTTGATTTACAGTTTTTTTCGCAGGTAAATTACAAGAAAATTATAAGAAACTTGAAGAAATTAATTTTTTAGAAAAATACTTATTTATAAAAAACTCGAAATTTTTAAAAAGATTTGAGATTTTTAATATTTGGAATTAACATAATATGACGATAATTTGATTGTATTTTGTAGAGCTTAAAATAAATATTAAAAATGAAAATTAATTAAAGTTTATTATGATATTATTTTTTAAGAAAAATTGAAAAATCTCGAAAACCAGATTTTTGTTTTCTGGTGACCAAAGTATTGTATTTAGAATTTTTTAATTTTGTGGACTTGTTTTTTGTGAGGTAAATTACAAAAAAATAATAATAAACTAGAGAAAGATAATATACCAGAAATATTAAATCTTGAGCAAAATGAGTCGTAGGTGGTGTTTACGAGAAAATTGTTTTGTTTTAGTTTTGGAAAATTAGTCGAGACTTTTTTAATTTTTAAGATGTTCAGAAAGTTTATAAGGATTTTTAAAGAACCTTATAGTATCTAACAAGAATCAAGAAAAGAAAATTGATTTTCATAATTTGACAATAAATGACACACAAAAGTCTCAAATGTCACAAAAGTCAAATTGAAAATGGTTTTTTTTTTAGAAAAAGTTGAAATACTTAAAATTTCGTGTATAAATGATTTCTTTTATAAATCGAAAAGACACATGTCTCTTAATTTTACTTGGAAAATTCTAATTTGTTTATATTAACTTTTATTTACATTAGGGAGAGATATAAAAAACAATATGTGACACTTTGAGGTTATATTTAATGTGTATATTTTCTTATTATACTTGAAGTGGGAAAAAAGGATAAGATTCAAAAAAAAAATAGGAAAATAGTAATGAAATAATAAATTAACTAATTAAATACCAATTATTTTAGGAAAAAAACATTATTTGTTTTTAGGCTATGTTGCCAGGATATGTTGCTACACTTTATTATTTCTAACTTAAAAATTCACTTTTTTATCTTCCTTCGTCAAATTACACATTTTCATTTCTAATTAAATGCACATTTCTATAGAAATGTACACGTTTTTAACTCTTAAATTTTCCAAATCAGATGGACATATTTAAATCTGCCGCGAACTCTATCAAAAGTTGACACGTGCCGTGTGTGGAAACACCTTTAAAGTATCAATTTTAGAATTTTCTATTTTTTTGTTTAAAAACATTATTTTGCCACCCAAAACCTTATCAATCTTATTAAGAAAGTTACACTTTATCCTAATAATAACCCTTTTGCCCAATTTTTATTATATTTTGCCAACATTCAACAAAGAACCCTACGGGAACGAACGAGTACTCTGAAAGAACCCAGATTCGTTCTCCCACGGTTCCGGCCATCTACCAGGGTAATTATTAAAATATAATTTTATACCATTGTCAAATTTTTTCAAAGAATAAATAGTATTAAATTTTTAATTAAAGCAAAAAATATCATGGTATCTACTGAAATTACTTTTCTAGAGCACTTGAAAATTCGACTTATCTGAAAATCCGCGATAATACCCACATTTACCCTATGTACCTACTTCAAAATGTGTGATAAAATTATTCTAACCTTTACTTAATACAATTCCATCAAAAATCTTATTTTAACTATTATTAATTTATAATTATTAAAGTTCAAATTATTGTTCCCGCAGCAACTAAAGCAAACATTTGGTTTGTATGTGCTTTAGCTGCTGCGGGAAATCTAACCACTAATTACACGTTATTCTGGCCGCAGCAACTAACATGCATCAACTAACTCAAACCCGCAGCAATAGATGCATTTGATATTATTTTTAATTTCTTAATTTTGTTCAAATAATCAATTTTTATGGGGTTTTGATGTTTGAATAAATATGTAAGTAACACAAACTACTCATTTAATAAGTTGTTAGTTCATTGTTATCAATGAAAAAGCGGTATTTTTTAATAAAAAGAAGTCTCGGCTGAGAGCCCGCAGCAACTGACACATTTACCCTATTTATATCAATATCAATGTTAATTTTAAATTAAATATATGTGACTTGGAAAGTTAAAAGGGACCTTACGCCAAAAAATCGATTTTTTGCTGTGTTTTTCATTCAAAAGAGTGAAGTTTTCTTTTTCCAGAATCACCAATAAATAAAAAAATCGATTGTTTAACGTAAGGTCCCTTTTAACTTTCCAAGTCACATATTAATATAAATTAGTGCATTGTTAAATTCTACGAAGTACTGTGAGGTTCTTTTAGATTTTAAGGCGAAGTAGGATGAAAATTAAAAAAACACCCCGGTACTTCAAATAACTTAACAATGGATTAATTTATATTAATATATTTTATATAAAATTAATATTGATATGAAGAATATATTATAATAATACATAAATCTATAAATTCACAGGTTATATTTTGAAATGCAAATTTACCTAATTTTCAAAAAATCACACACTAGCTTAAAAGTAATTTTTTTTATCATTTGAATAATAATAAATAAAAATTATCTAATAGACCTTTTCATTTTAGTTCTTCTACTTTCTTTTTTTGGCTTATGCAATGGCACATGTAGTAGAAGACAGAATATTTAAATTAAAAGGTCTATTAAACTGATTCTCTCCTTAATATATTACCTATATATTCTATATATATATGTTACGGTAAATGTACGAACACTGGTAAATGCGCACATTTACCGGTAAATGTGCACATTCACCACGCTATTTGGTGAATGTGAGAAATTTTTATATTAAGGAAAAAAGTATGTACATTTACCGAGTAAATTGGTAAATGTGCGCAGTGACCATCGTTGGTTGGTAAATGTTGACATTTTATTTTCTAAACATTTCAATGAGATAAAAATCAAACTTATACAAAGAGGACAGATTTGTAAAAGTAGAATGTTTATATTGGCAATCTCAGTTATTATTCTATCAGTTTGCTTTTGATTGCTAAATTGTGAGTTCACTTAAATTTCTCGAAATATAAATGAGTGAATGTGTTGAAATAAAAAAAACAATTTAATGAATTTGTGGAAAATATTATAAATGCAAAAAATAATAATTTTTTTTATTTATCCAAGGAAGAATACAGTCTAACCTGGATAAGTGAAAACTGGATAAGTGAAAAACCTCTATAAGTGACCGGCTATCGCCAGGTCCCTTCAATTTCCCATGTAAAAACCTCTATAAGTGAGTAATCTGTAAGTGACCGGTCATTTTTTTCGTCAAGACCTCTAGAACTGAATGAAACGTCTCTCGAACCTCTGTAAGTGAATATCTTTTCCTTCATTTTTCTCGGATAGACCTCTATAAGTGAAAGAAACGTCTCTCGAACCTCTATAAGTGAAAATCTCTTCTGTATTTAATTTTTCTAAAGGGCAGTAGTAAATAACACAAACAACAGTGATGATGATAATGATAATGACGAAGAAGTAGACGAAAATTTGACTATTAAAGAGGTTTCAATCTCTAAACATCAAGAAGCTTTAGCTGCTCTAAAAACAGTTGATAGATTTTTTGAATTTTCGACGAAAATTGATAAATCAGTTTTTGACCAAATTTATGAACTTGAGAAGCATATGAATAATAGTAAAGTCCAAAAACAAACAAAACTGACAGACTTTTTTCAATTAATTAATTAATATTCATGTAAATTGGCGAATTACTTTTTGATAAAATTTTCTTTAAATAAATTATTCAAATAATTAAATTTTGTATTCCTTGTAGATTAACAAAACATCTATAAGTGACAGAGGCCGCTCTTCGACCTCCATAAGTGAAAACCTCTATGAGTGAAAAACTCTATAAGTGACAAAAAATTCTCGGTCCCTTGAAATGTCACTTATCCAAGTTCGACTGTATATTGAAATTGTGCAAGAAGTGTGTGATGCTAAAATGAAATTAAAAAGAAAAATAGTATATTGTGCAACTAGGGAGGAAAGTGAGTGATTTCGCGAGTGTGAGTTTGTAGCACGATCCGAAGGCGAGGGATGCAAACACACGAGTCGATAATCACTTTTCTCCCGTGTTGCACATACTATTTTTTCTAACACACGTATACCGAAAGTATAAAAACATTTGCTGATAAAAATTAGTTAACATTGGCAGAGTGACAACCAGCAGAAAATGTGCTTGGGCTTCTGTCCATTCCGCATGCGTCATCATCATAAAACACAATTCCGCATGCGTAATTCTCATGAGACACTATTCCGCATGCGTGATTATCATAAAACGCTATTTTGCATGCGTAATTGTCATAAAACTCTATTTCTCATAAGGATTTATCATGATTTATATCTCATTGAAATGTTTACAAAATAAAATATCAACATTTACCAACCAACGATGGTCACTGCGCACATTTACCAATTTTACATGGTAAATGTACGCAATGTTTTCATTATTTTAAAAATTTCTCACATTCAACAACTAGATTGGTGAATGTGTACATTTACCGGTAAATGTGCACATTTATCAATTTTGTACTTTTACCGTAACATATATATATATAGTGATATATAATATATGGGCAAGTCTCTGGAACTTTTAACCTTAATGTTCCTCATATATTTTACTTTAAAAAACGCTTTTAATCACAACTAAAGTTGACCAAAAATTGATATGTTTTAAAATGAGATATACAGATCTTTGTCCAATCATTTTTTTGAATTAATATTATTATTTTATATTTATTTTACTGCAATCATTTTGATTATTCTATGTTTCTGAATGTGTCACTTCCGCTGTTTTTTTGAAATATTTTAATTTTTTAGTCTAATTTCTAAACGAAAAAAAAATTTTATGTTACGAATTAATTAAAAATGTGATTAAAAATCGAATAAAGAGAGCAAACATAATACATAATATAGAAATGTGATATATTTTTTGTTCCGAAAATTGTTTCTCAGTCTGTTTGTCGCTGGTCAAATGATTCAGTTTTTATCAAATTATTTTTTAAATACTGGAGGGAATAATTTGTAACTTGAGGCACAGTTCAATTTTAGCTCAAATAAGAAATCAGTGTACTTTGCTTTTATTTAAATTTATTTTTTATATAAATTATAATACTGGTTATACGCGCATACTTGTGTAGTACGAAAAAACTGTCGCTGGTCTAATAAGTGAGCTTTACGAAAAAACTTATCAAATCTGCTCCAAAGTTGTGGCACATACAAATTTCGATGTACTTTAAATTTCCCATGAAGTGCCATTTATTTTAATTATTATTTACATATTTTTTTAATGTGAATATTCAAATTTTCGCTCGTCAAATAGTTTCTTGGTCAAATTCACTTTTTTTTTTGATCAATCTAAAATTGTGCATTTACTTATTTTATATCGATAATTACGAAATGGCCAAGATTTATAAAAAAATTACATTTAGTCTCTGACAGGTGAAAGAAAAAATAAGAAAAAACGAGAAAAGAAAATAAAAATCAAAGAAATGAAAAGAAGAATGCATAGAGAATATCATCGTAAAGCTCTCAAGTCAAACTTATTTAGTTACTTTTAATTAATTGAACACAGTATTTTCATGAATTCGTTGTAACTCTTTAAGGTTATATTTAGAATCTGAGATTGTCTCAAAACAATGAAATTTAAAGCAAACGTGTATTTTACTAATTGTAATTATTGTATACAAAATAATTTTTAACTTTTTTTACAGAGTGATAGTCTTAATAGTGATTCTTTAGTTAATTATTATGATCCTCATCATTTTCTATTATTTCAATGATATTAAAAAATTATATATTTTAGTTTCAGGCGTATTAAAATTTTACACAATCCCCTTTTTGTATCTCATAAAATTGATATTTTAGATTACAGCGCAACCAAAAAAAGCTTGTACTGTAATAGAATTGAAATCTATTTAGGTTCAAAATACTATAGTTTAAATTTTAAAGCTGTGCTGAAGAATAAAATTAAAAAAAATTTTAATTAAAATGTTAAAGATTCCAGAGACTTGCCCATATATTCTACATATTATTATAAGTTTAACTTTTCTATTTGTCCTGCCAACTGACAGAATAGAAACGTTGAAAATATTATTTTACTTGCCAGTAAAAGCTCATTGTCTTCTTTAATTTCATTCTTCCATTCGTATCTAAAAATAAACAAATAAGTTACAAATTTTAATGAAAAAATATTGATATATTTAAATTATAAAATTGTATTATTTCATAAAACAAACTTACATAGAAGTTACTTGAGGTATTATATTTACACAAGCTGCCAATTTATTTTTTACTATTCCACTAAAAACAAATAACGTTCTTATTTTAATATTTTATATATATTAAATTTTTTACATTAGTATTATTTTTTTAATAACTTACTGAGCTAAATTCTTGGCAACTTCAATTGTCGGCACTGTAACATAAGCAACAGAATGTATTCCTGTCATATTATTTAAGATTAGTGCTTTAGAGGCTTGACAATGTACACCTTTCGTTAAATAAAGAAAAGTAAACAGAATAGTTGAATGTTTTATCATGTGGACAAAAATTATTTTTTTGGGTTGTTTATTATTTGTTTTTTTGTGAACTTGTATGATTGCCAGAGATCACGAAGGAATAATGAGACCGAACTGTAGTGTTCAGCCCTGTAGAAAATGTGCCAAAATTCTGTCTTGGTTCCATACTTGGTTCAAGTGTTCTGATACGAGTACGCGTGCGCGGCGCACTGTTGCTATCTTCGTTGCTCCCAAAAGTAGAATGAGAGAGAAAATTACTATAGCGGCCAGCGGGCACTAAGGAATAATAAGGAGACTGCACTCGCTGATTTTTACGTGCCAAAATTGGTTCACGTGTTGGAATTAACTCTGATAAGCCCAAAGCACAACGAATACGGTTACGGGAGCAGGGCATAAGATAATAAGGGACAGAGACTGTTTCTGTCCTTTTTTGTCTCATGCTCTGGTCCCGTAACCGTATTTCTATCTGCTTAGGGTACCGTCTCATGCTAGGGATTAATGGATTAGGGATTAGAATAGACCAATCAGAAAATGTATTCCAATGTGACCAATTATCTGATTGGTCTATTCTAATCCCTAATCCATTAATTCCTAACATGAGACGGCACCCTTAGGCCTATATGAGTACGCGTGCGCAATACGCGATTACTATCGATATATCGATGTATCGATACTTGTTTACATTAATAATAAACATAACCTCAAATATCAATTGACGTTTCGATTCCTGCCATAATAATTTTCTCTCTCATTCTACTTTTGGGAGCAACGAAGACAACAACAGAGTTGGGTGGGGGGAAATTCAAAATGGCGGCTACCTGGATGACAGGTTTGCATTACAGTCAATGGGACGAAATCAGTTTTTGTACAATAACTTTTAAAAAAGAAATTTGCGATCCTATGTTTATTAACAAAATATTTTTCATTTATCGAAAGCTATTTTTTAAAATAATAAAATTGTATAAAATTTTTATATGAGTTTTTATTATATTAAAAAATAGCTTTCGATAAATGAAAAATATTTTGTTAATAAACATAGGTTCGCAAATTTCTTTTTTAAAAGTTATTGTACAAAAACTGATTTCGTCCCTATAGCCCTAAGGGTGCCGTCTTATGCTAAAGAATAATGGATTAGGGAATAGAATAGACCAATCAGATAATTTGTCACATTGGAAAGCATTTTCTGATTGATCTATTCTAATCCCTGATCCATTAATCCCTAGCATGGACTGTAATGCAAACCTGTCATCCAGGTAGCCGCCATTTTGAATTTCTCCCCACCCAACTTGAATATCCTTATTCCAACACGTGAACCAAGACAGAACTTTGGCACGTAAAAATTAGCGAGTGCAGTCTCCTTATTAGGGTAAAATCCGGTCCCTAATAGCACCAAACGTTTCATCAACGTTGCTGCAACGCACTATGGGGAATTTGACGGAAATTGCGGCCAAAATTAGTAAACAGATGTCAATTGCATTAGGTCTTCGTTAACAGGGGTTTTGAGGTTGCTAATTACGAATCTGATGTTTAAAATTCCAAAAACAAAATGGCGGCTATTATATGGCGGATATGCATTTTAGATTAACTGTAGAAAATTTTATTAAACTGCAAATACTAAGTTTTTTGAGGCAGCTTGTTACAATTTAAGTAAAAAAAATAACAAAAAACAAAGTAGCAGATTCAACATGTTTAACATTAATGCTAAAAAGACGCTAAATTACAATAGTTCTTCTCATACTGGCTTTATTAAAGTTGGTAATACAAATCTGTCATAAGAAACAAAAAAACAAAATGGCGGATTCAAAATTCGACTATTTTTTAAGTTAAGAAGTTACTTTGTTTAAATGAATATTTTTATACTGAGGTTTTTAAGGTTTTAATTTTTAAAACTGCTGCCAAAAAATATAAAATTTTACACCCATGAAAAAATCATCTAATTTTGAAAAGGAGAGCCAAAAAAAGTACACCCGTATTTGTCCGTTTTACAAAATCAATATTTTTTTACTGTGTTAATTTTAAAAACTGCCTTCAGATTCTTAATCAGAGACCCCAAAAACTCTTAAATATCAAGTTTCGTAAAAATTGATTCTTTTTAATCCTTGGATATAAAGTTTCATAAAAATCTAAAATTTTTAAGGCAACTTTTCAATTACCTTTGATTTATAGGTTAAGTTACTCGTCAAAACCGTAAACGAATTGATCTAGGAAAATGTTCAAATACGGGTACTTTTTTTAACCCTACTTTACTTTTTCTCCCCTTTCGTTTTCGTCTTTAACCAAGTTTCGAACAAGTGTAAATTTTCCATGGTTACAGTTTCTAGAAAAATGGAAATATCTCGTAAATCGCAAAAAATCGCAAAACGGCAAAAGAACAGTAAATTTGCAATAAAACACACTAACTATCTATTAGAAAAAGAATCAAAGCAATAAGAAGCACCAAAAATTTTATAAGTCTATTTGAAAATTAGGTATTGACAATGTTTATGATTTTTGGATTATGTCAAAAATCATATGTTTATATCTTCATTCCACAAAAAAATATAATATAAATCATACTGAACATAAAGTATTTACTGCTTAAATCCTCCTACATTCACATATTTTCTCTATTAGACGATTATAATTTATAAAATTCATTTTGAAACTTACTCACTGCGATTACGATTACGAGCACTTTCAAGTATTTAAACAATTTGTAACTTTGGAAATTAATATAAACATAAAAACAATTCCCCAGCAAAAGTAAATTGTGGTTTCTATTGCTTTTGAATATGAACAACTAAATTACAATAAAAAAAATAATTAAAAGCAACATTGAAAATTTAAGTTTTGGCCGCAATTTTAGTCAAATTCCCCATAGTGCAACGTTTACGTGTAACGTTGCAAACGTTGCATTGCAACGTTACCAGCCAATAAAAATAACGTTGCATATGTCATCCCTAATAGCACCGACTAGGCCGGGAACGTTCCTGGAATGGGCTGCTGGCCCCTTGGGTACGTTCCCTTGGACCGCTCCAATATACCTGACAAATCCGTTCCGGATTTCACTAGGCTAGGAACGTTCCCGCGGAACGTTCATGGAATGTTCCGAGGAACTTTGAATACACATTCAAAAAATTGCAGAACGGGTTGCGGAAAAAGTATGCGGAAAAAGTTGAAAATTTTTTTATTAATATTATTTAATGTTTTTAATATGATTGCTTCTATAGAACAGTGGTCACTAAAATCAACTGCGCAGCTCTAGGTGCGATAGAAAACTACTGCGCAAGATATTAACATTAATTATTTTTCAATGTGTATTTAAAGTTCCTCGGAACATTCCAGGAACGTTCCGCGGAACGTTCCTAGCCTAGTGAAATCCGGAACGTATTTGTCAGGTATATTGGAACGGTCCATGTGAACGTACCCCAGGGACCGGCGGACCATTCCAGGAACGTTCCCGGCACAGTCGGTGCTATTAGGGATGGGGCTGGGAACCTTACAGGGAAACGTTGCAGAACGTTAATTTGAAACTTTGAATAGGCATTCGAAAAATCGCAGTGCGGGTTGCGGAAAAATGTTGCGGAAAAGCCTAAATTTTTTTTATTAATATTATTCGATGTTGATAATATAATTGCTTCTATAGAACATTGGTCACTAAAATCAACTGCGCAGCTCTAATTGCAATATAAAACTACTGCGCACAATATCAACATTATTAATTTTTAAAAGATTTTTAAATGGTTACACGGAGAGAAAATTTGACAGGATATACGTCGATTAGGTTCAGGGTAATAGCCTCGATATACCATCGAGGCAATACCAGTTGAAGAACGACGAAAAGAAGGTTGATATTCGAGGCCCGCTATGTCGATAGTCTATCAGGGCGTACGGCCTCAACCATGATCCAACTAACAAGGTCTCGCCACGCGCAAGTAAAAAAAACACGACCAATCAACGCTCGGAGCATGCGGCCGACATCTTGGCAAAGTTTACGCTGCAGAATAAATTGAATTCAAATTGAATGAAAGTAATATTTATTGAAAAAAACCATTATCAATAGTATATATTATAAAAAATCAAAATTATCGACATAAATAAATTATCCCTGCAAAAGAAAGTAAAGGAAAATTGATTAAACATTATAAATGTAATATAAAGAAGTCCATCAAAACTAAATAATTTTTTTGTTTTGAAATTCATTGATTTATTTATTAAACACATGAATCGCGTAATAATATTTTACATCCAAAGTAGTTATTCACACAATGATAACAATAACAATAATTATAATACCAATAATAACAGCAATCGGAATAATAATTACAAACATAGTAATAACAATAATAATAATAACAATAATGACAAAAATAATTATAAGAGGCACATTTACTCCGGAAATATGTGGAATAATATTATTATATTATTATTAGATATAATTATATTATATAATTTTATATTATATTATAATATTATATATTATATTATAATTTAATATTATAAAATTTATATTATATAATTATATTATATTATTTATTATTATTAAATGCGTCTTTACATTCAAAATATGTGCAATAATAATAGAAATAATAAAAATAATAAGAACAACAATACAAATTCTAGAGAAATTAAAAATTTTTAATTTTTCTTAAATGCCTACGTTTCTTGCTGTCATATAACACCTTATTTAAATTGCGAAGCCTAATATGAGTCCTTGTACGCACTAAGCATTTTAGAACTTTTATATCAAGTTTTTCTTTTAACTTATTATTAACTCTAATTGCTAGGTCTGTGTAAATTTTTGTTTCTAAAACTGACATAATACCATTCTAAATGTTTATAAGTGTAAAAATATAAATAACTCAAAAATACCTGGACCAGGTATTTTTCTAATCATTATGTATCGGTAGGGACATAAAATAAATAATTTTTTTTTTAATTTTAAATTATATCCTACTTTTTATCATAATGTATAATAATTATAATTTTATACATTTATATATGTATATTATAAATTTATATTGTAGTATATTATGCATTATTAAATGAATAAGTATTAAATTAAAATTAATAAAAAATTATTCAAGAAATTATTAAATAATTAAATAAATTATATAATACATTATAATATATTATACATTTTATAATTCTAATATATTTCATAATTATCTATAGATAATTATGGCAATGGCTAATAATTTCACAGATTTACTGCAAATATTATTTCAAAAATTTAAATATATAGGCGCCTTAATGTCAGCAACCAATCATCTGCCGTCTTGTAAGTCAGCTGACTAATTCAAGATGGCTGCCGTAAGTTTCAGCGCAGAACAGTTTCAATTCTGTACGCCTAATGGCTAGACCTTGTTAGTTGGATCATGGCCTCAACGATCAACTTCTATTGCCTCGATGATCAGGGGAAAATCCGCCAAATTTCGAAGCATGGGAACTTGTGAGCGCCTCAGAAGGGAGGGGATACGGAAAGAAAGAGAGCCTCTCTCATTCTCCGTCGCCCTTTCCGTATCCCCCCCCTTCTGAGGCGCTCACAAGTTCCCATGCTTTGAAATTTGGCGGATTTTCCCCTGATCGTCGAGGCAATACAAGTTGATCGTTGAGGCCATACGCCCTGATAGACTATCGACATAGCGGGCCTCGAATATCAACCTTATTTTCGTCGTTCTTCAACTGATATTGCCTCGATGGTATATCGAAGCTATTTACCCCGTTTTAGTTGACGTACATCCTGTCAAATTTTCTCTCCGTGTATTCAAAGTTTCAAAATAACGTTCCGCAACGTTCCCTTGCAACGTTCATAGCCCCATGACATATGCAACGTTACTTTTCTTGACTGGTAACGTTGCAATGCAACGTTTGCAACGTTGCAAGGAAACGATGAAGCAACGTTGATAAAAACTTTTTCATAACGCAGTCTTAAAAATGGCGTGATTCGGTTCTCTGTAGATAACCAGAAAGTTGCAGATTTAAGAACAATTCACTATGTGACGTCAGAGTGCAAACAAGTACAGTCCAAATTGCATGTCCCCCACTTTTCTACTTTTCTTGCACGCACTGTTTGACCAACAGAACAGAGTCGATATCTTTAGCGTGAGTAGTACTGCTTCAAAATCTAACCTGACCGTATCACTAGCGCGGCGTGTTGACAAGTAAAAAAGTGTGAGACATTCAATTTGGATTGTATTTGTGTACACTTTGACGTGACACCCACACAGCACCGGAAATTCCCTGAATTTTCCCTGAATATCCGTCTACATTTCTCGAATATTCGAACCTAATATTCAAGGAAGTTTCGAGGAAGTAGTAAAATGTCCGCCTAGAAAAATATTGGGCGCGGAATTTCCCTGAAAATGTATTTCTAATTTTCAGGGAATTTCCGCATCTAACATTCCTTTAATATTCAGGGAAAGTTAAAAAAAAAATTTCCAAAATTTTTTTTGATCTGGTAATTGATCAAAAATATATAATATTCAACATCCGTAGGATTCTAGAACATTAAAAACTACTGCGCAGCCGTAAGTGTCATAGAAACCAAGTTCGACCAGTGCGCATCATGTACAGTGAATATACGAATACCATGAATATTAAAGGAATGTTAGATGCGGAAATTCCCTGAAAATTAGAAATACATTTCAGGGAAATTGCGCGCCCAATATTTTTCCAGGCGGACATTTTACTACTTCCTCGAAACTTCCTTGAATATTAGGTTCGAATATTCGAGAAATGTAGACGGATATTCAGGGAAAATTCAAGAGAATTTCCGGTGCTGTGTGGGCATAGTGAATCATTCTTAATTCTGCAACTTTCTGGTTATCTATACAGAGAACCGAACCACGCCTTTTATGACTTTGTTATGAAAAGTATCGTTCGTAACTGCGTGAACAAAGCAGTCGTTTTGAAACTCGCGCAATTTTTGCAACTCGTTTCACTCGTTGCAAAAACATTGCTCTCGTTTCAGAAACGACTGCTTGTCACGCATGTTACGAAATATACTATTGTGCTATTAGGGATGTGAGCAGAAAGCGCAAAACCGAAAGCAGAAATCATGAAAGTAGAGAGAGGTAGGTAGATATCACTGTCTCTCTCACTCTCATGATTTTCTGCTTTCGGTTTTGCGCTTTCTGCTCAAGGCCTAAGGGTCTAGGCTCATGAGGGAGAATAGGAGAATAGAGGAATAGAATAGACGAATAAGATAATTGGTTACATTGGAAAGAATTTCCTTATTGGTCTATTCTATTTCTCTATGCCCCTATTCTCCCTCATCAGCCTAGACCCTGAGCAGATAGAAATACGATTACGGGACCACAGCATGAGACAGAAAAGGACAGAAATGAAGCCCAAAGCACAACGAATACGGTTACGGGAGCAGGGCATGAGATAATAAAGGTCAGAGACTGTTTCTGTCCTTTTCTGTCTCATGCTCTAGTCCCGTAACCGTATTCGTTGCATTGGCGGATCCAGGGGGGGGGCCACGGGTGCTTGGCCCCCCCCCCCCAAAAGCCTCATATTTAACAATGAGAGTGAGAGAGATCGCACTATAGTGCTATCTCTTTCTCTCTCATGCAATACCCCCTCCAAAAACCTTGTCTGGATCCGCCATTGATTCGTTGTGCTTTGGGTTTTAGGGTGAAGTCTAATACGAAGGACTAGGGTATCAGTGGACTAGAATAGACCAATCAGAAAATACTTTCCAATATGACCAATTATCTAATTAGTCTATTCTAACACACTGATAACCTTGTCCATCGTATAAGACTTCACCCTAAAGGCCTCAGCAGATAGAAATACGGTTACGAGACCAGACCATGAGACAGAAAAGGACAGAAACAGTCTCTGTCCGTTATTATCTCATGCGTTGCTCCCGTAACCGTATTCGTTGTGTTTTGGGCTTAAGGTGTGAATTGAAATGAATAATACCGTAGGTTCTTGATCATTCTTGATATAGTGAAGCTGAATAAACTGAAGACCTGAATATAGTGAATGTTTGGGACTCGATATAATGAAGAAAATTATCTCCACTGGAAGTCAACCGGATATGACACGGTTTGGACAATTAAAACCGTTAATTAACTTTGTTTGATTTTATTTCGTTAATTTCAAAGCATCCTGCAATTTTGTTATTTTTTTTCATTGAAGTTCTAAATACACTGAAACTCCTATCGAGCGGACTCCTATCGAGCGGAAACAGTAGGCAATTGACGGGACGAGGGGAGAAGGAAGAAGTTGAGCTCCATTATCATTTAACACGTCAAGGTGACCTTCCATATCGAGCGGACACTCACCCGAGCTGTCCGCTCGATAGGAGTTCTAGTGTATGTTTAACTTGACCTGAACTTAAAATATTAACTTAGCATAATCCAAAAATATGACATGCGTTTATATCATAGAGATATACGAATAGAGCGCGCAAGACGTCTGTTTTCGCGTCAGCTCGGACGCATTGGATAGAAAGAGTCGGGTAGTGTTCTATTGACCCCTCGTCGCCGCTTGTCTTACTCGCATGAAGCATGAGTTAGACAAGCTGCGACAGGGGGTCAATAACACAGAGGTTATCTCTTTTTATCGAGCTGACGCTGCCTCGCATGGGAAATTGTATGACTCGCGCACTCTATTCTTATGTCTCTATGCCCAAGTAGCACGTAATATTACGTGAGTATCGCAGTAATATTACATTCAATATTGGTAATATTACAGGTTGATGTTACAGTAATATTACTGTGACATTAAAATGTCCGCGTCAAGGTAATATTACAAATCTCCTTGTAATATTACATTAATATTACAAATATGTAGTACAATATGTAGAAGACTTTCTAAAATATATTCTAAGAGCTAAGTAGCCGAGTGGTTTAAGGCATCTACCTACATGGTCAGCTTACAAGGTTTCAAGACTCGGTCCCCCAAAATTTTTTATACATTATATTTAATTGTAATATTACTATAATGTCAATGTAATATTACAGTAATATTACTTTGTACCATTACTGTAATATCACTTTGTAATATTACCTCAATATTACCTTGTAATATTACCTTGACGCGAAAATTTTAATGTCACAGTAATATTACTGTAACATCAACCTGTAATATTACTAATATTGAATGTAGGGGAATAGGTTCGGTTGTGGGCACCCTTTTGTTTTTGACTCATAACTTGTGACCATTAATTAAGTAAGTTCTGCTAATTTTGAACCCTCCCTCTCTCATATGAGGACAAATAAGATTTCTCTAACCCTTCCCCCCATATTTTGTGAGTTTTCGCAAATAACGTGCTTTTAGGAGGAATTTCTAAATAAAAAAAATATCTTACGTAAGAATGGCTTCTAAGGGTGCTTTTTACTTCCACTACAATTGCACTTCACTAACACTTCACTTCCACTACAATTGCACTTCACTTCCACTTCACTTCCACTTCCTTTTTAAGTCCACTTCACTTCCACCTCAATTATACTCCACCTCTACTTAACTTCCACTTCAAGTTAATTTCATTTCCACATCACATCCACTCCACATCCACTTCATGTACTTCACTTTAATTCCTCCTCACTTCGATATATCAATTATGTCTGTATTCCTTTTTCTGACTCTCTCTCCTACTAAACCTTAAATGCACAGCTACTGACTGTGGACGACGGACGCACGCCAAAGTCTCGTTATAAGCATTGTGGACGTTGACCACGAAACCCTTAAAATTCTTAAATACCCTTCTTAAATGTTGTAAGAAATTACTTATGATTACTTCCAAGACGATATTTCACGATTTGGCAAGAATGAGAGTGGTGCCCACAACCGAACCAATTTTGGTGCCCACAACCGAACTAGGCCATCATTTTAAAACTTCTAAAAAAAAATTTCGGTTGTGAACATTGTTGTTGTACTCGGAATTGGATCACAAAATATAATATACTTACTGCGTAAATACGCATTGAACTTACCTTTTCGCTTGATTCACTTTAATTAGTGGTACTTTTAAAAATACTCTAAAAAACTTTAATGTTCAATTTAACGTGTCAAAAAATTAATTTTTATGTAGTAAAAAGCACAGGTGTCCAATCCTTTTGTTTTTGCATAAAAAGCTAAGTACAGACATAACACAACAATGATATTTGTCACATTTGACAAAATTTATTTCTGTCAAAAGTTTCGCAGGGGTGCCCACAACCGAACCATGCCCACAACCGAACTACTTCCCCTTATATTACTGCGATACTTACGTAATATTACGTGCTACTTGGGTGGTTTGTATCCCAGTAAGAAGGAGGAAATTGAAAAAGATTGGAATTTTATCATTTTCGAAGAAAAAGTCAAATTATGTAATCTTTTTTAATACGTTTTCTGTCCAATCCATTTGTATCCGATGATAACACCTACTTTTATCCGCAAGTCAATCCTTATTAATATGGGTTCAAATATTTGTCAATCCTAATTAATCCCTTTATAAATACAGAAAATAAAATGAATATTTTTTAATGTCCGCAGTTCAGGTTATTCAATACAAATGAATCCATTTATAATGAAATTAAAATTTTTGAAAAATCAATGTTTTTGAAGACCTACAGTTCAGATTTAATTAATCCAATTGAAACCTTTTATAATTAAAAAAATGATATGAATATTTTTTAATACCTACAGCTCAGATTATTTAATACAAATAAATCTCTCTATAATAAAATTTAAATTAAAATAAAACTAATATTTTTAAATACCGACAATTCATTTTATCTCTGCATGTAATTGAAACTTAATATTTGGTAAATTTCTATTTATTTCAGATGAACTCATTCATAATGCGTCTTCGGCGCAAAATTATACACCGTTTTTATACACTGTTGCATCTTAAGGTATTTCTCTTCCATTTATAGGTACTTGAAAAAATCGATTTTCTATGGATTAATGGATTTTCTTTAAATTGTGAGAAAACGTTATTTTATATATGTGCCTTTTATTTTATTAAGATTTCAGGACCCTTTACCGTCTAAAATTTGAGAATTCTTGTTCGAAATTTCAATTTTTTATCATTTTGCATGTAAAATTGAAATTTCGAACGAGAATATCTCAAATTTTAGACGGTGAAGGGTCCTGAAATCTTAACCAGATAGAAGGCACATATAAAATAACGTTTTCTTACAATTTTTTAGAAAATCCATAAAAAACGGTTTTTTCAAGTATATAACTGCAAGAGAAATACCATCGGAAATACCTTAATTGTGGGTTAAAAAGCAAAAAATACGTAAATTTGAAGTTAATTTTTAATGATCTTTATAATTTATTAAGACGTTGATGAAAGTTTCTTAAAAGTGTTCATCAATACAATTTTTTTTTACTTATATATTATTCTTGAATACATTTATAAAGAATTTAAATTAATCATCTTTTGAAGCCTTTTAAATCTGAATTAGTGAAAGGTGAGCTACTATTAAGTAGTAATAATTTTACTAATTTTTTAGTAGAAAACTACTAAATTAAACAGTGAAACTTTAACATTTCAATTAGTAGTTTCCTACTATTTCAATTAGTAGTTTTTTATTAAAAATTAGTAATTTTCTACTAAAAAAATTAGTAAAATTATTACTAATTTTACTAATTTTTTATTAATTTTTCCACTTTTCAATAATTTATTAATAGAAAAACACTAATTCAGATTTAGAGAGAAAGTTATTAAACTTTTTTTTAGACTTTATTAAAAAAAACTTTTTTGAAATCTGTTATCTGTTTTTCACAAAGAAATTTTATAGTTTTAATCTCAGCAATATTTCTATTTATATTTTCACGAGTATTTTCATTTACATCGTTACAAAAATGTTTCCCAAGGTCTCTAAAATCTTGACCCCTTCAACAATGCACTCACACAAACAAGTTTTTTTTTCCTATCGAGACAACTGAAACTCTTCTTGAACCCTCGCTTGATCCTTTTATGACTTTTATAACATGTGTTTCATCTCAACTGTCACTTTCCTTGTAAACTCAGTTTTCGTTAAATTTTGATCCGGTCAACACGTACCAAAAACGCTCATTCAAAACTAAAAATTAAATTTTACTTACAAAATTTTTTTCGGTTTTCATTATAAAAACTATAAAAACGGTTGTGAAAGTGCTATGTGGACTGCCAGACTTTCTGGATAGAAAAATGGATACTATTACTATGTAAATTTTAAGTATATATTATTTTCGTTTTTTACACCACAAATTATAAGCAATAGTTATAATATTTAATAGTTTTTTATTTTCGTCATATTGTAATCTTTCTTTTAATTATCAATTATTTTCTTGAAATTTCCAATTAATTTCTTCAATTTTTTTCTTTAATTCTCAAATATTATTTTCTTTAATTTTTAATTATTTTGATCGATTTTCAATTAATTCCTCAATTTCCAATAATTCCCGGACTTTTTCAATTATTTTTTACACTCATAAAAATTGTTTTAAAATTGCAAATCAATTATTCAATTCTAGAATTCTTCATTTCTCAGTTATTTTCTTCAAATTTAAATTCCACTTTTCAATTTTCAGTTATTTTCTTTAATATTAAAAAATTATCGCTTTTTTTCTATTATTTTGTTCGATATCATTAAGTTTCTTTAATTTTAAATACAATTATTCAATTATGTTCTTTCATTTTTAATGCCATTCTTCAATTTTTATTTCCAACCTTCAGTTTTCAATTTCTTCTATATATTCATTAATTCTCGACTTTTTTCAATTACTCTTTTTAAATTTTTAAGTATATTCTTTTAATTTCAATTCCATTCTTCAATGTTTAATTGCTTTCTTCAATTTTCAATTACTTTTTTCAATTTTAATTATTTTTTTCGATTTTCAATCCAGTTGTTAAATGAGCATTTATTTCCAACAATTATTTCTATAATTTTCTAAATTTTTTAATTTGCAATTATTTTTTTTTACATTTAATATTACTTGTTTAATTTTTTCAATTATTTTTTTCAGTTGTCTATTAATCTAGTTATTTTTGAATTTTGTTTTTACTTGACAATTCTTTTCGTCATTTTTCACATATTTTCTTCAATTTTTCAATTACTCTAGTTATTTTTTAACTTCAATTTTTAATTGTTTTCCGCAGTTTTCAATTATTTCTTACAATTTTTCAATTTTCAATTATTAACTAAAAATTTTATAATTATTCTTTGATTTTATAAATTATTTTGATGGGTTGCGTGTTAATCTAGCCATATTTTGAATTGTGTTTTTAGTTGTCATTTATTTTCGTCATTTTGTAATTTTTTTTCAGTTTTCAATTATTATTTTTTAAAATTTTAATTTAATTCTTAAATTTTCGATGTATTTCTCAATTTATTTTCTCAATTCTTTAATTTTCAATTTATTTCTTCAATTTTAAATTATTTTCTTCAATTCTCAAATATTTTCTTTAATTTTAAATTATTTTGATCGATTTTCAATTAATTCCTTAATTTCCTATAATTCTTGGACTTTTTAAATTATTTTGTACACTCATAAAAATTGTTTTAAAATTGCAATTATTCCTACAATTTTCTTAATTTTTCAATTTGCAATTATTTTCTTTAAATTTAATATTTCTTGTTTAATTTTTTCAATTATTTTTTCAGTTGTCTATTAATTTAGTTATTTTTTGAATTTTGTTTTAAATTGACAATTATTTTCGTCATTTTTTAACTATTTCCTTTAATTATTAATCATTTTCCGCAGTTTTAATTTATTTCCTACAATTTTTCAATTTTCAATTATTATCTTAAAGTTTTATAATTATTCTTCGATTTTTTAAGATATTTTGATCGGTTGTGTATTAATCTAGCCATCTTTTGAATTTTGTTTTCAATTGTCAATTATTTTTGTCATTTTGTAATTTTGTTGTTTATTATCAATTAATTTTTTCAAATTTTCAATTTATTTCCTCCATTTTTATTATTTTCTTAAATTTCAATTATTTTTATCGATTTTCAATACAGTTGTTCAATTTACAATTAGGTATTTCCAACAGTTATTCCTATAATTTTTCAACTATTTTGTTTAAAATTAAAATTTATTGTTAAATTTTTTAAACTATTCTTTTTAATTGTGTATTTATGTAGCTATTTTTCGAAATTTGTTTTCAAATGTCAATGTATTTTTATCATTTTTCAAATATATTCTTCAATTTCGTAAGTTTCATTATTTGAATTTGCAAAAATTTATGTTTTTAAATGACCAATAATGCAAAGTTTGTCGCGCGCTTGAGCGCGCTTTAATGTTGCTAGTAAATAATAATTGACAGTCAACAATTTTTATTTTTCTAACCATAGGCCATTAATTGTGTATAAATACCCCCCAATTATGGGAGTTGTTTATAACCCTATAAAACAAAATTAATAAAATTAATTTCAAAAATTGAAATTCTTTGTTACTCCTTTGTTCTTTGTTTACACCTTACACCCTTACAGTGATTTCAAATGTGCTCTTTTAATCTGAATTAGTGAAAAACGGTCATTAATTCGAATTAGTGGAACTTTTTACTTATTTTTAGTCAATTTTCACTAAAACTTTAGTGAAGAATTTAAAAAAATTAGTAGAAATTTATACTAATTTGAATTTCTTCAGTGACTTTTCACTGATTTATTTTTAAAGAGATGAGTATTTATAGAACAATGGATTTGGTTTTATTTATTTAAATTATAAAAAGATTAATTTGGATTGAATAATCCGAACTATGTGTATTCAAATATTAAAATTTCATTTTTTTTCATTATAATGGTATTTATTTGGATTCAATAAAACTGAATCGTGAGTATATAAAATGTTCATTTTATATTTTTCAATCATAAGGGTATTCATTCGGATATAAATTTTCATTTTATTTTAATTGCATTTTTATTATAAAAATATTCATTCAGATTGAATAATCTGACGTGTGGGTATTTAAAAATAATTAGTTTATTTTTTCATTATAAAGGGATTCATTTGTATTCAATAACCTGAACTGCAGACATTAAAAAATATTCATTTTATTTTTTTTCATTATAAAGGGATTCATTTGGATTCACAAATTTTTTAAACCCATATTCATAAGGACTGATTTTTGGGTAAAAGTAGGTGCAATCACCGGATACAAATGTATTGGACAGAAAACGTATTCAAAAATATTAAAATTTTTTAATATTTTTTAATTCCTCTCTTCTTACTGGGATACTTTCCTTACGCGCACATCGTTTGTACAATTTGCGCAAGCATAGCAATTAACTCACACATAGATAAAGGAAAAGAGTAGAACTGCCGAATGAAAAATGGAATCATAACTATATCAAGTCCTTCCGGTGCCGACCACTTCACTTTATCAAGAACCTACTGTAAAATGATATTACGAAAAAGGACAAAAGCCATATTGGTTTGGATTAAAATGATTGAGAATTCAGCAATTTTTGTAATCAGTTTAATCCATTTCAATCCAAAAACATTAAAATGCTATAACAATGTTTTGCGTTCAAGAAAGGATTCAAATGATTTCATTTTTTAAAATTTCTAGACGGCATTAAACTGGTTTAAATTGATATAATTATTGACTATAATTATATTGATATATTTTTATCATTTTAAAAGATTTAAAATGTGAGCAAGAATTGAATTGCATTTAAGGCCGCTTTCACATCTTTTCCAGGAACTTTACTTTTGTCTCATTCTACTGCACAGCAGTTGCATAAGGGCGCAATTACATGTCTGCGTCGAACGCTGCGTTTTTGCGTTGAATAGTAAGAGAGTGGAAGACAGAAATATAGTCACATCTTTGTCCCTCTCACCATTCAACGCAAAAACGCAACGTTCGACGCAGCATGTAATTGCGCCCTAAGTTTGTCTCGTTATCGCACCAATTATGTGTCCTGGACAGTCTGGGCATGTACTAGTGCGAGAACGATAGACAAACTTATGCCACTGCTGTGCAGTAGAATAAGACAACAGTAAAGTTCCTGGAAAAGGTATGAAAGCCGCATAATGAGAAAGAAAAACCCTGGTAGATGGCCGGAACCGTGGGAGAACGAATCTGGGTTCTTTCAGAGTACTCGTTCGTTCCCGTAGGGTTCTTTGTTGAATGTTGGCAAAATATAATAAAAATTGGGCAAAAGGGTTATTATTAGGATAAAGTGTAACTTTCTTAATAAGATTGATAAGGTTTTGGGTGGCAAAATAATGTTTTTAAACAAAAAAATAGAAAATTCTAAAATTGATACTTTAAAGGTGTTTCCACACACGGCACGTGTCAACTTTTGATAGAGTTCGCGGCAGATTTAAATATGTCCATCTGATTTGGAAAATTTAAGAGTTAAAAACGTGTACATTTCTATAGAAATGTGCATTTAATTAGAAATGAAAATGTGTAATTTGACGAAGGAAGATAAAAAAGTGAATTTTTAAGTTAGAAATAATAAAGTGTAGCAACATATCCTGGCAACATAGCCTAAAAACAAATAATGTTTTTTTCCTAAAATAATTGGTATTTAATTAGTTAATTTATTATTTCATTACTATTTTCCTATTTTTTTTTTGAATCTTATCCTTTTTTCCCACTTCAAGTATAATAAGAAAATATACACATTAAATATAACCTCAAAGTGTCACATATTGTTTTTTATATCTCTCCCTAATGTAAATAAAAGTTAATATAAACAAATTAGAATTTTCCAAGTAAAATTAAGAGACATGTGTCTTTTCGATTTATAAAAGAAATCATTTATACACGAAATTTTAAGTATTTCAACTTTTTCTAAAAAAAAAACCATTTTCAATTTGACTTTTGTGACATTTGAGACTTTTGTGTGTCATTTATTGTCAAATTATGAAAATCAATTTTCTTTTCTTGATTCTTGTTAGATACTATAAGGTTCTTTAAAAATCCTTATAAACTTTCTGAACATCTTAAAAATTAAAAAAGTCTCGACTAATTTTCCAAAACTAAAACAAAACAATTTTCTCGTAAACACCACCTACGACTCATTTTGCTCAAGATTTAATATTTCTGGTATATTATCTTTCTCTAGTTTATTATTATTTTTTTGTAATTTACCTCACAAAAAACAAGTCCACAAAATTAAAAAATTCTAAATACAATACTTTGGTCACCAGAAAACAAAAATCTGGTTTTCGAGATTTTTCAATTTTTCTTAAAAAATAATATCATAATAAACTTTAATTAATTTTCATTTTTAATATTTATTTTAAGCTCTACAAAATACAATCAAATTATCGTCATATTATGTTAATTCCAAATATTAAAAATCTCAAATCTTTTTAAAAATTTCGAGTTTTTTATAAATAAGTATTTTTCTAAAAAATTAATTTCTTCAAGTTTCTTATAATTTTCTTGTAATTTACCTGCGAAAAAAACTGTAAATCAAATATTTTGCTCACCAGAAAAGAAGAAACTGGTTTTCAAGATTTTATGATTTTTTAATTTTTTTTTCAAAAATATTACCCTAATGAACTTTAATACAAATTTTATTTTTTTTCATTTTTAATATTTATTTTGAGCTCTACAAAATAAAGTCAATTTATCGTCATATTGTGACAATTTTAAAGATCAGAAAGCTCAAATCTTTTAAAAATTTCGAGTTTATTATAAATAATATTTTAGAAAAATACCTATTTATAAAAAACTAGAAATTTTTAAAAGATTTGAGCTTTCTGATCTTTAAAATTGTCACAATATGATGATAATTTGACTTTATTTTGTAGAGCTCGAAACAATGATTAGAAATGAAAACGATAAAATTTGGATTAAAGTTCATTATTGTAACAATTTTGAAGAAAAATTGGAAAATCTTGAAAAAATTTAGAGTTTTTATTTTTGTAAACTTGTTGTTTTTTGTCAGGTAAATTACAAAAAAATAATAATAAACTAGAGAAAGATAATATACCAGAAATAATAAATCTTGAGCAAAATGAGTCGTAGGTGGTGTTTACGAGAAAATTGTTTTGTTTTAGTTTTGGAAAATTAGTCGAGACTTTTTTAATTTTTAAGATGTTCAGAAAGTTTATAAGGATTTTTAAAGAACCTTATAGTATCTAACAAGAATCAAGAAAAGAAAATTGATTTTCATAATTTGACAATAAATGACACACAAAAGTCTCAAATGTCACAAAAGTCAAATTGAAAATGGTTTTTTTTTTAGAAAAAGTTGAAATACTTAAACTTTCGTGTATAAATGATTTTTTTTTATAAATTGAAAAGACACATATCTCTTAATTTTACTTGGAAAATTCTAATTTGTTTATATTAACTTTTATTTACATTAGGGAGAGATATAAAAAACAATATGTGACACTTTGAGGTTATATTTAATGTGTATATTTTCTTATTATACTTGAAGTGGGAAAAAAGGATAAGATTCAAAGAAAAAATAGGAAAATAGTTATGAAATAATAAATTAACTAATTAAATACCAATTATTTTAGGAAAAAAACATTATTTGTTTTTAGGCTAAGTTGCCAGGATATGTTGCTACACTTTATTATTTCTAACTTAAAAATTCACTTTTTTATCTTCCTTCGTCAAATTACACATTTTCATTTTTAATTAAATGCACATTTCTATAGAAATGTACACGTTTTTAACTCTTAAATTTTCCAAATCAGATGGACATATTTAAATCTGCCGCGAACTCTATCAAAAGTTGACACGTGCCGTGTGTGGAAACACCTTTAAAGTATCAATTTTAGAATTTTCTATTTTTTTGTTTAAAAACATTATTTTGCCACCCAAAACCTTATCAATCTTATTAAGAAAGTTACACTTTATCCTAATAATAACCCTTTTGCCCAATTTTTATTATATTTTGCCAATATTCAACAAAGAACCCTACGGGAACGAACGAGTACTCTGAAAGAACCCAGATTCGTTCTCCCACGGTTCCGGCGATCTACCAGGGACGGCGCAGATATGTTTCTATCTCTTTCTATCTCATTACGACGCAACGTTTGACGTTTCAATTTTATTTCACCCTGAAGGTGAACTCAAATGGATGTGTCAGGGCGCAATTACATGTCTGCGTCGAACGTTGCGTTTTTGCGTTGAATGGTGAGTGTGGCAAAGATGTGACTATATTTCTGTCTTCCTCTCTCTCACCATTCAACGCAAGAACGCAGCGTTCGACGCAGACATGTTATTGCGCCCTCAAACTTTGCGTCGTAATGAGAAAGAGAAAGACGTAAATTTATGTTAATGGTGAAGTGCCATGATCGCGTTTTACCTACCGTTTTGTTACTAGACCATGAGTGCAAAAGTGACAACAGTATATCTGCATCTCTTTTGTACTCATAGTCTAGTTACAAAACGCGCGTAAACGCAGATCTGTGCCCTAAGGCATCAATGTCCCCGACTGTACAATACATGGAAGCTAATTCTGCGGTTATGCAATCAATTCGCTCAGGGTGAAATCCAATGTGAGCAGAAAATCATAAGTGCAAGAGAGACAGACAGATATCACTGACTATCTCACTCTCAAATATTTTCTGCTTTCGGTTTTGCGCTTTTTGCTCACATCGGATTTCACCCCACACAGCACCAGAAATTCCCTGAATTTCCCCTGAATATTGGTCCACATTTCCCGAATATTCGAACCTAATATTCAGGGAAGTTTCGTGGAAGCATCAAAATGTCCGCCATGTAGAATATTGGTGGCGAAATTTCCCTGAAAATGTATTTCTAATTTTCAGGGAATTTCCACATCTAATATTCCTAGAATATTCATAGTATTCATAAATTAACTGTACATGATGCGCACTGGTCAAACTTGGTTTCTGTGACACTTACGGCTGCGCAGTAGTTTCTAATGTTCTAGAATTCTACGAGTGTCAAATATAACCATGAAGACTAGAATAAGGAGGTGAAATTAGATAGTTTTACCACAGGGAACGGTGGCGCGGCAAACAGGCTAGCCAGTAGGCGCCTCTTTTTGGTTCGGGCTTTGCTCAGTAACGAATTTTAGTTTTCTGCGCACGTAAGAGGGAGAAACAAGAGAAGGGAAAAGCGAGCTGATCAACAGCTGCTTCTCCCTTCTCCCTCTTCGTGCGCAGAAAACTCAAATTCGTTACTGAGCAAAGCCCGAACCGAAAAGAGGCGCCTACTGTTTGGCCTGCTTCTGTGGACACCCCCACTCCACTCATTTCACCTCCTTATTCTAGTCTTCATGAATATAACATATAATTTTCATCAATTACCAAATCAAAAAAAAATTTGGAAATTTTTTTCAACTTTCCCTGAATATTCAAGGAATATTAGATGAGGAAATTTCCTGAATATTAGAAATAATTTTTTAGGGAAATTTCGCCGCCAATATTCCCCATGGCAGACATTCTGATGCTTCCACGAAACTTCCCTAAATATTAGGTTCGAATATTCGGGAAATGTGGACCAATATTCAGGGGAAATTCAGGGAATTTCTGGTGCTGTGTGGGCATTCTGAGCAATTTTTAAAACTGGAGAATTCTCTTAAAAATTTTTTAGTTTATTTGTTTAATAAAAAATTGTCCCTTTTTTGGATTAAAGATTAGGAGAAGATTTTTAAGGGTGGTTTGTAAATTCTCTAAAGAATGTTTCTGTCTACTTGTTTAAGAATATTTGTCAATTTTTTTAAATTCATGTTTAGGGGATGATTTTGAAGGGAATTTGCTTATTATAACGCTTGTTAAGGTTTGATTTTTTTTAACCCGATTGAATATTTTATGTAAATCTCGTAGTTATTTAGACTAATAATTTTTAGTTTTTTGTTTAAACAAACGACATCAAAAAATTGATGTTTTGACGAAAATTTTAAACTATAGTAAAGTCTTTAATCTTGAAAATTAAAATATTATTAGATTTTATTGATTAATTTGACTAATTAATTAAAATGCGCAGGGGGTGGTCGAATCGAGAAAGAATGCCTAATATTACATTTTTTTATAGTTACTACATTATATATTTATCAAATTCACCTCTAGAATGCGTGTAATGGGCTAAAAAAGTTATTAACGGAGAAAAACAAGTTCAATAATAATTTATATCTTTTGTTATTTTTATCAAACCACGAACTAAAAAAACACGTTTATGCTGTATGTTTATGCTGCAATAAAAATTTTAAAAAAATTATTCCAAGCATATATCTAATCTTTGAATGAAAATAGCCCGAAGGATTCTCCATTCCCGGCAAAAAGGCTGGAATAAGCTAGAATTAATTTTATTTATTCTATTTAATACTTGAATTTCCCTTCATTTTATGATTCTGTATTATGAATTAAAAATAACAAAATTCTATTCCTTATAATTCAGTTTTTGAAAAAATTTTAATAAATATAAGAATCGATCCCCAATTTTTATGTTACAAGTCCACGAAAGTAACCACTGAGCTACACGTGACTTGAAAATACAAACCTAAATGAGCCTTTTGAATTGAATGTGTGAAGAGAATTGCCAGGGAATGAAAAAATCTCAACTGTATTTTCTATTACGGAATTAAATATTTTGTAGACTCAAATCAGAAGGAATTATTGGGAATAGAAAAATCATGAATGCGTATGCTGTTTTACAGAATAGAAGAAGTTTCTGGAATTAAAAACATTTTAATTCTATTCTGATGCATGGAATACAAAATCATTTTAGAATAAAGCAGAATCAATTTCAAAAATATTCTTTTCTATTTCTGGAAGTAAGTATTTGAGGGAAATTCAAGTATTAAATATAAAAGAAATCATTGCGATTTTGAGTAAATGTCAAATAAATGTAATTCTTTTCTTTTCAAGGCTTCTTGCCGGGTTAAGAAGAACTAAGAAAGTCTTTGTTTTTTATAAAAATTTGCAGTTAAAATATCACGTGATCAGAGGGGAAACCCCCTATCCCCCCAGGTGATGAACCGTCACCCTGGTAGATGGCCGGAACCGTAGGAGAACGAATCTGGGTTCTTTCGGAGTACTGGTTCGTTCCCGTAGGGTTCTTTGTTAAATATTGGCAAAGTATAATGAAAATTGGGCAAAAGAGTTATTATTGGGACAAAGTGTAACTTTGTTAATAAGATTGATAAGGTTTTGGGTGGTAAAACAATGTTTTTAAACAGATTTAAATATCTGGATCTGACTTGGAAAATTTAAGAGTAAAAAAGTGTTCTATAGAAATGTGCATTTAATTAAAAATAAAAATGTGTAACTTGACAAATAAAGATAAAAAAGTGTAATTTTAAGTTAGAAATAATAAAGTGCAGCAAAAAATCCTGTCAACTTGGCCTAAAAACAAATAATGTTTTTTTCCTAAACTTTTTTGTTTTTAATTAGTTAATTTATTATTTCATAACTATTTTCCTACTTTTTCTTTAAATCTTATCCTTTTTTCCCATTTCAAGTATAATAACAACATATAAACATTAAATATAACCTCAAAGTGTCACAATGTTTTTTAAATATCTCCCTAACGTAAATAAAAGTTAATACGAACAAATTAGAATTTTCCAAGTAAAATTAAGAGATATGTGTCTTTCTGATTTATAGAAAAAAACATTTACACACGAATTTATGAGTATTTCAACTTTGTCTGGAAAAATTGGAATTAAAAACCATTTTTAATTTGACTTTTGAGACATTTGTGTCACTTATTGTCCAATTAAGAAAATTAATTTTCTTTTCTTGATTCTTGTTAGATACTATTAAGTTCTTTAAAAATTCATATAAACTTTTTGAACATATTAAAAATTAAAAAAGTGTCGACTAATTCTCCAAAACTAAAGCAAAACAATTTTCTCGAAAACACCACCTACGACTCATTTTGCTCAAGATTTAATAATTTTGGTATATTATTGTTTTCAAGTTTATCATAATTTTCTTGTAATTAACCTGACAAAAAACAAGTGCACAAAATTAAAAATCTCTAAATATACAATACTTTGCCCACCAGAAAACAAATAACAGGTTTTCAAAATATTTCAATTTTTCACCAAAAATAATATCATGAATAAAAAATTTAATTCAATTTTTATTTTAAAATTTCTTTTGAGCTCTTTAAAATAAAGTCAAATTATTGTCATATTATGTCAAATCCAAATATCGAAAATCTGAAATGTTTTAAGCATTTCGAGAAAATTAATGGGAAAAAAGGATAAGATTTAAAGAAAAAGTAGGAAAATAGTTATGAAATAATAAATTAACTAATTAAAAACAAAAAAGTTTAGGAAAAA
Organism: Ganaspis brasiliensis; assembly: GCA_037103525.1. NCBI lineage: Eukaryota > Metazoa > Arthropoda > Insecta > Hymenoptera > Figitidae > Ganaspis > Ganaspis brasiliensis. The sequence continues at coordinate 350,775 of JAZKLR010000721.1, forward strand.
AACATTATTTGTTTTTAGGCCAAGTTGACAGGATTTTTTGCTGCACTTTATTATTTCTAACTTAAAATTACACTTTTTTATCTTTATTTGTTAAGTTACACATTTTTGTTTTTAATTAAATGCACATTTCTATAGAAATGTACACTTTTTGTACTCTTAAATTTTCCAAGTAAGATGCAGATATTTAAATCTGCCGCGAACTCTATCAAAAGTTGACAAGTGCTGTATGTGGAAACACCTTTAAAGTATCAATTTCAGAATTTTTAATTTTTCTGTTTAAAAACATTGTTTTACTACCCAAAACCTTATCAATCTTATTAACAAAGTTACACGTTGTCCCAATAATAACTCTTTTGCCCAATTTTCATTATACTTTGCCAATATTTAACAAAGAACCCTACGGGAACGAACCAGTACTCTGAAAGAACCCAGATTCGTTCTCTAAGGCCGTTTCCGAATTGGAGTATACTTGCGAAGTATATACTTAACCATCCTTGTCTTACACATATATTTACGTGCATAAAACAAAGATGGTCAAGTATATACTTCGCAAGTATATACTTGCAAATGTATGTAAGTATGCCCAAAAATACCCAATTCCGAAAAGGGCCTACGGTTCCGGCCATCTGTTGTTGTTGTTGTTTGGTTTTGGCCTTAGGCCCCCTTAGGTCCAATAGCCATAAAGTAAAAACAGAAAATCCTTAATTCAGATTCCTGAATGTCATGTATATAGTCTTGAATAAATCCTTGTTTGATTTTGCAAACAGCCCCACCTCTCGACGACTTGTGGTACCAGTGTCTGAAACAGAGCATCAGGGATAGGAAACATAGGGAGTCATGACTTGATTGGACTTACAAATTCAATAACCTAATACAATCAACACTTTAAGCTCAAAAGAAAAATAACATTATTATAAAACTTGTAATATCCCTTTTTAACCCCTATTGTAATACCTTGGTCTGTTTCAAGTTTATTAAATTATATAATCAAATCCGATTGGTGAAAGAACTTAGTCACCTCGATAATGTTTCTCTTATTTGGGTTATAACATGCTTTTCTCAGAGCATCCACGGGATCCTCTGCCGAGATTATTTCCGAATAAAGATAGCCCAGGAATCTCGGTCTACCCACCGATAGAATGGGACATTCATTGACAATATGATAGATATCTCTGTACTGACACCCGCACTCACAATCACCAGGCAAATTCCAGTTCATTTTATCAAAGTGATCTGCCGTTAATATATGGTTTGATCTCAGTCTAGTAACCAAATTAGAAATTCCCCTATCTTCCTCCAAGCCCACAAACCAAGGCCTCTTGGTCTTAACTGTAACATTCTTGAAATAGGGGTTATTGGATCCCTCTATTGAACCATACGGCCAACATATATTCTTCCAATCGTTAAAATCTTTATCTATAAGTTTCCTTAAATCCTGATATGGAATTCCGATTTTTTTAGTTACCGGTAACATCGAGCTTAGTTTGGCAATTTTATCCGCCTCCTCATTGGATAAAATACCACTATGTCCAGGAACCCACAAAAAATGCACTACTCCCAGACCGTTAACCATATACTCCTCCACCAACACAACTATTTCCTGAACTAAACTAGGGGTTTTTACATCATTGATGATTGGAGATCCTAAAGTTTTAATAGCAGATCTACTGTCTGATATCAACAATATATCTCCAATGAGTAACCTCCTAGTCTCCTCAATAGCTATTTTGATTGCCAACAGTTCCAGAGACAAGGTTGAGAGCAGATCAGACACCCGAATTCCGTATCTATAGTCTATCTTTGGAATATAAATTCCAACACCCGCTCTCAACATTTTTGGATTATGTGATGCATCAGTATAAATTGGAGTCGACAATGAATAATTCAATCCCAAATGTCGGACCAAGATTTCCTCAGAGTTATAGCCTTCCTTAATCTCCTGTCCAGTGTGAAAGTCTACATTCAAATGTAGGTTGATCTGCTCCCAAGTACAACTCAAGTACCCCGAGCGTTCAACCGTCAACATCCCATCTATCAGACCTCTAACCGAGACAAATGCCACCAGTACACCCGCGGAATCTAAAGAAAATCCTTTTTTGAAAAATTTGCATTGATTGGCTAATTCTGTCAAGGATTCATTAAGAAGTCCCTTGGAACATTGAAAAACTCTCAGCATGAAAGTATGTGCCAACTTGGATCTCGTGTGTTCCAGTGTTGTAAAATTTGCCTCAGACAATAATATAGTCCTTGGGGTGGTCCTCATGCACCCTAGAGCCGTGCGCAATCCGTCAAACATGACCACATCAAGCTTATTTAGATGGGTTTTACTAGCTTTCCAAAACAATGGAGCACCCCAATTAAGGCATGAGTTAATCATGCTTTGGCATACTCTTAGTATGACTCCCGGAGAGGTTCCCCATGAAACTCTTGTCAATACCTTAATGACATTAAGAGCTTTAGAAGCTCTGATTGTCAAAGATCGTATGTGATCATGCCATAGCAACTTATTATCTAGCAAAATCCCCAAATATTTAATTGATTTTTTTGATTCTATTGTCTGATTTGCCAACATGATTAAATGAGGATTATTTAAAACCTCACGTTTTCTTGTGAAGATAATGAGTTGTGTTTTAGGAATAGACAACTCTAGACCCAAATTATCCAACCAAATAGTTAGTGATTCCAGCGTCTCCTGCATGATAACTTTAATCTCCTCGACATTATCTCCTGCCTTATATAATAGAATATCATCCGCAAACATCGTAATCTTTATTCCTTCTGGCAATGCATTCTTAATCCCTCTAAGGGCCAAGCTAAAAAGAAAAGGCGACAACACACCCCCCTGAGGAACCCCCATTCCTGAAGTTCTAGCTTCTTCTTTGTTCCCCGAGAAGTGTAACCTTCTCTGCATAATCAAAAATGAAACAAAATTCAACAGTCGAGTCGGAGTGTTAAGCCGTATCAATTCCTCTATGATTTTAATAGGCTTGATAGAGTTAAATGCTCCCTTTATGTCCAGAGCCACAGCTAAGAGAGACCTACCCTCACCAAAAGCTCGATATATATCCACTACCAAAAGAGCCACCGGCTCCAATGACGACTTTCCTCTTCTAAATCCATATTGGAAAGGGGGCAGCCATTCATTGGCCTCTGAAATAATTTCCAATCGCTTGAACACCATTTTTTCAAAAAGTTTACATATGCAGGACGTTAATGAAATTGGTCTGAAACCCCCTCCACTCTTTGGGAGAAATTTCACCATCGTATCTCTCCAGCTCTCAGGATAATCACTGTTCCTAAACATACCATTGAGGATTTCTAGAAGATCTTTCCTCAAGGACACAGGGAGTCTAGATATCATTTCATATGAAATGGAATCGAGTCCAGGAGCCGAGGAGACCTTTGAAGAAGATATAGCTGTACTAAATTCTAAAGCAGAAAAAGAATCATTTAATTTGTGACTTTCATCATCAATACGAAATGGGTCTAAGTTAATTGGGATATAATCCTCTCGAACCAAGGAATCCTGCAAGGCCACCAGCTTGGGGTCATCTGGGTCATTACCTATCCCCTGATTGGTCGATTGAGCCTTATTAATCATAGCCTTCACAGTCTTCCAAACTTTATTCAAACCCTCATCAAAATTCAAGGACTCACAGAATGAACGAAATGATTTGAATTTAATTTTTCTAAGCTTCCTTTTAATATTGTTACTTATTGTTTTGAATTCTTTAAGCTTTTCTCTCGACTGAGAGCCCAAGTATACCTTCAGAGCCTCCCCCCTCTTCCTGATCAAATTCTCGCAGGTGTCTGACCACCATAGTGGCTGCGTTTTTCTACCTCCTTTATTTTCTTTAGGATAATAAGCCCCACATTCGATGAGTTTTGATTTAATATTTTCAATATACTGGTTATATTTTGCACTATATATTCCCAAACCAGCCAAACCCTCCCCATCCGGACCTGTAAAAGAATCTATCATGGAAATCTCCCCCATTTTCTCTGAAAATTGTAACCAATCCACCCTTTTAGTATTAAGTCTATTGGTGTCAGATTTGACAGTTTGTGGTCTAATAAACAGATCCACAACCATTGGAAGGTGATCCGACTCAAATGGATCCTCCCATACTGATACATCATACCTTGAAAGAATTGCGGATGGTACAAAAACTAAGTCTAAGTTATTATTTTTATTATTGGATATTCTTGTAGGGACATTGTCGTTTAAAGGGACAAAACTCAACCGATCTATTGTATCCTTTATTCTGTTTCCCTTTGAATCAGAGATATCATTACCCCAAGCTGGGGAATGTGCGTTGAAATCTCCACAGATTACTTTTGACAATGAAAATATTTGACTTCTAAAAATCTCCAACCAAGTTTCAACATTAGGATTGGATCCCGGCGGCGAATATACAACAACAATCTCCAAAAAACCTTCCGAAGTTCGCACCTTAATCCCCAGAATTTCTGTGTCATCCAAATCTCCCGGATCCGAAAGCATAACATCACATTCCGAGGCTATAAGTTTCTCCTCGACTAATATGACTACCCCACCTCCTCTGCCATCTATTCGATCCCTTCTAAACACTCGAAACCCAAATAACTCAAATCTTTGACTTCTATCAAGCCAGGTCTCCGTTAAACAGATTACATGTGGTTTGATTTTGTCTACAATTGTTTCTAACTCTTTCTTTTTATTTGAGATAGATCTTGCATTCCAGTTTATTATTCTTAAATTATTATATTTTAGCATTTCTTTAATTGTGTGTGATTATCTTACTTCTACCTAGTGCGAACCTACAAACAAAGATTAATCCCTTGAGGAGAAACTATACGCAAGTTCCCCTCAATTTCCTAACTATGGCTAAACGTATCAGCCACCTAAAACTTATCCAATCCTACGACAAAATAACGAAAATAACCAGTGTAACTATTATCTATAAGGCCACTGAACCATGAACAAAATATTGCATTTCTTTAATTATTATTACTTCATAACCCCATTTAAGAGCAATTCAACTCACTGGGAACTAATTTAAGTTCGCAATAATATATCCAGAATCTACCTTACTATTAAGTGGCTTCCTTCTCATATCAGCTGTCCATCTCCCCATCTTTGTTAGTTCCAAAACAGTTACTTATGAGTAAGATTCGTAGAGCTGATTTATCAAAACTATATTATGATTAAAGTTATAAGGAGGAAAACTGTTTATCTGTCTTTGCTCCGAATTAATTAATTCCTTGTTGAAGTTTTATCTGAATATAAACCATTTGAATCCTGATTGTATTCAAAAGCCAGTCAACTACCCCAGAGATCCCTAATTACTTATAAGTGTTCCTCTTAATACGGAAAGGAAGTGCTTTAGAATCAATTAATTCAATTTAGCTTATTTTAATTTATTTAGTTTAAAATTAATTTAATTCAATTAATTAATTAATTATTTACTCATAAAATTGTATTATTGTACTTGTTTATTTATGAAATTATTTTAATTTTATCCTAAAATTTTCCGGGTTTAAGAGTGTTCATCATGATTTCTCTATGTTTCCTGAAGGCTTAAGTTCATAACTAGAATTCTTTGCTACCTTAATTATAGACAATACTGTACTTTATTTAACTATCTCTATATTTCTAGTTTTTGAGAATTTAAAATCCAAATTTAATTCTGATATACCTTTTAGAAAATATAATATTTTACTCTTAATTTTATTTTAATTAATTATTTAATTATTTATTTATTTATTTATTTACTTATTTATTTAATTGACCTTAATTAATACTTATTCAATACTAGTCAACTATCAGTATGATAGAATATAAATTTTCACAAAAATTTATCCAGTTAATAAAAGTAGCAAAGCTCTAGATTACCAGGTGTTTATTATAATTTCTCTGCGCTTCTTGAATTCTTTAAAATCAAAATTAAACTCTTTACTACCTCAAATAAAGAAATTACTATACTCTATTTAAATAACCCTGCTTCACTCATCATCAAATTGACAAAATTTATTTAAAACTTTTAAATTTGTTTTATTAAGTATCTAGGTTCAATTCTGAAACACATTATAAAGAGAAAAATCTTTTAATCTTTTAGTCTTACTTTTATTTTATTTTATTTATTTAATTATTTAATTGACCTTACTTATTTAAACAATTGACATTACCCCACGACCAATTACTTGATAAACATTCCTATAACCCTGCATTTCTAAATTTCTAAATATTTGAAAATATATTATCCCAATCTAATTCTGATAAAATCCTTCTATTTTCAAAAAAACTAAAATTAACTTTTACTTTATTTATTTATTTGATTTGTTGTGTTTATATTTAACATAATGAAGACAAATTATTTCAAATTATTAGTACTCAAATTCCAGTGTCCCAGAAATTACATATTAAAATTTAACAATTTAACAATTTAAACTTGTTGGTTAAGAAGAGTATAAAAGTTTTCCAAAATTAAGTCTATTTATACTTTTTATTCGAATAATTATTTATGAGATTATTTTAATTTTATCCTAAAAATTTTCAGGGCTTAAGAGTGTTCATTATGATTTTTTACTTTATTTATTTATTTGATTTATTGTGTTTATATTTAATATATTGAAGACATATTATTTCAAATTATTAATACTTAAATTTCAGTGTCCCAGAATTTACATATTAAAATCTATCATTTTAACAATTTTAAACTTGTTGGTTAGGAAGAGTATAAGAGTTTTTTTAAAATTAAGTCTATTTTACTTTTATTCAAATATTTACAAAGAGAAACTAATACCATATTTCTATTTGAACTAAACCCCTCTCCTTATCTTATACTTCAAATACCTCTAGACAGTCTATGCTAGCTCCTAAAATCTTTCCATCACTTATTGATTATCTTTATTAAAGATAAACATAAATAACCTTAATTTATTCAAATAGCATGAATTTAAATTCGAAATCACTTAGCTTTCCTCCTTATTTCAACCAGATATATTGCTCCAGTCTGATACACTGCTACATTTGATCGGTCTTACCAAACTAACTGCGATACATCATCATTTCATTCTTAAATTACAGTTATTATTATTAATATTTTTTTTTTTTTTTTTTTTTACTTTTTTAACATACAGTAAACCACCCCCAATAACATCTACCATATTTCATAATTTATTCATCCCACCACCTCATTAAATTAACATTTTGTACAAAGGAATTTATTTACTGCACAAATAAACTATTCGATTATTCATTTAATTAATTAGTTGACTTATTATTTATTCCTGATAACATGTTAACTGTTAGCAACACTATCAATAATTAAATCTATACCTGAGCCCCAGTAATTAAAAACTATTTACTCAACCTTCTAGGTCGTTTTTTATTTTTATTTTTTTCCTCGTCTGGAGAACCAGCAATTGAACTCTGTCCCGACATGGGTTGAGGTTCATGCAAATCCGACTCACGAGCCGGTAATAAGGAACTTTCTTTGAGAAGATTCCTTACAGCGTCTCGCGTCTCCCTGGTTAATTGTTCATAATAAGTTCCATCTAATTCTGAGTTACTAATATTTTGATCCACCATTGTGGAAGAAAGCTGTGAATTTACCGAGAGATCCATAATTACGTCCTCATCCCTCCCCGGTATCTCTACCTGCATGTAGTCGTAATCCGAATGTACCTGTGAATACGAAGAGCTACCATTGGTTTGTGGGGGAGCCTGACCATTCCCTTGTTTGTCCCCTCCATAACTTCTATTCGAATTACCCTGTATATTATCTACTTTTTCACACGTTTGCAGGGGTTCTCGATTATTATTAGCCTGTTTAGTCGTATCTTTACTGTTAGCCGGATTATCCCTCTTATTGCCTACGTAAATTTGCGTTTGATCTATCCGTTCATATGAAGAAAGATTATTCGTTTGGGATTGTAACTGATTGAATCTTTCTTCCGCCTCCTGATACCCGCAAAAAAACTCGACTCTAATTTTTCGAATTTCACTTTCTTTGATAAACACAGGACATATCTGAGAAGAGGACATGTGTTCCCCAGTACAATTACAACATTTCGGTTTACTCAATCTATTTTGACAACTAGACGTCTCATGGGAGTCCCCACAAAATTCGCATCTCGTATTCCTCGACCTACACTGGGTGTTAAGATGTCGGAAACGTTGACATTTAAAGCATCTCAATGGCCTTGGTATCAATGGTTCAATTGGGAAAATAAAGGACGTGATTGTAATGGATGAAGGCAGTCTACGACCCGAAAATTCAAACTCCAATATATCCGATTGAACTTCACCCACCGGACTCCTTCTCCTAATGGATCTGATTCCACCCTTAATAATGTCTGAAATTCTTTCTGAAATATTATAAACTGGAATGTCCACATCTACACCCTTAATTAACCCCTTGGTGGAAAGAATGGAATTCGGAATAAACATTTTGTACTCGGCTAATTTTAGTTGTTCTGAGGTGATTAATCTATTTGCATCCTCCCAATAAGCGCATTGAATTTTTACCTGGTTTAATCCGCTCCTCCTAATTTCCCGCCACTCGTCTATAATCCTATCTATCCTATCCGCAATTGCCAGTGGACTGAATTTCCCGATTCTTGTGTCCTTTCTTACACTTTCCATAAGCACGATAAACGGAGGGGGGGAATCAATTGTATAAAGATCAGGTACATTTAAATTAAATTTAGGATTGATCCAAACGAGAGAATCAGAATTTACCCCTTCCTGAATCTCTCCTCCCTGTGATGATTGTTCACCCATTATATCAAAAGGTTTAAAATTATTTACCAGACCCAGTGTTGTTAAAAAGTGAATATCGCTCGATAATATTGACAAGGATGTCACATCCTAGAGAGTATCCTCATCAGTTTCCCTAGGGAATTGGATGGGATTAGATTCCTCAGATGAGCCCGTTAACTCCAGCCTGAGAAGAGTCCAGAAAACTCACGATATCTCCTAAAAAAATATTTTTTATTAGCTTAATAAATATTTATATTAAGCTGACTACGAAAAAAAGAAAAATAAACAGCCAGCTAAGATCTGCACCACAAAACGACCCAACTCTTCTCATATCCCAAGTAACAAACACCACGATCCATAATTACATCAGTCCATACAAAAAAAGGCATACCAAACAATCTCCGTCAATCCCTCAGGCTGTGCATCAATCAAAGCAAAACAAAAGAGGGAACTCAAGCAAGCTAAATAATCAGTGAAAAAAATCAATATCAGTAATTATTCCGAGACTCCAGGGTGTACCATAAAAATACAAATCTTAAATACTACTAAACAAGATAATCAAATTAACCAAAGTCCTGCATGCCTCCAAGACTCTCATATATAATTTTTAATTCACTCTAGTGTTCAAATAAAAGAAAACTGAAACGTTAATATTTCAGCAACTATAAGCCCGCACCAGGCAAAAATATTTAAAAATAAGAATTATTTATCACAAGAACCATTATTCTAGTGAAACCTCATTCCATGGGAATCAATAAATTACAAAATTATCCAATAAAATCTGATAGATTCAGATCTCAAACTTTTAGATTTACTTTTATTATGTTATTCATAAAATGTATAATTATAACTTTGAATATCAATTCCCTCAGAACCGATAAGCATCTTTTCAAACACTACTACCGTAATTACATTTGTAAACACTATTGTTAAGTTTATTAAACACTTCTCTTCAACCTTGAAATCAGGCGCACTCAAAACAAACCATGGCCTTACAAACCTACATAATGACAAATATTAAATTCAAACTAAAAGATTTAACCAAATTATAGTAAATCAAACTCTCTTTAGAATTTCCTGAAAATTTTTAGCTAATTACATTATATCAAGCTTTCTTTAATCTTCTTTCCAAAAAATCAAAAATTATTTAACCCCATTATAATTTACTTGATTTTATTTGCTTTCCAATTTAATTATAACTCAACTCTACTTTACTCTTTCATAAAAGAGAATATAATTTAAATTTGAGCTTAATTATTACAAGTCAAATTAGGCTTCTAAATACCAATCAAGTGGGAAACTAACAAGGGGCCAAAGGAAACAAAAGGAAGCTCTGTTTCAATTATATAGGATTTCCATTTTAGGTTATATGACCACGTTTTCATGATGGCGTCCTTTTACTCAGCCTCATTAAAATAGACAATCAGATAGATATCACCTGAATAGAAGTAGTAATCGGTAGTCCCACTGCTTCCGATTTTAAAGAAAATCTCTTTTCCTTCACTCCAATTCAGATTCTTGGTCGAATTTCTTTCCAGGATGTTCCTCAAGTAGCAAATATTAATTACAACCACCAGCCAAAGTACAAGTCGTGATTTTGTGAATTAGATTTTCTTCGAAGTTGAGAACTATTAAACTTTAAGTAACTATATATATTTAGACACTTATACAAATCATTTAAATAACCAATTTTAGCGAGTTTTAATCTCGCATTTTAAGAATCTTCGTATATTTTATAGTTAAGCGAGATGTGGATACATCCACTCTCGATGAAATATCAAACGGAACTCCCGGTTCCGGCCATCTACCAGGGCATAACTTTCATGACCCCCCACCCCCCTTGTTCGCTCACGTGATTTATGTACGACCCCTAATATACCGTATTTTACCCAGGGATGCGTACGTAAATAGTATGATTCACTATATAAGTGCCAACTATAGTGAATCAGACTATTTACGTACGCATCCCTGATTTTACCCCCTACTCCAAAAAAAACATTATGTAAAATATTATTGAGGTAATTTACCGTAAAGTATCACGTAATTTACCTAAGGTATTTTACTAGCACAACTCTGGGTAAGGGGGAAATTCAAATGGATGCGTTAAACGTTGCTTCGTAATGAGAAAGAGAAAGACGTAAGTATATATTTGTCTCCCTCTCTTTCACATAACAAATCAACGTTTAACGCATCTATTAAGGTATTTTACTAGCACAACCCTGGGTAAGGGGGAATTCTAATGGATGCGTTAAGGCCTAAGCAGATAGATATACGGTTACGGGACCAGAGCATGAGACAGAAAAGGACAGAAACAGTCTCTGTCCTTTATTATCTCGTGCCCTGCTCCCGCAACCATATTCGTTGTGCTTTGGGCTTTAAACGTTGAGTCGTTATGAGAAAGAGAGGGAGACAAATATATACTTACGTCTTTCTCCTTCTCATTACGACGCAACGTTTAAAAGTCTCATGTGATTTCAGCCTAAGGGTATCAGTTAAAAACATTAGGGTGTTTCAAAAAATGAAAATTTTTAAATTTTGTTTAAAGACCCTCGGCAATCGACTAAAAATAAAAAAAAATTTACCTCTATTTTTTTGTTTTTTGATCTGACAATATGAAAGGGTGCCGCTTTTACCCCCTATTTTCCAATTAGAAATACATGGAAAAAGTGTAGTTTTTTCAAAAATTGAAGGAAATTGTTATTATAATTTTAGAGAAAAAGGCTCAGAAGTTTATGAGACCTCGATAAATGTTTAAAGTTGAAGAAAACATCGATTATTATTATTTTTTTGCAAACTGACCCTCCCAGTAAGAAGGCTTGAATTAGATATAATTAAATATTTTAGAGTTATAATGAAAATGTGATCGTTTTTGTATTTTATTTAATTCCTGATTTGAATCCGAAGCTCAATTCATCCAGGAAAATAAATTTGTTGAAAATATGATTTATACTCTATTCGCATAGCGCATTTAAGGAGGTACCGGACAAATAATCGGAACAAAAGTTAGTCCAAATGAATAATTTTGATTTTTGATATAGAAGACACATAAGTTAATGTAATTTTTTTCAGGGAAAGTGTGGACATTTGTAGTTTTTACAAAATGAGCCGTTAAAAATTGCAATTTGATGAAAATTAAAAAAAATTGTCGTTGGAAACGATTATTCAATTTCTGTTAATTTGAACCTCAAATTGAATAATCGTTTCCAACGTCAATTTTTTTTAATTTTCATCAAATTGCAATTTTTAACGGCTCATTTTGTAAAAACTACAAATGTCCACACTTTCCCTGAAAAAAATTACATTAACTTATGTGTCTTCTATATCAAAAATCAAAATTATTCATTTGGACTAACTTTTGTTCCGATTGTTTGTCCGATTCCTCCTTAAATTGAAGTTGAATTCTGAAGAAAGAAATGACAAATTATCATTTTTAATTACGTTCAATTGTGGCTAGAACTTCTTGGAATGCGTTGGTTCTATTCCACTGACAGCAATAGGTAAAAATCTTCTCCAATTACATCCAATTCTTTTAATAGAAAAATACAGTACGGTGCTAATTAAAATTAAGAAAATTAAATATTGTTTTTTAAGCTAAAATTTTGATTTTTTAAAATTCTAAATCTAAAAGTTCTAACAATTATGGATATCCAAAATTTTTTGAAAAAGACTTAGAATTAAAGAAATAGCAGCTTATCTCGTAAACAGTCACAGATATTACAAATCTGACATCAATTTTGAGTTTGGGTAATAAGTATATAAACCGAATTTATAAATCAGGAAAAACAAGTATAATATTAAAATACTAAATATAAATTATTTATACATTGTAAAAAGGAATAATTTTTAAATGTTGAGTAGATGGAATTAAAACGAATAGGATACTCTTGTTTTTCTTTGCTGATTTGGAAATTAAGCTTTGGATTCAAATCAGGAATTCAGTCGGATTAAAATTTTCAATTACATTCTATTCCAGCCTTCTTGCCGGGCTCTCTAGGGGTGCCTTAAAGAACAACCCCTAAACGTAAATTCAGCATATATATAAGTAAATGGGTCTAAAATATTATTTATTTATGACGTTTTTTTTACAATTTTGTTACTAAACAAAATACAAGGAATGCTACAATTATAAATTAATTTTTAATTGTTTAAACAAATTGTTTATAAAAAAATATAAATAGGGGAGTGGGTCCCAAGATGTACAGGGCCCCAATTAAGATGGACATTTCTTATAAAATTTTTGTTTAAGGCCGTTGGAGACACAGAGTCCGCAGAGAATCTGTAGGGGGGAGCAGTGGTTCTCAAAGACTGTCCTCATGCGTTTTGAAGACTTAGGAATTTTTCGCGACGAAGTCCAACACTTTCCCCACAAAAGAACATCGTACTGCAAATTCTATTGAAATAAAGATTCAGAAAAATACTTACTTTTGATAAATCAAGTATTTCCTGAGCTTTAGTGTCTCGAGGAAATTCGTGTGATGAAAACAACCTCCAATGATGTTCCATGTTTGGCAATTTTTTCCAATAAAACCAGACACTTTTTCCGAAAATGAAAATCGTAGTGAAAATTTAAATTTAATTAGCACTTTTTCACTTATTTTGTTTTTGGCATTTGAGTTTTTAAACCGCGTCAATCTCTCGAGGAAATACAAAATCACTTGACACTTCACTCACTGATTCCCACTTTGACAATTTTTTCCAATAAAACCAGACACTTTTTCCGAAAATGAAAATCGCAGTGAAAATTTAAATTTAATTAGCACTTTTTCACTTATTTTGTTTTTGGCATTTGAGTTTTTAAACCGCGTCAATCTCTCGAGGAAATACAAAATCACTTGACACTTCACTCACTGATTCCCACTTTGACAATTTTTTTCGGCAAAACCAGACACTTTTTCCGAAAATGAAAATCGCAGTGAAAATTTAAATTTAATTAGCACTTTTTCACTTATTTTGTTTTTGGCATTTGAGTTTTTAAACCGCGTCAATCTCTCGAGGAAATACAAAATCACTTGACACTTCACTCACTGATTCCCACTTTGACAATTTTTTTCGGCAAAACCAGACACTTTTTCCGAAAATGAAAATCGTAGTGAAAATTTAAATTTAATTAGCACTTTTTCACTTTTTTTGTTTTTGGTATTTGAGTTTTTAAATCGCGTCAATCTCTCGAGAAAAGTAAATTTTTTTCAATTTCATCAATGAAAATGTCAAACAATGTAGCAGAATATAGTTTGTCGTGCGCTGTTCTGATACGTCATTTTCGGGTACTATAATTCACACGGCGCCGCCTTTGAAATTATAGACAGGCGTACATTATATTCATTATATTAATCAACCTATTTATAAAATTCAATGTTTAGATATTAATTGTAAAAATTTAATATAAAAAATTAATGTCAAGTTCCAAACATAATTCTGCTAACTTTGTACAAAAAATAAAAGTTGTTTGTTATTTGAAGTGTAATTAGCTCTATTGAAAAGACGCATTTAAAATAATTTAAACCATTTAAATGCAACAAGTACATTATTTATTGTAAATCATGCATTAATAATTTCTAAACAATTTAAATATTTTTTAAAATCTAAGAGTTGAAGGAAAAATAGTAGAGCTTATTTAGTTTATCAGAAGAATGCAACCCGACTTACAGAGGAGATGGGAAATAGATATTGTATAGGAACTGAAATAAGTGTTTCTTTTAATTTTTTAAAATTAAATAAACAGAGCATTCGATAAATATTTTATACATAACGTAAAAATTAAAGAAATAATTAAAACGCAAGAAAGGACTAAAAAAATAGTGTAATATCAGAAAAATTAAATGAACAGGAAGAGAATGGAGAAATGTTTTTTTCTTAATCTAACAAACTGTAAAAAATGTAAAAAGTAAAAAAGAATAAGTAAGTAAGTTTGTAAAAAAACTCTCAAGAAATAGACAAGATGTGAAAAGAAATTGAATAAATTTACAAAAAAATAAGTGTATTTACTTTTAAAAGTATAGAAATAATTATCAAAATTAACGTAATAAAAAGTTTAATGAACGTATAAATAAGAAAACTGTGTAATATAATATTAAATAATTTTTATAAAAAGAAGAAAATAAAAGAAAATCCTAAAAAGAACAGAGACAAATACAAAAAAAAAAATATCAAAAATACCTAAACGGAGAAAAAATTTTAAAAATGTTGTAAAAATAATAAATCATAATATAAAAATGAAAGTAAAATCTCTTCAAAATCTTGTAAGAATATTACCAAAGGAAGGATTATTGTGAATATGGAAATTAATTAATATTATTGAATTAAGATGCATTGAAATTTAAATTAATTTAAATTTAAAAGTTGGTACAAATTGGAATATGAGTTCATTGACGTTTGGAATTTATATAACTTTTAATGACTTGAAGATATACAAATCTAATATTATTTTTTGATAACTTGATACCAAAAATTTGTAAATTGTAGGTATTTTGATCATCTGTATTAATACAATTTTTTAAATTTTATAACGAATAAAATATTAAAATTTTCAAGATTTATCCACAAATTTCTGTTTTTTTTATGATTTGCGATACTTTAGATGCAATATTGGACATCCGGAGAATTGAAAAGTTTTTTTTCCATTTAAATCAATAACAGCCCTGTTTATAGATTACATTTATTTTATTTATTTCAAGCAATCTATACATATATCTTTGATGAATAATTTGATCTCTGTTTCCGAACTTCTATGTAAGTCGGGTTGCCTTCTTTCTCTGCACTAAATAAACCATAAGGATTTATGATGTTACTCTTAGTATTTGAGAAATAATTTAGCAAAAAAAAAGATAAAATTTTTTCCTACATAAATTTTAATTTGTTAATTTTAAATTATGCAATTCTTTATTACAATATTAAATATAATAAACAAATTAATAATGTTCTAAAACAAGTATTAAAGTAAATTTCTTATTTCTTCAAAATAAAAGGGAGAATTTTTGTTACATAATATAAATATTATATAATTTTTTTTTAATATATTGAATGTTTTAAAAATAAAATAAATTAGTTCAAAAATGATATTAGATTAAACTACATATCTTTTAAAAATAAAATGTAAGAAACTACTTGGTAAATAAATTATATTTACTTATTTAATTTTAAATCATACATTTTTTAAACCACGTTTTTTTTCTTATAAAAAAAAGAGATATACATTTGTCTGTGTAGCATAAAATATATACAATTTATTGACAACATTTTCAGAAAAAGCTGTCTCAAATTCGACCAATGCAGATGAAAATTCTAAACATGACAGTTAAATTTCAAAAATATTTGTTAACATGCCCAAGTTATTAAATATTTAACAAAAAAGATCTATAAAAACGATTTAGCTTCCAAGAAAGTGCAACATTCGCAGTTTACAAAATTTTTTCCACGACATTTGTAGAAAAGTTTAATTTTTGCTTCGGTCAGTAAGCACAAAGTTTCTTATTTCTGATCTAAATTTGTTAAATATTTGATAACATGACCAAGTTATTAAATATTTAACAAATTAGACCAATAAGAACGATTAACCTATCGTGAAAGTGAAAAATTCACATTTTACAAAACTTTTTCCACGACATTTGTAGAAAAATTTAATTTTTGCTTCGGTCAATAAGCACAAAGTTTCTTATTTCTGATTTAAATTTGTTAAATATTCGATAACATGACCAACTTATTAAATATTTAAAAAATTAGATCTATAAAAACGTTTTAGCTTACGAGAAAGTGCAAAATTCGCAGTTTAAAAAATTCTTTACACGATATTTGTAGAAAAATTTAATTTTTCTTCAGTCAATAAGCACAAAGTTTCTTATTTCTGATCTAAATTTGTTAAATATTTGACAACATGCACAAGTTACTGAATATTTAACAAAATTGACCAATAAGAACGATTTACCTATCGTGAAAGTGAAAAATTCACATTTTACAAAACTTTTTCAACGACATTTGAAGAAAAATTTAATTTTTGCTTCGGTCAATAAGCACAAAGTTCTTATTTTTGATCTAAATTTGTTAAATATTCGATAACATGACCAACTTATTAAATATTTAAAAAATTAGATCTATAAAAACGTTTTAGCTTACGAGAAAGTGTAAAATTCGCATTTTAAAAAATTTTTTCACAATATTTGTAGAAAAATTTAATTTTTCTTCCGTCAATAAGCACAAAGTTTCTTATTTCTGATCTAAATTTGTTAAATATTTGACAACATGCACAAGTTACTGAATATTTAACAAAATTGACCAATAAGAACGATTTACCTATGGTGAAAGTGAAAAATTGACATTTTACAAAACTTTTTCCACGACATTTGTAGAAAAATTTAATTTTTGCTTCGGTCAATAAGCACAAAGTTGCTTATTTCTGATCCAAATTTGTTAAATATTCAATAACTTGGACATGTAATCGAATATTTAACAAATTTAGATCAGAAATAAGAAACTTTGTGCTTATTGACGGAAGAAAAATTAAATTTTTCTACAAATATTGTGAAAAAATTTTTTAAAATGCGAATTTTCCACTTTCTCGTAATCTAAAACGTTTTTATAGATCTAATTTTTTAAATATTTAATAAGTTGGTCATGTTATCGAATATTTAACAAATTTAGATCAAAAATAAGAACTTTGTGCTTATTGACCGAAGCAAAAATTAAATTTTTCTACAAATGTCGTGGAAAAAGTTTTGTAAAATGTCAATTTTTCACTTTCACCATAGGTAAATCGTTCTTATTGGTCAATTTTGTTAAATATTCAGTAACTTGTGCATGTTGTCAAATATTTAACAAATTTAGATCAGAAATAAGAAACTTTGTGCTTATTGACGGAAGAAAAATTAAATTTTTCTACAAATATTGTGAAAAAATTTTTTAAAATGCGAATTTTCCACTTTCTCGTAAGCTAAAACGTTTTTATAGATCTAATTTTTTAAATATTTAATAAGTTGGTCATGTTATCGAATATTTAACAAATTTAGATCAAAAATAAGAACTTTGTGCTTATTGACCGAAGCAAAAATTAAATTTTTCTTCAAATGTCGTTGAAAAAGTTTTGTAAAATGTGAATTTTTCACTTTCACGATAGGTAAATCGTTCTTATTGGTCAATTTTGTTAAATATTCAGTAACTTGTGCATGTTGTCAAATATTTAACAAATTTAGATCAGAAATAAGAAACTTTGTGCTTATTGACTCAAGAAAAATTAAATTTTTCTACAAATATCGTGTAAAGAATTTTTTAAACTGCGAATTTTGCACTTTCTCGTAAGCTAAAACGTTTTTATAGATCTAATTTTTTAAATATTTAATAAGTTGGTCATGTTATCGAATATTTAACAAATTTAAATCAGAAATAAGAAACTTTGTGCTTATTGACCGAAGCAAAAATTAAATTTTTCTACAAATGTCGTGGAAAAAGTTTTGTAAAATGTGAATTTTTCACTTTCACGATAGGTTAATCGTTCTTATTGGTCTAATTTGTTAAATATTTAATAACTTGGTCATGTTATCAAATATTTAACAAATTTAGATCAGAAATAAGAAACTTTGTGCTTACTGACCGAAGCAAAAATTAAACTTTTCTACAAATGTCGTGGAAAAAATTTTGTAAACTGCGAATGTTGCACTTTCTTGGAAGCTAAATCGTTTTTATAGATCTTTTTTGTTAAATATTTAATAACTTGGGCATGTTAACAAATATTTTTGAAATTTAACTGTCATGTTTAGAATTTTCATCTGCATTGGTCGAATTTGAGACAGCTTTTTCTGAAAATGTTGTCAATAAATTGTATATATTTTATGCTACACAGACAAATGTATATCTCTTTTTTTATAAGAAAAAAAACGTGGTTTAAAAAATGTATGATTTAAAATTAAATAAGTAAATATAATTTATTTACCAAGTAGTTTCTTACATTTTATTTTTAAAAGATATGTAGTTTAATCTAATATCATTTTTGAACTAATTTATTTTATTTTTAAAACATTCAATATATTAAAAAAAAATTATATAATATTTATATTATGTAACAAAAATTCTCCCTTTTATTTTGAAGAAATAAGAAATTTACTTTAATACTTGTTTTAGAACATTATTAATTTGTTTATTATATTTAATATTGTAATAAAGAATTGCATAATTTAAAATTAACAAATTAAAATTTATGTAGGAAAAAATTTTA
Source organism: Ganaspis brasiliensis (assembly GCA_037103525.1). Taxonomy (NCBI): domain Eukaryota; kingdom Metazoa; phylum Arthropoda; class Insecta; order Hymenoptera; family Figitidae; genus Ganaspis; species Ganaspis brasiliensis. Next base: position 369,722 of record JAZKLR010000721.1, read on the forward strand.
TCTTTTTTTTTGCTAAATTATTTCTCAAATACTAAGAGTAACATCATAAATCCTTATGGTTTATTTAGTGCAGAGAAAGAAGGCAACCCGACTTACATAGAAGTTCGGAAACAGAGATCAAATTATTCATCAAAGATATATGTATAGATTGCTTGAAATAAATAAAATAAATGTAATCTATAAACAGGGCTGTTATTGATTTAAATGGAAAAAAAACTTTTCAATTCTCCGGATGTCCAATATTGCATGTAAAGTATCGCAAATCATAAAAAAAACAGAAATTTGTGGATAAATCTTGAAAATTTTAATATTTTATTCGTTATAAAATTTAAAAAATTGTATTAATACAGATGATCAAAATACCTACAATTTACAAATTTTTGGTATCAAGTTATCAAAAAATAATATTAGATTTGTATATCTTCAAGTCATTAAAAGTTATATAAATTCCAAACGTCAATGAACTCATATTCCAATTTGTACCAACTTTTAAATTTAAATTAATTTAAATTTCAATGCATCTTAATTCAATAATATTAATTAATTTCCATATTCACAATAATCCTTCCTTTGGTAATATTCTTACAAGATTTTGAAGAGATTTTACTTTCATTTTTATATTATGATTTATTATTTTTACAACATTTTTAAAATTTTTTCTCCGTTTAGGTATTTTTGATATTTTTTTTTTTGTATTTGTCTCTGTTCTTTTTAGGATTTTCTTTAATTTTCTTCTTTTTATAAAAATTATTTAATATTATGTGGGAAATAAAAGTCGGACAAGGATTTTATCTTGACTATAAAAAAACACAGGTTTATTAATACCAACTAAAAACCATACAATGTTTAAAATCATAAACGAAAGTAAAAGAGAACTTTTGATTAACACGTCTACTCGTCGTCGTAGTCTCTGACTAACTGCACACACACTGAGTCACAACCGACGCTGGGCCGGTCCCTGTTGCTAGGCGAGGCTGCTCAACCAATCAGAGAGCTCGCTGTAGTCGCGTCGCTACCGAATCGAAAGATCTAGAAGCCCCCGGTCGTTGGGCATTTTAAAGTGAGCGACGTTGCCGGAGTTCTAGAATATTCTAGATCGAGAATAATCTGAATCCTACATTCGGCCATCCTGCAACGAGTGTCGCCCCGATACTGCATGATCATCCTTCTATTTTTCAGATTCCTCTTCTCCTGATTCATCTAGATCAGATGATGTATCTGGTTGAAAATCTGCCTCCACACTCCTCGCCCAAGGCTTCATATGGTCAGCCGAAGAACTTGTATTGCTCGGCCCTTCGTGATCACCAACTTTCTCCACTGCATATCGGTTGTTTCTAAAGATTTTCACAACCTTGTAGGGTCCCAGAAACTTGGAACAGAATTTTAGACCTCCTCCGAACTGTGTCCTCTGTACTGCTACCAAATCTCCCATTTTGTATAATATTGCTGATTTACATCGTTTGTCGTAAGTTTTCCTGTTTTCTGCTTGGATCACCTTTATGTTATTTGCAGCTTCTTCTCGTAATTTCACACGATCTTGGTCATACTCCGTGACAATCTCCTCGTCGATAGCCTCCTTAAGCCTTAGATCTTCTTTCAGCCTCATTGATTTTCCAATCATGAGTTCAAACGGGGATCTTCCAATGCTCCTATGGTAGGTTGAGTTGACGATCTGTTGCACAGAATCAACATATTTGTGCCACTCTGCAGGTTTTGGTGACGAGATCTTCGTCAGAACGGGAATGATGGTCCTGTTGACTCGCTCAACTTGACCATTTCCCCGCGGAACACCGGTTGTCACAAGTGTAAGCTGGATTCCTTCTCCACAGCAGTATTCCTTGAAGCTGTTTGAAGTGAAAGCAGAACCTCTATCGGAAATGATTCTTCTCGGGTTTCCGAAGATCGCAGCTTGCATCTTGAGTCTGGTGATAACTTCTTCAGCAGTCGTCGACTTCGTCGGATAAAGCCACGTAAATTTTGTGAAAGAATCTACCACGGCAAAAAGATGAGCATATTTCTTCTTTGTTGAGGGCATAGGACCAAGATGGTCAACGTGATAGGTATCTAATGGAGTTTCACCTTTATCAATCGGATTGAGAAGTCCTTCTATCTTCCCCTGTTTTTTCTCAGCTAAAATACATTTAACGCAATTCTTAATGAACTCCTGCACCTTCTTATGTAATTTTGGAAACCAAAACTCCTGTCCGATGGTATATTCCGTTTTCTTCCAGCCGAAATGTCCTTTTTCATGAGCTTGACGAATGACTTCAAACTGCATACTCCGTGGAACTACCAGCAAACTGTTTCCATCAGCTTCATAATACAACACTCCTCTTTTTGTAACCAAATTCTCCAACTTTCTTGAATTCGACAACTTTGATAATTCTGGGTCTTCCTCTTGTGCTTTTTGGATTCTGGCGTAAAGAGTGTCACTCCCTTCTCGTATCATAAAAACACTCACAGGATTCCGACTCAACGCGTCAGCGTGCTTCATAGATGTTCCCGGTCTATGTTCAATGCTGTACTGATATTCTCCAATTAGTAAAGCCCAATGAGCAACTCGCAAGCAGGTGTTCTTCTTTGACATTGTCAAGACAAAAGCCTGACAATCTGTGACTATTTTCACAAACGATCCCAAAACATACACTCGAAATTTACTCAGAGCTTTTACCACTGCTAATACTTCGAGTTCATAACTTGTGTAATTTTGTTCACTTGGCGTTGTCTTCCAGCTTGCATAGTATACGGGGTGAAACATCCCATCCTGTGAATCCTTCTGCATCAAGATTGCACCTAGCCCGATCATAGATGCATCCGTGTGGATTTCCGTCTCAGCGTCCTGTCGATACAGTTTTAAAACAGGTCCTTCCGTCAATGCAGCTTTCAGTTGATTAAAACTCATCTCCTGAGCTGATCCAAACTCAAACTTGTTTTCATTCTTCAATAATTCCGTGAGCGGTCTTGCAATTTTCGAAAAATCCTTGACAAATTTGCGGAAGTATCCCGCCAGGCCTAGAAAACTTTGTATACCTTTGATCGACGTAGGCTTTGGAAAGTGCGCCACTGCTTTCGTCTTCCTTTCAGAAGGTTTAATTGATCCAGACTCGATGATGTAACCTAAATACTCCACCCTTCTCACAAGGATTTCGCACTTTTTCCAATTTATCTGCAATCCGTACTCACTTGCAACTTTCAACACTTGCTTCAACTTCTCCAATGCATTCTTTTCGTCTTCTCCGGGGATGATTAGATCATCGAGATAAAGTAGCACAACACACTTTGCTACTAGTTCCCGAAACGCTGCACGAATATGTCTTTGGAACACTGCAGGCGAATTGCAGAATCCAAACGGCGTCTTCATGAATTCAAATTGTCCGTCCGGCACGACGAATGATGTGTACTTTATACTGTCCTCTTCCACAGGAACATGAAAGAATCCATCTTTCAAATCCAGCGTACTAAACACCACAGCTCCTTGTAATCTGTCCAGTTGATCTTCTATAAGGGGCAAAGGAAAGCGATCCCTTATTACTGCTTTGTTTAGTAACTGGTAATCACAACACAATCTCCACGATTCATCCTTTTTCTGCTTTAGTACAATCGGACTACCATACTCCGAACAACTCGGTCTGACAACACCAGCATCAATCCACTCTTCAATTATGTTGTTGACTATGGTATTCTGCTGTGCTGCCAGTCTTCGTGGTGATTGGTGAATCGGTTTTTCATCTCTTAGAAGAATCCGCATTTTAACCCCGGTATCCTTAGTCTTCTCTGGTTTGTAGGTCTCGATCAATGCAAGAGCTTCGTTCTTCAATACAGAATCCTTCAAGTGTTGCACGAGCGTCTCTCTTCCAGGTTCTTCACAGCGCACATCAATTTTCAGAACTTGTCGGCAAGCTGCTTCGAGGCAATCTCCTTCCTCCACTTCGTTCAATTTGGTTAAAATTGCTTTTCGCCTTATTAGTCGCACTTCTGCATAGTCGGACAATTCACCTCCGATTAGAAGATCATGCCCATCGACTCATCAGGCACCAAATCGATATTGAAATTAAACGATATTCCGTCAATCACTACTTCCGTCCGAAATCTTCCAAGTGTGAATTGGTTCGTTGATCCCAAGCCATCAAATGGAACAATAGTTGGGTCCAACTTTGGCTTACCCAATTTATCATACAAGCTCACTCTAGCTAAATGCAGGTCACTGCCTGGATCAATCACAGCAACAACTTGCTTTCCAAAAAGAGTAACAGTTTTGTACGTCTTCTTATCAGTCGTCTTCGTCGCATCAACACGTGCTTTCATTCCACCAGGTGATTGTGCCGTCTTCTTCAAGCATTTATTTGACAAATGACCGAATTCACCGCATGAAAAACACTTTGTTCCCTTTTCTCTGTCTGGACAGGTCTTCCCAATGTGATCAGCAGCTCCACAGTTGTAACACCGTTTTCCTTTCATGCTCTTGCTGTCCACATAAGAACTCTCTGGACGTTTTAGTTTTTCGTTTGGAATCTTCGGCTTGTTTTTCAGTCTGTATCGCAAATCATAAAAAAAACAGAAATTTGTGGATAAATCTTGAAAATTTTAATATTTTATTCGTTATAAAATTTAAAAAATTGTATTAATACAGATGATCAAAATACCTACAATTTACAAATTTTTGGTATCAAGTTATCAAAAAATAATATTAGATTTGTATATCTTCAAGTCATTAAAAGTTATATAAATTCCAAACGTCAATGAACTCATATTCCAATTTGTACCAACTTTTAAATTTAAATTAATTTAAATTTCAATGCATCTTAATTCAATAATATTAATTAATTTCCATATTCACAATAATCCTTCCTTTGGTAATATTCTTACAAGATTTTGAAGAGATTTTACTTTCATTTTTATATTATGATTTATTATTTTTACAACATTTTTAAAATTTTTTCTCCGTTTAGGTATTTTTGATATTTTTTTTTTTGTATTTGTCTCTGTTCTTTTTAGGATTTTCTTTTATTTTCTTCTTTTTATAAAAATTATTTAATATTATATTACACAGTTTTCTTATTTATACGTTCATTAAACTTTTTATTACGTTAATTTTGATAATTATTTCTATACTTTTAAAAGTAAATACACTTATTTTTTTGTAAATTTATTCAATTTCTTTTCACATCTTGTCTATTTCTTGAGAGTTTTTTTACAAACTTACTTACTTATTCTTTTTTACTTTTTACATTTTTTACAGTTTGTTAGATTAAGAAAAAAACATTTCTCCATTCTCTTCCTGTTCATTTAATTTTTCTGATATTACACTATTTTTTTAGTCCTTTCTTGCGTTTTAATTATTTCTTTAATTTTTACGTTATGTATAAAATATTTATCGAATGCTCTGTTTATTTAATTTTAAAAAATTAAAAGAAACACTTATTTCAGTTCCTATACAATATCTATTTCCCATCTCCTCTGTAAGTCGGGTTGCATTCTTCTGATAAACTAAATAAGCTCTACTATTTTTCCTTCAACTCTTAGATTTTAAAAAATATTTAAATTGTTTAGAAATTATTAATGCATGATTTACAATAAATAATGTACTTGTTGCATTTAAATGGTTTAAATTATTTTAAATGCGTCTTTTCAATAGAGCTAATTACACTTCAAATAACAAACAACTTTTATTTTTTGTACAAAGTTAGCAGAATTATGTTTGGAACTTGACATTAATTTTTTATATTAAATTTTTACAATTAATATCTAAACATTGAATTTTATAAATAGGTTGATTAATATAATGAATATAATGTACGCCTGTCTATAATTTCAAAGGCGGCGCCGTGTGAATTATAGTACCCGAAAATGACGTATCAGAACAGCGCACGACAAACTATATTCTGCTACATTGTTTGACATTTTCATTGATGAAATTGAAAAAAATTTACTTTTCTCGAGAGATTGACGCGATTTAAAAACTCAAATACCAAAAACAAAAAAAGTGAAAAAGTGCTAATTAAATTTAAATTTTCACTACGATTTTCATTTTCTGAAAAAGTGTCTGGTTTTGCCGAAAAAAATTGTCAAAGTGGGAATCAGTGAGTGAAGTGTCAAGTGATTTTGTATTTCCTCGAGAGATTGACGCGGTTTAAAAACTCAAATGCCAAAAACAAAATAAGTGAAAAAGTGCTAATTAAATTTAAATTTTCACTGCGATTTTCATTTTCGGAAAAAGTGTCTGGTTTTGCCGAAAAAAATTGTCAAAGTGGGAATCAGTGAGTGAAGTGTCAAGTGATTTTGTATTTCCTCGAGAGATTGACGCGGTTTAAAAACTCAAATGCCAAAAACAAAATAAGTGAAAAAGTGCTAATTAAATTTAAATTTTCACTGCGATTTTCATTTTCGGAAAAAGTGTCTGGTTTTATTAGAAAAAATTGCCAAACATGGAACATCATTGGAGGTTGTTTTCATCACACGAATTTCCTCGAGACACTAAAGCTCAGGAAATACTTGATTTATTAAAAGTAAGTATTTTTTTGAATCTTTATTTCAATAGAATTTGCAGTACGATGTTCTTTTGTGGGGAAAGTGTTGGACTTTGTCGCGAAAAATTCCTAAGTCTTCAAAACGCATGGGGACAGTCTTTGAGAACCACTGCTCCCCCCTACAGATTCTCTGCGGACTCTGTGTCTCCAACGGCCTTAAGGTGACAGCACCATATATGCTTTCTGTCACTTTTGTTGTTTGTATAGACGAAGATTTTGATGCACATTTGAAGAAAAAAAACCAGTTGGGTTTTCTTCTACACATACCACGCAATTTTGTATCTAAAAAAGTTTTGTAACAGTTTTTTCTCAAGTTGGTGAAGTTATTTACATTTGTGATTTAGAACCTAAAATTATTTTACTAATTCAGTGTTCGCATACATATTTTTACTGGGGATTAAAAAATGGTGTTATGTACCCTAAGATGGAAGGGCCTTAAATCTCAATGTATTTATTTGCATATTTTCGATTTTACACTTTTTTCAATAATTTTTTGAGCCAATTAATTAAAATTTTTTATTTTCCACCATAAAATGTTATTTTATCGTTAGAGAAAATGATATATCGATATTTTTAGATATTTTATTATTTTTTACTGTTAAGCTATTAAATTGAAGTTTTTAGAAATGTTATTTCATGATAAATTCCGTAAAATGATTAAAAATTAGTTTAAGAATTGTTACACGATGTTCATTTTTTATTTTCTACAATTTTCAGAGACTTTTAAGAAGGTGTCCATCTTGGCGCCACTGAATTGTTCTTTTATCCGGTATAAAACATTTTATTATATTTTTCTGGTTTGGATTCTACAGCAATAGATCGAAAGGGTGTCCTACTGGAGGCACTCTTCCCTAATTATTAAAATTTACGAATTGTCAAAACATTTCCTATGCGCCTGAAATTTGTTACATGGGGGTTTTTGGGGTCGTTGATTACGAATTTGGTATTAGTTTTTAAAAATACAAAATGGCGGATCCAATATGGCGGACGAAAAATTAAAAATCGTTTAGGTTCACGTCAAAATTGTTACTCGGGATTTTTTGGGGTAGCTGATTACGAATTTAATATCAATTTTCCCAAATTCAAAATGGCGGATTCAATATGGCGAAAGAATTTTTAAGAACTGTTTAAAATCGCTTGAAATTGGTTAGTCGGGAGGTTTTGGGGTCGCTGATTACAAATCCAGGGTTAGTTTTTAAAAATACAAAATGAGGCCGTTTTTTCTATATTTGGTTTAAAAGTACTTAGATACTGAATAAGGTGAGCCAAGGTTGAAGTCGTTTTGTGATTTTTTAAAACATATACAGTGAAATAATCATATAATCTTCATAATCTCTTAATAAATAACAGGGTTATGGAACCAATTGCCGAGGATGAACCATTTGTCGAGTTACCATGGCAACAACTTTAAATACCCTATTCATGAAGTAGTATAAGGAGGCCCCACTCTCATGAAAACTTGAAGCAGATTTCCCCGTTTCTCTTACAAATTAGCGAAAGTGGAGAACCAAGCGAGATAATTTGGAACTTCGAAATTTCGTCTGCTACAATGCGTTTGCTTGTCACTTTTCCCGCCTGATCACTCAGCTGTTTGTAGGCAGCCATTTGCAAAAAGCATTTCAAGTGTGTTAGTAATTGCATGTACACAAAAATGACATTGTGTGGCTTATAATTCTAAGCTTTTCCGCTAGGTTCTCTACTATCGCTAATTTGTAAGAGAATCGGCAAAACCATCCTCAACTTATTCAAGGTTAAACATAGCAGTGGAGCCTCCTTAGGTAATTCTATACAATTCTCACTTTTCCGAATTTTGAAGTTTTTTAATGGGGACCAAGCCTAAGTGGTGTATTTTAGCACCAAAACAAATAATCAGGTGGGGGAGGTTGAAAAAGTTCACCGGTTTTTTATATTTTTGTAAAAAACTTCAATTTTTTTACCATTATGAATAAAGCATATTTCATCACTTTTTTCTGTGAAAACCACTTTAAAATGTTAATTACTGATTGTAAACGCACAATTATAATAAAAATCGAAAAAACAACTATCATTTTGACAGCTGTAAATATTATCCGGGTTGTGCAGAGATACTTGGTCTTTTTTTCTCTTGTTACAATGCAACGCAAAACGGAGTCATGGGATGCAGGCCTTAAGGTACGCTCCCAGCTCGATGTCTGCCTGCCTGCGCGTGCAACCGACACGAGAGAGAAGAAGACGGAACTATATTTCCGTCTTCTTCTCTCTCATGTCGGTTGCACGCGCAGGCAGACGCCGAGCTGGGAGCGTATCTTTAGGCTGCAGTCCCATGTGAAACGAAAGCGTTTAATCGAAAGCAGAGATGGATAGTTCCAAAATGCACTAGCAAAATTCTCATTTTGCGTGTATGTGTATGCTAGTTATCTTATTGTAATTCTGACTTACGACTTTGGTCCATTATATATTACACGACATGAAGACCACATGTTGCGCGGCCTGCGGCCGCGCAAGGACCAAAATACCGGGGGGTTGGGGTGCCACTAGGGTTGGGGTGCCACTAACAGTGGCACCCCAACCCCCCGGTATTTTGGTCCTTGCGCGGCCGCAGGCCGCGCAACATGTGGTCTTCATGTCATGTAGCATATATTGGACAAAAGTCGTAAGTCAGAATAATACGTCTTTTACATAATGTAGAAAACCATGTACCATGTACCATCTCTGCACAACCCGGATAATATTTACAGCTGTCAAAATGATAGTTATTATTTCGATTTTTATTATAATTGTGCGTTTACAATCAGTAATTAACATTTTAAAGTGGTTTTCACAGAAAAAAGTGATGAAATATGCTTTATTCATAATGGTAAAAAAATTGAAGTTTTTTACAAAAATATAAGAAACTGGTGAACTTTTTCAACCTCCCCCACCTGATTATTTGTTTCGGTGTTAAAATACACCACTTCCACTTGGTCCCGATTATTTAAAACTTTCTAAAACATTCATACATTGGCGCCAAGTATGAGTGCGCAGAACTTAGTGCGCAGCTTGACTGAATTTTGAGAAAAATTTTACAATTCCAATATCTCGTACAATTTTGACCACCTAATGACAAAAAGTACCACCTTATGACCACCTAACGACCACCTAACGATTCCAAAAGGAATTTTTAAAAAATATTAAAAAGTGGCGAGTGCTACGTGAAGTTAGCACTCCAATTTTTAAAACTACTGTAGTTTTTCTATTTAAAACCACCAAACGACAAAAACTACCACCTAACGATCACCAAACGACCACCTAACGATTCCATATAAAAAAAGTTTGTTTTTTAATACCTCGAGTGCTAACTTCACAGACGTCCCGGCAAGAAGGCTGGAACAGTAAAGAATTGAAAAAATGAATTCCACTTAGTGCCTGAATATCCCTCTTTTTTGCGACTCGCGTAGCGAAACAAATGTTACTAAACTTTTATTCCTTTTAGTCAATTTTAGGAGTAACCTAAAACGGTATTTAAAGGAATTCATCAAACCTTCGGTGACATTTTAATTCCTAACAAAGAAAAAGAAGTGGTTCAAGCTGAATTCCTTTAAGGTCATATATACAGTAAGAACTTTTTTAAAGCGGAATTGAATGATAATTAAAAATTCTCAGTAATAAATAATTTTTTTTAGCAGACTAAAAAGTATATCTGTTTTTTCCATTTCTTAATGAATATATATGTTATAAAATGCTTGTTTATACAATAAGAATAATAATAATAATAATAATAGTTTGACACAATATGACAATAGTATATTACTAATAATTAGATATAAAATAAGTTATTTAAAAAACTTCATTTTGACAATAATCAATTTGAATGTGTAGCTTTTAAAACATGTGTAGCTATTATGAAATATAAAATATAGGATTTATTAATAATAATAATAATAATAATAATGATGATGATATAATATTCATAATAACAATAATAATACACAATAATAATTATAATAATAACAGAGTAATAATAATAAACAACATATTATTGCTATTGTTTAGTTTATATCAATAAACTTATAACTTAAAACCCACATGAGCACTTTTTAGAGTATAATTAAGAATATGAATATAATTAACTGCATATAGAAAATATTACAACTATTAAACTTTACTATCAAAACTTAATTTTAATTAAAGTTTAAGCACTTTGTGAAAACAAGTATAAAATTCACGCGAACTTAACTGTTCGAAAGTCAAAAAGAAACTGACCGTTAGCGACAGAATACAAAGAAAAAGTAGGTCCTTTTGTTGGAAATTTAGAGCCACATGTCTTCCTTCACATTTTCGGTTAGGAATTTGACACTCTCATAACCGGTTTCGAGCGGATTGAGGAGGGGAGTCATGCAAGTAGTTATTTATCAACTGCCCTTAGTGAATAATTGGATCAAAAAGAATTGAAAATATTCGGTTCACAACATTTTTCTCAAAGGATTTCAAAGGGAGTCAAAATATACTGAATGAATTCCTTTAGTGGAACTCGTTTTTCCCAACCTATAGCTGATCTGACGGAATATTTCGAAATTGAAAGTGACTGAAATGAATCCCGTTCTACGGTATAGGATATACGCTTCGAAATAATGAAAAATTCACGTCGCTAGGTTTCGAGTTCTATTTCGTGACCATGAAATTCGAGGAAAATTCAGGCATTAAGAAGAAAAGATATTTTTGAAGTTTCGGGCGCAACTCTGTAAATTTGAATTCTTTACTATTCCAGCCTTCTTGCCGGGGTGGCGGCTATTGCTCAACTAGCCAAAACGCTTGCTTAATAACCCCCTTTTTACTGGGTAAGTTTCTAAAGTTAATTAAGGGTGTTGGAAGGACAAAATTTGCAGGCCTTCTCAAAAACACTTCCCCCGCCCCCCACTCCCCTTTCCTGTAAATCCACTTTAACCTTTTTTTTAAAAAAAACTGTACACTTTTCCGACAAAAGAATATAATAGAAGGGATTCGCGGGAAATGAGGAATCAGAAAATCACTTTGATTTTTTATTTCATTCTTTCCTAAATCGATAAAAAGTCGAGAACGGTGAGAAAATCCTGAAGTGAGTTGACAAACACTTGTCTCTATTCATCTGAAAACTGCACTTTGACAATTTTTTTTAAAAAAACTGTACACTTTTCCGACAAAAGAATATAATAGAAGGGATTTGTGGGAAAGAAGGAATCTGAAAATAACTTCGATTTGTTATTTAATTCTTTCCTGACTCGATAAAAAGTCGAGAACGGTGAGAAAATCCTGACGTGAGCTGTCAAACACTTGTCTCTATTTACCTGAACACTGTATTTTGACAATTTTTTTCGCGAAACCTATTCACTTTACCGTCGAAAGAAAATGATAGAAGGTGTCTACGGGAAATAAGGAACCTAAAAATAACTTTCCTTTTTTGTTTTATTATTTCCTGACGCGATGAAAAGTCGAGGGCGGTGAAAAATTTTGACGTTTTCAGTATCAAAATGTCAGACACCAGCCACCAGCCGTATAACATAAGATAATAAGATTATTCGCCTGTTTGCCACTAGGGCGGCGCCATGTTACAGGGCTGGTGTCAGACATTTTGATACTGAAAACGTCAAAATTCTTCACCGCTCTCGACTTTTCATCGCGTCAGGAAATAATAAAACAAAAAAGGAAAGTTATTTTCAGGTTCCTTATTTCCCGTAGACCCCTTCTATCATTTTCTTTCGACGGTAAAGTGTATAGGTTTCGCGAAAAAAATTGTCAAAATACAGTGTTCAGGTAAATAGAGACAAGTGTTTGACAGCTCACGTCAGGATTTTCTCACCGTTCTCGACTTTTTATCGAGTCAGGAAAGAATTAAATAACAAATCGAAGTTATTTTCAGATTCCTTCTTTCCAACAAAGCCGTTCTATTATATTCTTTTGTCGGAAAAGTGTACAGTTTTTTTAAAAAAAATTGTCAAAGTGCAGTTTTCAGATGAATAGAGACAAGTGTTTGTCAACTCACGTCAGGATTTTCTCACCGTTCTCGACTTTTTATCGATTCAGGAAAGAATGAAATAAAAAATCAAAGTGATTTTCTGATTCCTCATTTCCCGCGAATCCCTTCTATTATATTCTTTTGTCGGAAAAGTGTACAGTTTTTTTTAAAAAAAAAGGTTAAAGTGGATATTTACGGGAAAGGGGTGTGGGGGGCGGGGGAAGTGTTTTTGAGAAAGTCTGCATATTTTGTCCTTCCAACACCCTTAAGGCAACTACTTATAAATAATATAGTGTAAATCAAGATTAATAATATTTTTTTTATTTTATATTTTTTTCAATGTGGATATTTCTCTGCCTCGTTTGAGGCCTCATTTGTGCCCACATTTGCGCTCACATTTGTGCCCACATTTAAGGCCTCATTTGTGGGCGCATATGCTGTTTCAAATCCGCTACCACATTTGTGGCCAGATTTGAGGCCTCAAATGTGGGCACAAATGAGGGCACAAATGTGGCCATTTTTTTCAATAGGGTCATGAAGTCTTTATTCATAATGGTAAAAAAATTGAAGTTTTTTACAAAAATATAAAAAACCGGTGAACTTTTTCAACCTCCCCCACCTGATTATTTGTTTTTGTGCTAAAATACACCACTTAGGCTTGGTCCCCATTAAAAAACTTCAAAATTCGGAAAAGTGAGAATTGTATAGAATTACCATAACATTTTATGAGGGTTACATTTTTTCATATTTATGAAAATAGTATTAAAATTTATGTGCTAACTTTACGTAACACTCCAAATTTTAATATTTTTTTAAAATTTCCTTTTGGAATCGTTAGATGGTCATTAGTTGGCAGTTTTTTGACGCTTGGTGGTCTAAATTTTACGAAACATTCAACTTTTTCTCTAAATTCATTTAAGCTGCGCACTAAGTTCTGCGCGCGCATTCTTGGCGCCAAGACTTGAATATTTCAAAAGTTTTTAAATAATCTAACTGCTACAAAATAATAGTTAATTAATTTCTTTCATATTTCGGGTGCTTTCGGCCAATATACAGATTATACCCTAGATTGCTTTAGTGGTGCTCATTCTACTGAATTGAAATATTTACTATGAATAGAGAAATTGCATACATTTAAATCTTTGATTCGGTATATTTGTCATATATTCCCATTAACGTATTTATTTATCAAAGTCCCCACGAATTAGGATTAAAATTTACAAATTTGTATAATTATAAGATATATTAATTAATTATTATACAATAATAATGTATGCTTTAGATTATTCCTTATTTGGACAGAAATTAAAAAATGTTAATTTGACGAATTCAAATTTCAAATTACTGCTATTTACTCTTCGAGAACGAACATAACTTAGTTTAAATGAAAATTAAATTAAAATGTTTACAAAATTAATTTTTACATTTAAAGAAAATTCTATTTAAAATTCAAATTCAAAATTATTAATTAAAAGATATTCATAATGTTAATAAAATTAAAAATTATTTAAGATTTAAAAATTTGGTAACTAAAAATATAATTTTTTTTAATATTTATTTATGAAAATAGTAAAAATATAATTAGTTGAAAATTAAATTATTATTATTATAAACAAAAATTTAGAAAATCATGTTACAATTCAATTTACTGAAAGTCATGGGCGTTTAGACGTTAACGCATGTAACATGTAGCATTTTTTTTGGCTGCATGTATTTATATAAAAAGACAAACAAAAAAGACAAAGTAAATTATAAATCATAATTTTTAACAATAAATAGTATATAAAGAACAATAAATTACACACAAGGGAAAACAGCTGAATTTTTAAAAGAAAAGTATATTAATAAAATTTTAATGTAATTAAAATTAAATCACAAAGTGTATAAAATTAAAAATAAAACTACAATATTGACTTAAACTTAAAAATAAATAAAATAAATTATTTCAATAATTTAAAACATTTTAAAATATAGTAATTATACAATTATAAAATCTTTTTTTTTTATGACGGAGAAATGTATTATCAGCGACAAAAAGAAAATAACAAAGGAAAAGTTATTTATATATTAATCATTAGAAAATAATACAAACTAATGAACAGAACATAAAAAAGCAAAGGGGAATTTAATATTATTTCTTAATAAGAAGAGTAAACTACCCTTCAAAGTCAACTTTAATAAAAATAATCGAAAATAATATTTTTAAAAAAATGAATCAATTTCCAGAAAAAAAATAGAAACAAGTTCTTAAATGAAAATAATAATCGATCATTTTTCTTAAAATTAAACTTTAAGGGTAGTTTACCCTTGTAATTAATTTGAATAATTGCGGGGTATCCTTTCACGTAAATTCCATCGTATTAGGTATAACTTTATCAAATTTATTTCTGGAAATTCGTATATTTTTTCAAAATTATTTTCGTTTACTTTTTTTTAAAGTTTACTTTTAAGAGTAGTTAACCCTTGAAATTAATTAAATAATTGTGGTTTACCCTCCCACGTAAATTTCATCGTTTTGAACTTGATAAAAATTTATTTCTGGTTTTTCTGTATCATCGGATTACAATAACAATCCAGTGTGATGTCAAATAATTTTTCAAATTAAAAATCATTCAATTAACGTAATTGATTTAATTATATTTAATTTAAAATTAAAAATGTAATTATAAAGGTTTTTTCAAATTAAATTTAAAATTAATTTTAAAATGATATTTGAATGTAGTTTATTGTAGTTTGAAATAGAAAAAAATATTTAAAATTATATTAAAAAATATAACTAATATAATTGAAGTACCTTAGTTGAAATTTAATTTTTTAATTCTAATTTTAATTGTCAAATTTATTTTTAAAAATTGTTTTATTTTATTGAAGATTCGAAATTTCATTTAAAAGAATTTTTTTAACTAAATTTTAAATTAATTTCTAATATTTAATTAAGATTAATTCCAGTTTAGGCTTCCGTTTCCGGTGCGAATATTGAGCGGACGTTTTTCGTTTTTTGGTCACCAACTTTCGGCCTATGGTGGTGGTTTAGTGGAGTGTGGATGGTAAAAAGTGGTGAAAAAAGACGATGGGAGTGCTTTGTAAGTGTGATTGAGTGAAAAAGGGGTGTAGAGGGTATAGAAGGAGTGAAAGTTGGCAATAGGTAAGGTGGAAAAAAAGTTAGGTTAGAAACGTGTAGAAAAGAGAAACGAGGTGAGTGACAGAGACGGATAGAGAAAACGAGGTAAGGAGTATTTCTAGTGTAGGTAAAGCAGGAATTGAATATGACAGGACAGAGCAAGCTAAGAGAGAGGGAGGTAGTAAACAAGGATAGAAGTAGTGACGAGCGTAGTAGGGAGGAAAAGGGGTCTAATGTAAGTGGGGAGTTGAAGAGTCAGGCAGCATTGCCAAGGCATGAGCAAGTAGGGGAAGCAGCGGAGGGGAAAGGTACAGAGGTGACAGAGTGGTTGAACAAAACAAGTGAAGAGTGGGATGCATGGGTGGATAAAACGATGAGAATTATTGACAGGAGGAAAAAAGAAAATGTTGAGGTTGAGAAGGGGGAGGTAGGAGTGGGTGGAGAAGTAAGGGAAGTAAAACAGATATTGGAGGAATGGGAGGAACATTGGAGGGAACAGAAAAGAAGGTTATTGGAAAAGTTGGAAGAGGTAAAAGATAGGCAGAAAAAGGAAGAAGAGATAAAAAAGGAAAAAATAGAAACATTAGAGGAAAGGATGAATAGACTAGAAATGGGTTTAAAAAGGTTAGAGGTAAATAAAGAAAAAGAGTTTACTGAGGAAATAGCTAAAGAAAGACAAGAAACAAAGACAGTTAAAGAAAGGGTAAAAGAAGTGGAAAAAAGATTAGAGAGGGAGGAGATAAAGAAAAGAAAATGCAACATAATAGTGAAGGGCATGAGTGTAGAAATAAGCAGAGTCAGGGAGGAAATAGATAGACTGATAGAAGGGATTGGAGTTAAGGCACAAATAAAAGAGTGTTGGGGTGTGGGAAAGAGAAACGGAGAGAAGTTTGAAAGGTGGGTAATAAGGCTGGGAAGTGTAGAAGAGAAAATGGAAGTGATAAGTAAAAAGTGGAGATTGAAGGGGAAGTTGGAATGGATAGAGGAAGACAGAACGTGGAATGAGAGAAGGAAAAATTGGATAACACAACAGAGAGTGTGGGAGGAGAGAAGAAGAGGAAATGGTGTAATGGTAGGAAAGGAGAGAATTTGGATAAATGGGAATAAGTGGTTATGGGATGAGGAAAGAATGATTTTAGTGAAGGAGAATTCAAAGAAGCTTGGTAGAGATAGAATGGAATGTGTGGAAAGAGGTTAGATTGAGTAGGAATGGTAAAAAAAAGAGAAGCATGGTGAAAGAGGTAGGAAAGGCAGTAGAGTTTGGTTTTGGAAATAAGACTAAAGGTAAAGTCGCGGAAGTATTTTAAAGAAAAAGGCAAGAGAAAACGGAAGCCCGGCACTGGAAAGCGTTTAAATGTTTGTATGTAAAGAGTTAGGTTAAGTTCAATACAGTTAAGTTGAAAAAAAAAAAAAAACGAAAAATTGTAAGTAGGTTAAGTTTATATGTAAAGGGAACGGAGGCCCTCGAACCCGTAAAAGGGAGAGTAAATAAACTATAATTAATTCCAGTTTATCATTGGATTATAATAATCCAATTTAATTTAGTTTAGTTTTTGTAAAATTCCAGGATATGCAAAAAGTATAGTTTGAAAGTTAACCTTTCGAATATCTCAAAACACGTTGTTTCAGATTTATTTAAAATATATGAGACTGAAGTGGAAAACGTTTCTGAGTAACGAATGATTTTTTTTTTTTTTTTCAAAATTTTGTTACGCACGCGATTTTTTTTGCTTAAATCGTTATTTGCAACCCCAAAAGAGGAGAAAAAAAGTTGTAACCCAATCTAGCCTATGGAACCCCCTCTTTCATCCCTTTTCAAAAAAACAGATTTAATTATCCTAAAAATCCATTTTCACTTACGCACACGATTTTTTTTGCTTCAATCGTTATTTGCAACCCCAAAAGACGAGAAAAAAAGTTGCACCCCAATCCAGCCTATGGAACCCCCTTCTTCATCCCTTAAGAAGAAAAAAAAACAGATTAATTTATCCTAAAAATCCATTTTCACATACGCACACGATTTTTTTTGCTTAAATCGTTATTTGCAACCCCAAGAAGCAAGAAAAAAATTGGCACCCCAATCCAGCCTATGGAACCCCCTCTTTCATCCCTTAAAAAGCCAAAAAAACAGATTTAATTATCCTAAAAATCCATTTTTACATACGCACACGATTTTTTTTGCTTAAATCGTTATTTGCAACCCCAAGAAGCAAGAAAAAAATTAGCACCCCAATCCAGCCTATGGATCCCCCTCTTTCATCCCTTAAAAAGCCAAAAAAACAGATTTAATTATCCTAAAAATCCATTTTTACTTACGCACACGATTTTTTTTGCTTCAATCATTATTTGCAACCCCAAGAAGCAAATAAAAAATTGGCACCCCAATCTAGCCTATGGAACCCCCTCTTTCATCCCTTAAGAAGCCAAAAAAACACATTTAATTATCCTAAAAATCCATTTTCACATACGCACACGATTTTTTTTGCTTAAATCGTTATTTGCAACCCCAAGAAGCAAGAAAAAAATTGGCACCCCAATCCAGCCTATGGAACCCCCTCTTTCATCCCTTAAAAAGCCAAAAAAACAGATTTAATTATCCTAAAAATTCATTTTTACTTACGCACACGATTTTTTTTGCTTCAATCATTATTTGCAACCCCAAGAAGCAAATAAAAAATTGGCACCCCAATCTAGCCTATGGAACCCCCTCTTTCATCCCTTAAGAAGCCAAAAAAACACATTTAATTATCCTAAAAATCCATTTTCACATACGCACACGATTTTTTTTGCTTAAATCGTTATTTGCAACCCCAAGAAGCAAGAAAAAAATTGGCACCCCAATCCAGCCTATGGATCCCCCTCTTTCATCCCTTAAAAAGCCAAAAAAACAGATTTAATTATCCTAAAAATCCATTTTTACTTACGCACACGATTTTTTTTGCTTCAATCATTATTTGCAACCCCAAGAAGCAAATAAAAAATTGGCACCCCAATCTAGCCTATGGAACCCCCTCTTTCATCCCTTAAGAAGCCAAAAAAACACATTTAATTATCCTAAAAATCCATTTTCACATACGCACACGATTTTTTTTGCTTAAATCGTTATTTGCAACCCCAAGAAGCAAGAAAAAAATTGGCACCCCAATCCAGCCTATGGATCCCCCTCTTTCATCCCTTAAAAAGCCAAAAAAACAGATTTAATTATCCTAAAAATCCATTTTTACTTACGCACACGATTTTTTTTGCTTCAATCATTATCTGCAACCCCAAGAAGCAAATAAAAAATTGGCACCCCAATCTAGCCTATGGAACCCCCTCTTTCATCCCTTAAGAAGCCAAAAAAACACATTTAATTATCCTAAAAATCCATTTTCACATACGCACACGATTTTTTTTGCTTAAATCGTTATTTGCAACCCCAAGAAGCAAGAAAAAAATTGGCACCCCAATCCAGCCTATGGAACCCCCTCTTTCATCCCTTAAAAAGCCAAAAAAACAGATTTAATTATCCTAAAAATCCATTTTTACTTACGCACACGATTTTTTTTGCTTCAATCATTATTTGCTACCCCAAGAAGCAAATAAAAAATTGGCACCCCAATCCAGCCTATGGATCCCCCTCTTTCATCCCTTAAAAAGCCAAAAAAACAGATTTAATTATCCTAAAAATCCATTTTTACTTACGCACACGATTTTTTTTGCTTCAATCATTATTTGCAACCCCAAGAAGCAAATATAAAATTGGCACCCCAATCTAGCCTATGGAACCCCCTCTTTCATCCCTTAAGAAGCCAAAAAAACACATTTAATTATCCTAAAAATCCATTTTCACATACGCACACGATTTTTTTTGCTTAAATCGTTATTTGCAACCCCAAAAAGCAAGAAAAAAATTGGCACCCCAATCCAGCCTATGGAACCCCCTCTTTCATCCCTTAAGAAGCCAAAAAAACACATTTAATTATCCTAAAAATCCATTTTCACATACGCACACGATTTTTTTTGCTTAAATCGTTATTTGCAACCCCAAGAAGCAAGAAAAAAATTGGCACCCCAATCCAGCCTATGGATCCCCCTCTTTCATCCCTTAAAAAGCCAAAAAAACAGATTTAATTATCCTAAAAATCCATTTTTACTTACGCACACGATTTTTTTTGCTTCAATCATTATTTGCAACCCCAAGAAGCAAATAAAAAATTGGCACCCCAATCTAGCCTATGGAACCCCCTCTTTCATCCCTTAAGAAGCCAAAAAAACACATTTAATTATCCTAAAAATCCATTTTCACATACGCACACGATTTTTTTTGCTTAAATCGTTATTTGCAACCCCAAGAAGCAAGAAAAAAATTGGCACCCCAATCCAGCCTATGGAACCCCCTCTTTCATCCCTTAAAAAGCCAAAAAAACAGATTTAATTATCCTAAAAATCCATTTTCACTTACGCACACGATTTTTTTTGCTTAAATCGTTATTTGCAACCCCAAGAAACAAGAAAAAAATTGGCACCCCAATCCAGCCTATGGATCCCCCTCTTTCATCCCTTAAAAAGCCAAAAAAACAGATTTAATTATCCTAAAAATCCATTTTTACTTACGCACACGATTTTTTTTGCTTCAATCATTATCTGCAACCCCAAGAAGCAAATAAAAAATTGGCACCCCAATCTAGCCTATGGAACCCCCTCTTTCATCCCTTAAGAAGCCAAAAAAACACATTTAATTATCCTAAAAATCCATTTTCACATACGCACACGATTTTTTTTGCTTAAATCGTTATTTGCAACCCCAAGAAGCAAGAAAAAAATTGGCACCCCAATCCAGCCTATGGAACCCCCTCTTTCATCCCTTAAAAAGCCAAAAAAACAGATTTAATTATCCTAAAAATTCATTTTTACTTACGCACACGATTTTTTTTGCTTCAATCATTATTTGCAACCCCAAGAAGCAAATAAAAAATTGGCACCCCAATCTAGCCTATGGAACCCCCTCTTTCATCCCTTAAGAAGCCAAAAAAACACATTTAATTATCCTAAAAATCCATTTTCACATACGCACACGATTTTTTTTGCTTAAATCGTTATTTGCAACCCCAAGAAGCAAGAAAAAAATTGGCACCCCAATCCAGACTATGGATCCCCTTCTTTCATCCCTTAAAAAGCCAAAAAAACAGATTTAATTATCCTAAAAATCCATTTTTACTTACGCACACGATTTTTTTTGCTTCAATCATTATTTGCAACCCCAAGAAGCAAATAAAAAATTGGCACCCCAATCTAGCCTATGGAACCCCCTCTTTCATCCCTTAAGAAGCCAAAAAAACACATTTAATTATCCTAAAAATCCATTTTCACATACGCACACGATTTTTTTTGCTTAAATCGTTATTTGCAACCCCAAGAAGCAAGAAAAAAATTGGCACCCCAATCCAGACTATGGATCCCCCTCTTTCATCCCTTAAAAAGCCAAAAAAACAGATTTAATTATCCTAAAAATCCATTTTTACTTACGCACACGATTTTTTTTGCTTCAATCATTATTTGCAACCCCAAGAAGCAAATAAAAAATTGGCACCCCAATCTAGCCTATGGAACCCCCTCTTTCATCCCTTAAGAAGCCAAAAAAACACATTTAATTATCCTAAAAATCCATTTTCACATACGCACACGATTTTTTTTGCTTAAATCGTTATTTGCAACCCCAAGAAGCAAGAAAAAAATTGGCACCCCAATCCAGCCTATGGAACCCCCTCTTTCATCCCTTAAGAAGCCAAAAAAACACATTTAATTATCCTAAAAATCCATTTTCACATACGCACACGATTTTTTTTGCTTAAATCGTTATTTGCAACCCCAAGAAGCAAGAAAAAAATTGGCACCCCAATCCAGCCTATGGATCCCCCTCTTTCATCCCTTAAAAAGCCAAAAAAACAGATTTAATTATCCTAAAAATCCATTTTTACTTACGCACACGATTTTTTTTGCTTCAATCATTATTTGCAACCCCAAGAAGCAAATAAAAAATTGGCACCCCAATCTAGCCTATGGAACCCCCTCTTTCATCCCTTAAGAAGCCAAAAAAAACACATTTAATTATCCTAAAAATCCATTTTCACATACGCACACGATTTTTTTTGCTTAAATCGTTATTTGCAACCCCAAGAAGCAAGAAAAAAATTGGCACCCCAATCCAGCCTATGGAACCCCCTCTTTCATCCCTTAAAAAGCCAAAAAAACAGATTTAATTATCCTAAAAATCCATTTTCACTTACGCACACGATTTTTTTTGCTTCAATCGTTATTTGCAACCCCAAAAGACGAGAAAAAAAGTTGCACCCCAATCCAGCCTATGGAACCCCCTTCTTCATCCCTTAAGAAGCCAAAAAAACAGATTTAATTATCCTAAAAATCCATTTTCACATACGCACACGATTTTTTTTGCTTAAATCGTTATTTGCAACCCCAAGAAGCAAGAAAAAAATTGGCACCCCAATCCAGCCTATGGAACCCCCTCTTTCATCCCTTAAAAAGCCAAAAAAACAGATTTAATTATCCTAAAAATCCATTTTTACTTACGCACACGATTTTTTTTGCTTCAATCATTATTTGCAACCCCAAGAAGCAAATAAAAAATTGGCACCCCAATCTAGCCTATGGAACCCCCTCTTTCATCCCTTAAGAAGCCAAAAAAACACATTTAATTATCCTAAAAATCCATTTTCACATACGCACACGATTTTTTTTGCTTAAATCGTTATTTGCAACCCCAAGAAGCAAGAAAAAAATTGGCACCCCAATCCAGCCTATGGAACCCCCTCTTTCATCCCTTAAAAAGCCAAAAAAACAGATTTAATTATCCTAAAAATCCATTTTTACTTACGCACACGATTTTTTTTGCTTCAATCATTATTTGCAACCCCAAGAAGCAAATAAAAAATTGGCACCCCAATCTAGCCTATGGATCCCCCTCTTTCATCCCTTAAGAAGCCAAAAAAACACATTTAATTATCCTAAAAATCCATTTTCACATACGCACACGATTTTTTTTGCTTAAATCGTTATTTGCAACCCCAAGAAGCAAGAAAAAAATTGGCACCCCAATCCAGCCTATGGATCCCCCTCTTTCATCCCTTAAAAAGCCAAAAAAACAGATTTAATTATCCTAAAAATCCATTTTTACTTACGCACACGATTTTTTTTGCTTCAATCATTATTTGCAACCCCAAGAAGCAAATAAAAAATTGGCACCCCAATCTAGCCTATG
This sequence comes from Ganaspis brasiliensis, assembly GCA_037103525.1. Taxonomy (NCBI): domain Eukaryota; kingdom Metazoa; phylum Arthropoda; class Insecta; order Hymenoptera; family Figitidae; genus Ganaspis; species Ganaspis brasiliensis. The sequence continues at coordinate 392,581 of JAZKLR010000721.1, forward strand.
GAACCCCCTCTTTCATCCCTTAAGAAGCCAAAAAAACACATTTAATTATCCTAAAAATCCATTTTCACATACGCACACGATTTTTTTTGCTTAAATCGTTATTTGCAACCCCAAGAAGCAAGAAAAAAATTGGCACCCCAATCCAGCCTATGGAACCCCCTCTTTCATCCCTTAAAAAGCCAAAAAAACAGATTTAATTATCCTAAAAATACATTTTCACTTACGCACACGATTTTTTTTGCTTCAATCGTTATTTGCAACCCCAAAAGACGAGAAAAAAAGTTGCACCCCAATCCAGCCTATGGAACCCCCTTCTTCATCCCTTAAGAAGCCAAAAAAACAGATTTAATTATCCTAAAAATCCATTTTCACATACGCACACGATTTTTTTTGCTTAAATCGTTATTTGCAACCCCAAGAAGCAAGAAAAAAATTGGCACCCCAATCCAGCCTATGGAACCCCCTCTTTCATCCCTTAAAAAGCCAAAAAAACAGATTTAATTATCCTAAAAATCCATTTTCACTTACGCACACGATTTTTTTTGCTTCAATCGTTATTTGCAACCCCAAAAGACGAGAAAAAAAGTTGCACCCCAATCCAGCCTATGGAACCCCCTTCTTCATCCCTTAAGAAGCCAAAAAAACAGATTTAATTATCCTAAAAATCCATTTTCACATACGCACACGATTTTTTTTGCTTAAATCGTTATTTGCAACCCCAAGAAGCAAGAAAAAAATTGGCACCCCAATCCAGCCTATGGAACCCCCTCTTTCATCCCTTAAAAAGCCAAAAAAACAGATTTAATTATCCTAAAAATCCATTTTTACTTACGCACACAATTTTTTTGGCTTCAATCATTATTTGCAACCCCAAGAAGCAAATAAATAATTGGCACCCCAATCTAGCCTATGGAACCCCCTCTTTCATCCCTTAAGAAGCCAAAAAAACACATTTAATTATCCTAAAAATCCATTTTCACATACGCACACGATTTTTTTTGCTTAAATCGTTATTTGCAACCCCAAGAAGCAAGAAAAAAATTGGCACCCCAATCCAGACTATGGATCCCCTTCTTTCATCCCTTAAAAAGCCAAAAAAACAGATTTAATTATCCTAAAAATCCATTTTTACTTACGCACACGATTTTTTTTGCTTCAATCATTATTTGCAACCCCAAGAAGCAAATAAAAAATTGGCACCCCAATCTAGCCTATGGAACCCCCTCTTTCATCCCTTAAGAAGCCAAAAAAACACATTTAATTATCCTAAAAATCCATTTTCACATACGCACACGATTTTTTTTGCTTAAATCGTTATTTGCAACCCCAAGAAGCAAGAAAAAAATTGGCACCCCAATCCAGACTATGGATCCCCCTCTTTCATCCCTTAAAAAGCCAAAAAAACAGATTTAATTATCCTAAAAATCCATTTTTACTTACGCACACGATTTTTTTTGCTTCAATCATTATTTGCAACCCCAAGAAGCAAAAAAAAAATTGGCACCCCAATCTAGCCTATGGAACCCCCTCTTTCATCCCTTAAGAAGCCAAAAAAACACATTTAATTATCCTAAAAATCCATTTTCACATACGCACACGATTTTTTTTGCTTAAATCGTTATTTGCAACCCCAAGAAGCAAGAAAAAAATTGGCACCCCAATCCAGCCTATGGAACCCCCTCTTTCATCCCTTAAGAAGCCAAAAAAACACATTTAATTATCCTAAAAATCCATTTTCACATACGCACACGATTTTTTTTGCTTAAATCGTTATTTGCAACCCCAAGAAGCAAGAAAAAAATTGGCACCCCAATCCAGCCTATGGATCCCCCTCTTTCATCCCTTAAAAAGCCAAAAAAACAGATTTAATTATCCTAAAAATCCATTTTTACTTACGCACACGATTTTTTTTGCTTCAATCATTATTTGCAACCCCAAGAAGCAAATAAAAAATTGGCACCCCAATCTAGCCTATGGAACCCCCTCTTTCATCCCTTAAGAAGCCAAAAAAAACACATTTAATTATCCTAAAAATCCATTTTCACATACGCACACGATTTTTTTTGCTTAAATCGTTATTTGCAACCCCAAAAGACGAGAAAAAAAGTTGCACCCCAATCCAGCCTATGGAACCCCCTTCTTCATCCCTTAAGAAGCCAAAAAAACAGATTTAATTATCCTAAAAATCCATTTTCACTTACGCACACGATTTTTTTTGCTTCAATCGTTATTTTGCAACCCCAAAAGACGAGAAAAAAAGTTGCACCCCAATCCAGCCTATGGAACCCCCTTCTTCATCCCTTAAGAAGCCAAAAAAACAGATTTAATTATCCTAAAAATCCATTTTCACTTACGCACACGATTTTTTTTGCTTCAATCGTTATTTGCAACCCCAAAAGACGAGAAAAAAAGTTGCACCCCAATCCAGCCTATGGAACCCCCTTCTTCATCCCTTAAGAAGCCAAAAAAACAGATTTAATTATCCTAAAAATCCATTTTCACATACGCACACGATTTTTTTTGCTTAAATCGTTATTTGCAACCCCAAGAAGCAAGAAAAAAATTGGCACCCCAATCCAGCCTATGGAACCCCCTCTTTCATCCCTTAAAAAGCCAAAAAAACAGATTTAATTATCCTAAAAATCCATTTTTACTTACGCACACGATTTTTTTTGCTTCAATCATTATTTGCAACCCCAAGAAGCAAATAAAAAATTGGCACCCCAATCTAGCCTATGGAACCCCCTCTTTCATCCCTTAAGAAGCCAAAAAAACACATTTAATTATCCTAAAAATCCATTTTCACATACGCACACGATTTTTTTTGCTTAAATCGTTATTTGCAACCCCAAGAAGCAAGAAAAAAATTGGCACCCCAATCCAGCCTATGGAACCCCCTCTTTCATCCCTTAAAAAGCCAAAAAAACAGATTTAATTATCCTAAAAATCCATTTTTACTTACGCACACGATTTTTTTTGCTTCAATCATTATTTGCAACCCCAAGAAGCAAATAAAAAATTGGCACCCCAATCTAGCCTATGGATCCCCCTCTTTCATCCCTTAAGAAGCCAAAAAAACACATTTAATTATCCTAAAAATCCATTTTCACATACGCACACGATTTTTTTTGCTTAAATCGTTATTTGCAACCCCAAGAAGCAAGAAAAAAATTGGCACCCCAATCCAGCCTATGGATCCCCCTCTTTCATCCCTTAAAAAGCCAAAAAAACAGATTTAATTATCCTAAAAATCCATTTTTACTTACGCACACGATTTTTTTTGCTTCAATCATTATTTGCAACCCCAAGAAGCAAATAAAAAATTGGCACCCCAATCTAGCCTATGGAACCCCCTCTTTCATCCCTTAAGAAGCCAAAAAAACACATTTAATTATCCTAAAAATCCATTTTCACATACGCACACGATTTTTTTTGCTTAAATCGTTATTTGCAACCCCAAGAAGCAAGAAAAAAATTGGCACCCCAATCCAGCCTATGGAACCCCCTCTTTCATCCCTTAAAAAGCCAAAAAAACAGATTTAATTATCCTAAAAATACATTTTCACTTACGCACACGATTTTTTTTGCTTCAATCGTTATTTGCAACCCCAAAAGACGAGAAAAAAAGTTGCACCCCAATCCAGCCTATGGAACCCCCTTCTTCATCCCTTAAGAAGCCAAAAAAACAGATTTAATTATCCTAAAAATCCATTTTCACATACGCACACGATTTTTTTTGCTTAAATCGTTATTTGCAACCCCAAGAAGCAAGAAAAAAATTGGCACCCCAATCCAGCCTATGGAACCCCCTCTTTCATCCCTTAAAAAGCCAAAAAAACAGATTTAATTATCCTAAAAATCCATTTTTACTTACGCACACGATTTTTTTTGCTTCAATCATTATTTGCAACCCCAAGAAGCAAATAAAAAATTGGCACCCCAATCTAGCCTATGGAACCCCCTCTTTCATCCCTTAAGAAGCCAAAAAAACACATTTAATTATCCTAAAAATCCATTTTCACATACGCACACGATTTTTTTTGCTTAAATCGTTATTTGCAACCCCAAGAAGCAAGAAAAAAATTGGCACCCCAATCCAGCCTATGGAACCCCCTCTTTCATCCCTTAAAAAGCCAAAAAAACAGATTTAATTATCCTAAAAATCCATTTTTACTTACGCACACGATTTTTTTTGCTTCAATCATTATTTGCAACCCCAAGAAGCAAATAAAAAATTGGCACCCCAATCTAGCCTATGGAACCCCCTCTTTCATCCCTTAAGAAGCCAAAAAAACACATTTAATTATCCTAAAAATCCATTTTCACATACGCACACGATTTTTTTTGCTTAAATCGTTATTTGAAACCCCAAGAAGCAAGAAAAAAATTGGCACCCCAATCCAGCCTATGGAACCCCCTCTTTCATCCCTTAAAAAGCCAAAAAAACAGATTTAATTATCCTAAAAATACATTTTCACTTACGCACACGATTTTTTTTGCTTAAATCATTATTTGCAACCCCAAGAAGCAAATAAAAAATTAGCACCCCAATCTAGCCTATGCAACCCCCTCTTTCATCCCTTAAAAAGCCAAAAAAACAGATTTAATTATCCTAAAAATCCATTTTTACTTACGCACACGATTTTTTTTGCTTCAATCATTATTTGCAACCCCAAGAAGCAAATAAAAAATTGGCACCCCAATCTAGCCTATGGAACCCCCTCTTTCATCCCTTAAGAAGCCAAAAAAACAGATTTAATTATCCTAAAAATCCATTTTCACTTACGCACACGATTTTTTTTGCTTAAATCGTTATTTGCAACCCCAAGAAGCAAATAAAAAATTGGCACCCCAATCTAGCCTATGCAACCCCCTCTTTCATCCCTTAAAAAGCCAAAAAAACAGATTTAATTATCCTAAAAATCCATTTTCACTTACGCACACGATTTTTTTTGCTTCAATCGTTATTTGCAACCCCAAAAGACGAGAAAAAAAGTTGCACCCCAATCCAGCCTATGGAACCCCCTTCTTCATCCCTTAAGAAGCCAAAAAAACAGATTTAATTATCCTAAAAATCCATTTTCACATACGCACACGATTTTTTTTGCTTAAATCGTTATTTGCAACCCCAAGAAGCAAGAAAAAAATTGGCACCCCAATCCAGCCTATGGAACCCCCTCTTTCATCCCTTAAAAAGCCAAAAAAACAGATTTAATTATCCTAAAAATCCATTTTTACTTACGCACACAATTTTTTTGGCTTCAATCATTATTTGCAACCCCAAGAAGCAAATAAATAATTGGCACCCCAATCTAGCCTATGGAACCCCCTCTTTCATCCCTTAAGAAGCCAAAAAAACACATTTAATTATCCTAAAAATCCATTTTCACATACGCACACGATTTTTTTTGCTTAAATCGTTATTTGCAACCCCAAGAAGCAAGAAAAAAATTGGCACCCCAATCCAGCCTATGGATCCCCCTCTTTCATCCCTTAAAAAGCCAAAAAAACAGATTTAATTATCCTAAAAATCCATTTTTACTTACGCACACGATTTTTTTTGCTTCAATCATTATTTGCAACCCCAAGAAGCAAATAAAAAATTGGCACCCCAATCTAGCCTATGGAACCCCCTCTTTCATCCCTTAAGAAGCCAAAAAAACACATTTAATTATCCTAAAAATCCATTTTCACATACGCACACGATTTTTTTTGCTTAAATCGTTATTTGCAACCCCAAGAAGCAAGAAAAAAATTGGCACCCCAATCCAGCCTATGGAACCCCCTCTTTCATCCCTTAAAAAGCCAAAAAAACAGATTTAATTATCCTAAAAATACATTTTCACTTACGCACACGATTTTTTTTGCTTCAATCGTTATTTGCAACCCCAAAAGACAAGAAAAAAAGTTGCACCCCAATCCAGCCTATGGAACCCCCTTCTTCATCCCTTAAGAAGCCAAAAAAACAGATTTAATTATCCTAAAAATCCATTTTCACATACGCACACGATTTTTTTTTGCTTAAATCGTTATTTGCAACCCCAAGAAGCAAGAAAAAAATTGGCACCCCAATCCAGCCTATGGAACCCCCTCTTTCATCCTTTAAAAAGCCAAAAAAACAGATTTAATTATCCTAAAAATCCATTTTTACTTACGCACACGATTTTTTTTGCTTCAATCATTATTTGCAACCCCAAGAAGCAAATAAAAAATTGGCACCCCAATCTAGCCTATGGAACCCCCTCTTTCATCCCTTAAGAAGCCAAAAAAACACATTTAATTATCCTAAAAATCCATTTTCACATACGCACACGATTTTTTTTGCTTAAATCGTTATTTGCAACCCCAAGAAGCAAGAAAAAAATTGGCACCCCAATCCAGCCTATGGAACCCCCTCTTTCATCCCTTAAAAAGCCAAAAAAACAGATTTAATTATCCTAAAAATCCATTTTTACTTACGCACATGATTTTTTTTGCTTTAATCATTATTTGCAACCCCAAGAAGCAAATAAAAAATTGGCACCCCAATCTAGCCTATGGAACCCCCTCTTTCATCCCTTAAGAAGCCAAAAAAACACATTTAATTATCCTAAAAATCCATTTTCACATACGCACACGATTTTTTTTGCTTAAATCGTTATTTTCAACCCCAAGAAGCAAGAAAAAAATAGGCACCCCAATCCAGCCTATGGAACCCCCTCTTTCATCCCTTAAAAAGCCAAAAAAACAGATTTAATTATCCTAAAAATACATTTTCACTTACGCACACGATTTTTTTTGCTTAAATCATTATTTGCAACCCCAAGAAGCAAATAAAAAATTAGCACCCCAATCTAGCCTATGCAACCCCCTCTTTCATCCCTTAAAATGCCAAAAAAACAGATTTAATTATCCTAAAAATCCATTTTTACTTACGCACACGATTTTTTTTGCTTCAATCATTATTTGCAACCCCAAGAAGCAAATAAAAAATTGGCACCCCAATCTAGCCTATGGAACCCCCTCTTTCATCCCTTAAGAAGCCAAAAAAACAGATTTAATTATCCTAAAAATCCATTTTCACTTACGCACACGATTTTTTTTGCTTCAATCGTTATTTGCAACCCCAAAAGACGAGAAAAAAAGTTGCACCCCAATCCAGCCTATGGAACCCCCTTCTTCATCCCTTAAGAAGCCAAAAAAACAGATTTAATTATCCTAAAAATCCATTTTCACATACGCACACGATTTTTTTTGCTTAAATCGTTATTTGCAACCCCAAGAAGCAAGAAAAAAATTGGCACCCCAATCCAGCCTATGGAACCCCCTCTTTCATCCCTTAAAAAGCCAAAAAAACAGATTTAATTATCCTAAAAATCCATTTTTACTTACGCACACGATTTTTTTTGCTTCAATCATTATTTGCAACCCCAAGAAGCAAATAAATAATTGGCACCCCAATCTAGCCTATGGAACCCCCTCTTTCATCCCTTAAGAAGCCAAAAAAACACATTTAATTATCCTAAAAATCCATTTTCACATACGCACACGATTTTTTTTGCTTAAATCGTTATTTGCAACCCTAAGAAGCAAGAAAAAAATTGGCACCCCAATCCAGCCTATGGATCCCCCTCTTTCATCCCTTAAAAAGCCAAAAAAACAGATTTAATTATCCTAAAAATCCATTTTTACTTACGCACACGATTTTTTTTGCTTCAATCATTATTTGCAACCCCAAGAAGCAAATAAAAAATTGGCACCCCAATCTAGCCTATGGAACCCCCTCTTTCATCCCTTAAGAAGCCAAAAAAACACATTTAATTATCCTAAAAATCCATTTTCACATACGCACACGATTTTTTTTGCTTAAATCGTTATTTGCAACCCCAAGAAGCAAGAAAAAAATTGGCACCCCAATCCAGCCTATGGAACCCCCTCTTTCATCCCTTAAAATGCCAAAAAAACAGATTTAATTATCCAAAAAATCCATTTTCACATACGCACACGATTTTTTTTGCTTAAATCGTTATTTGCAACCCTAAGAAGCAAGAAAAAAATTGGCACCCCAATCCAGCCTATGGATCCCCCTCTTTCATCCCTTAAAAAGCCAAAAAAACAGATTTAATTATCCTAAAAATCCATTTTTACTTACGCACACGATTTTTTTTGCTTCAATCATTATTTGCAACCCCAAGAAGCAAATAAAAAATTGGCACCCCAATCTAGCCTATGGAACCCCCTCTTTCATCCCTTAAGAAGCCAAAAAAACACATTTAATTATCCTAAAAATCCATTTTCACATACGCACACGATTTTTTTTGCTTAAATCGTTATTTGCAACCCCAAGAAGCAAGAAAAAAATTGGCACCCCAATCCAGCCTATGGAACCCCCTCTTTCATCCCTTAAAAAGGCAAAAAAACAGATTTAATTATCCTAAAAATCCATTTTTACTTACGCACACGATTTTTTTTGCTTCAATCATTATTTGCAACCCCAAGAAGCAAATAAAAAATTGGCACCCCAATCCAGCCTATGGAACCCCCTCTTTCATCCCTTAAGAAGCCAAAAAAACAGATTTAATTATCCTAAAAATCCATTTTCACTTACGCACACGATTTTTTTTGCTCAAATCGTTATTTGCAACCCCAAGAAGCAAATAAAAAATTAGCACCCCAATCCAGCCTATGGAACCCCCTCTTTCATCCCTTAAAAAGCCAAAAAAACAGATTTAATTATCCTAAAAATACATTTTCACTTACGCACACGATTTTTTTTGCTTAAATCATTATTTGCAACCCCAAGAAGCAAATAAAAAATTGGCACCCCAATCTAGCCTATGGAACCCCCTCTTTCATCCCTTAAGAAGCCAAAAAAACACATTTAATTATCCTAAAAATCCATTTTCACATACGCACACGATTTTTTTTGCTTAAATCGTTATTTGCAACCCCAAGAAGCAAGAAAAAAATAGGCACCCCAATCCAGCCTATGGAACCCCCTCTTTCATCCCTTAAAAAGCCAAAAAAACAGATTTAATTATCCTAAAAATCCATTTTTACTTACGCACACGATTTTTTTTGCTTCAATCATTATTTGCAACCCCAAGAAGCAAATAAAAAATTGGCACCCCAATCTAGCCTATGGAACCCCCTCTTTCATCCCTTAAGAAGCCAAAAAAACACATTTAATTATCCTAAAAATCCATTTTCACATACGCACACGATTTTTTTTGCTTAAATCGTTATTTGCAACCCCAAGAAGCAAGAAAAAAATAGGCACCCCAATCCAGCCTATGGAACCCCCTCTTTCATCCCTTAAAAAGCCAAAAAAACAGATTTAATTATCCTAAAAATACATTTTCACTTACGCACACGATTTTTTTTGCTTAAATCATTATTTGCAACCCCAAGAAGCAAATAAAAAATTAGCACCCCAATCTAGCCTATGCAACCCCCTCTTTCATCCCTTAAAAAGCCAAAAAAACAGATTTAATTATCCTAAAAATCCATTTTTACTTACGCACACGATTTTTTTTGCTTCAATCATTATTTGCAACCCCAAGAAGCAAATAAAAAATTGGCACTCCAATCTAGCCTATAGAACCCCCTCTTTCATCCCTTAAGAAGCCAAAAAAACAGATTTAATTATCCTAAAAATCCATTTTCACTTACGCACACGATTTTTTTTGCTTAAATCGTTATTTGCAACCCCAAGAAGCAAATAAAAAATTGGCACCCCAATCTAGCCTATGCAACCCCCTCTTTCATCCCTTAAAAAGCCAAAAAAACAGATTTAATTATCCTAAAAATCCATTTTCACTTACGCACACGATTTTTTTTGCTTCAATCGTTATTTGCAACCCCAAAAGACGAGAAAAAAAGTTGCACCCTAATCCAGCCTATGGAACCCCCTTCTTCATCCCTTAAGAAGCCAAAAAAACAGATTTAATTATCCTAAAAATCCATTTTCACATACGCACACGATTTTTTTTGCTTAAATCGTTATTTGCAACCCCAAGAAGCAAGAAAAAAATTGGCACCCCAATCCAGCCTATGGAACCCCCTCTTTCATCCCTTAAAAAGCCAAAAAAACAGATTTAATTATCCTAAAAATCCATTTTTACTTACGCACACGATTTTTTTTGCTTCAATCATTATTTGCAACCCCAAGAAGCAAATAAATAATTGGCACCCCAATCTAGCCTATGGAACCCCCTCTTTCATCCCTTAAGAAGCCAAAAAAACACATTTAATTATCCTAAAAATCCATTTTCACATACGCACACGATTTTTTTTGCTTAAATCGTTATTTGCAACCCTAAGAAGCAAGAAAAAAATTGGCACCCCAATCCAGCCTATGGATCCCCCTCTTTCATCCCTTAAAAAGCCAAAAAAACAGATTTAATTATCCTAAAAATCCATTTTTACTTACGCACACGATTTTTTTTGCTTCAATCATTATTTGCAACCCCAAGAAGCAAATAAAAAATTGGCACTCCAATCTAGCCTATGGAACCCCCTCTTTCATCCCTTAAGAAGCCAAAAAAACAGATTTAATTATCCTAAAAATCCATTTTCACTTACGCACACGATTTTTTTTGCTTAAATCGTTATTTGCAACCCCAAGAAGCAAATAAAAAATTGGCACCCCAATCTAGCCTATGCAACCCCCTCTTTCATCCCTTAAAAAGCCAAAAAAACAGATTTAATTATCCTAAAAATCCATTTTCACTTACGCACACGATTTTTTTTGCTTCAATCGTTATTTGCAACCCCAAAAGACGAGAAAAAAAGTTGCACCCCAATCCAGCCTATGGAACCCCCTTCTTCATCCCTTAAGAAGCCAAAAAAACAGATTTAATTATCCTAAAAATCCATTTTCACATACGCACACGATTTTTTTTGCTTAAATCGTTATTTGCAACCCCAAGAAGCAAGAAAAAAATTGGCACCCCAATCCAGCCTATGGAACCCCCTCTTTCATCCCTTAAAAAGCCAAAAAAACAGATTTAATTATCCTAAAAATCCATTTTTACTTACGCACACGATTTTTTTTGCTTCAATCATTATTTGCAACCCCAAGAAGCAAATAAATAATTGGCACCCCAATCTAGCCTATGGAACCCCCTCTTTCATCCCTTAAGAAGCCAAAAAAACACATTTAATTATCCTAAAAATCCATTTTCACATACGCACACGATTTTTTTTGCTTAAATCGTTATTTGCAACCCTAAGAAGCAAGAAAAAAATTGGCACCCCAATCCAGCCTATGGATCCCCCTCTTTCATCCCTTAAAAAGCCAAAAAAACAGATTTAATTATCCTAAAAATCCATTTTTACTTACGCACACGATTTTTTTTGCTTCAATCATTATTTGCAACCCCAAGAAGCAAATAAAAAATTGGCACCCCAATCTAGCCTATGGAACCCCCTCTTTCATCCCTTAAGAAGCCAAAAAAACACATTTAATTATCCTAAAAATCCATTTTCACATACGCACACGATTTTTTTTGCTTAAATCGTTATTTGCAACCCCAAGAAGCAAGAAAAAAATTGGCACCCCAATCCAGCCTATGGAACCCCCTCTTTCATCCCTTAAAATGCCAAAAAAACAGATTTAATTATCCTAAAAATACATTTTCACTTACGCACACGATTTTTTTTGCTTAAATCATTATTTGCAACCCCAAGAAGCAAATAAAAAATTAGCACCCCAATCTAGCCTATGCAACCCCCTCTTTCATCCCTTAAAAAGCCAAAAAAACAGATTTAATTATCCTAAAAATCCATTTTTACTTACGCACACGATTTTTTTTGCTTCAATCATTATTTGCAACCCCAAGAAGCAAATAAAAAATTGGCACCCCAATCTAGCCTATGGAACCCCCTCTTTCATCCCTTAAGAAGCCAAAAAAACAGATTTAATTATCCTAAAAATCCATTTTCACTTACGCACACGATTTTTTTTGCTTAAATCGTTATTTGCAACTCCAAGAAGCAAATAAAAAATTGGCACCCCAATCCAGCCTATGGAACCCCCTCTTTCATCCCTTAAAAAGCCAAAAAAACAGATTTAATTATCCTAAAAATACATTTTCACTTACGCACACGATTTTTTTGCTTAAATCATTATTTGCAACCCCAAGAAGCAAATAAAAAATTGGCACCCCGATCTAGCCTATGCAACCCCCTCTTTCATCCCTTAAAAAGCCAAAAAAACAGATTTAATTATCCTAAAAATCCATTTTCACTTACGCACACGATTTTTTTTGCTTCAATCGTTATTTGCAACCCCAAAAGACGAGAAAAAAAGTTGCACCCCAATCCAGCCTATGGAACCCCCTTCTTCATCCCTTAAGAAGCCAAAAAAACAGATTGAATTATCCTAAAAATCCATTTTCACATACGCACACGATTTTTTTTGCTTAAATCGTTATTTGCAACCCCAAGAAGCAAGAAAAAAATTGGCACCCCAATCCAGCCTATGGAACCCCCTCTTTCATCCCTTAAAAAGCCAAAAAAACAGATTTAATTATCCTAAAAATCCATTTTTACTTACGCACACGATTTTTTTTGCTTCAATCATTATTTGCAACCCCAAAAAGCAAATAAAAAATTGGCACCCCAATCTAGCCTATGGAACCCCCTCTTTCATCCCTTAAGAAGCCAAAAAAACACATTTAATTATCCTAAAAATCCATTTTCACATACGCACACGATTTTTTTTGCTTAAATCGTTATTTGCAACCCCAAGAAGCAAGAAAAAAATTGGCACCCCAATCCAGCCTATGGATCCCCCTCTTTCATCCCTTAAAAAGCCAAAAAAACAGATTTAATTATCCTAAAAATCCATTTTTACTTACGCACACGATTTTTTTTGCTTCAATCATTATTTGCAACCCCAAGAAGCAAATAAAAAATTGGCACCCCAATCTAGCCTATGGAACCCCCTCTTTCATCCCTTAAGAAGCCAAAAAAACACATTTAATTATCCTAAAAATCCATTTTCACATACGCACACGATTTTTTTTGCTTAAATCGTTATTTGCAACCCCAAGAAGCAAGAAAAAAATTGGCACCCCAATCCAGCCTATGGAACCCCCTCTTTCATCCCTTAAAAAGCCAAAAAAACAGATTTAATTATCCTAAAAATCCATTTTCACTTACGCACACGATTTTTTTTGCTTCAATCGTTATTTGCAACCCCAAAAGACGAGAAAAAAAGTTGCACCCCAATCCAGCCTATGGAACCCCCTTCTTCATCCCTTAAGAAGCCAAAAAAACACATTTAATTATCCTAAAAATCCATTTTCACATACGCACACGATTTTTTTTGCTTAAATCGTTATTTGCAACCCCAAGAAGCAAGAAAAAAATAGGCACCCCAATCCAGCCTATGGAACCCCCTCTTTCATCCCTTAAAAAGCCAAAAAAACAGATTTAATTATCCTAAAAATACATTTTCACTTACGCACACGATTTTTTTTGCTTAAATCATTATTTGCAACCCCAAGAAGCAAATAAAAAATTAGCACCCCAATCTAGCCTATGCAACCCCCTCTTTCATCCCTTAAAAAGCCAAAAAAACAGATTTAATTATCCTAAAAATCCATTTTTACTTACGCACACGATTTTTTTTGCTTCAATCATTATTTGCAACCCCAAGAAGCAAATAAAAAATTGGCACTCCAATCTAGCCTATGGAACCCACTCTTTCATCCCTTAAGAAGCCAAAAAAACAGATTTAATTATCCTAAAAATCCATTTTCACTTACGCACACGATTTTTTTTGCTTAAATCGTTATTTGCAACCCCAAGAAGCAAATAAAAAATTGGCACCCCAATCTAGCCTATGCAACCCCCTCTTTCATCCCTTAAAAAGCCAAAAAAACAGATTTAATTATCCTAAAAATCCATTTTCACTTACGCACACGATTTTTTTTGCTTCAATCGTTATTTGCAACCCCAAAAGACGAGAAAAAAAGTTGCACCCCAATCCAGCCTATGGAACCCCCTTCTTCATCCCTTAAGAAGCCAAAAAAACAGATTTAATTATCCTAAAAATCCATTTTCACATACGCACACGATTTTTTTTGCTTAAATCGTTATTTGCAACCCCAAGAAGCAAGAAAAAAATTGGCACCCCAATCCAGCCTATGGAACCCCCTCTTTCATCCCTTAAAAAGCCAAAAAAACAGATTTAATTATCCTAAAAATCCATTTTTACTTACGCACACGATTTTTTTTGCTTCAATCATTATTTGCAACCCCAAGAAGCAAATAAATAATTGGCACCCCAATCTAGCCTATGGAACCCCCTCTTTCATCCCTTAAAAAGCCAAAAAAACAGATTTAATTATCCTAAAAATCCATTTTTACTTACGCACACGATTTTTTTTGCTTCAATCATTATTTGCAACCCCAAGAAGCAAATAAAAAATTGGCACTCCAATCTAGCCTATGGAACCCCCTCTTTCATCCCTTAAGAAGCCAAAAAAACAGATTTAATTATCCTAAAAATCCATTTTCACTTACGCACACGATTTTTTTTGCTTAAATCGTTATTTGCAACCCCAAGAAGCAAATAAAAAATTGGCACCCCAATCTAGCCTATGCAACCCCCTCTTTCATCCCTTAAAAAGCCAAAAAAACAGATTTAATTATCCTAAAAATCCATTTTCACTTACGCACACGATTTTTTTTGCTTCAATCGTTATTTGCAACCCCAAAAGACGAGAAAAAAAGTTGCACCCCAATCCAGCCTATGGAACCCCCTTCTTCATCCCTTAAGAAGCCAAAAAACAGATTTAATTATCCTAAAAATCCATTTTCACATACGCACATCGATTTTTTTTGCTTAAATCGTTATTTGCAACCCCAAGAAGCAAGAAAAAAATTGGCACCCCAATCCAGCCTATGGAACCCCCTCTTTCATCCCTTAAAAAGCCAAAAAAACAGATTTAATTATCCTAAAAATCCATTTTTACTTACGCACACGATTTTTTTTGCTTCAATCATTATTTGCAACCCCAAGAAGCAAATAAATAATTGGCACCCCAATCTAGCCTATGGAACCCCCTCTTTCATCC
Source organism: Ganaspis brasiliensis (assembly GCA_037103525.1). Lineage (NCBI taxonomy): Eukaryota > Metazoa > Arthropoda > Insecta > Hymenoptera > Figitidae > Ganaspis > Ganaspis brasiliensis. Next base: position 407,649 of record JAZKLR010000721.1, read on the forward strand.
CTTAAGAAGCCAAAAAAACACATTTAATTATCCTAAAAATCCATTTTCACATACGCACACGATTTTTTTTGCTTAAATCGTTATTTGCAACCCTAAGAAGCAAGAAAAAAATTGGCACCCCAATCCAGCCTATGGATCCCCCTCTTTCATCCCTTAAAAAGCCAAAAAAACAGATTTAATTATCCTAAAAATCCATTTTTACTTACGCACAACGATTTTTTTTGCTTCAATCATTATTTGCAACCCCAAGAAGCAAATAAAAAATTGGCACCCCAATCTAGCCTATGGAACCCCCTCTTTCATCCCTTAAGAAGCCAAAAAAACACATTTAATTATCCTAAAAATCCATTTTCACATACGCACACGATTTTTTTTGCTTAAATCGTTATTTGCAACCCCAAGAAGCAAGAAAAAAATTGGCACCCCAATCCAGCCTATGGAACCCCCTCTTTCATCCCTTAAAATGCCAAAAAAACAGATTTAATTATCCTAAAAATACATTTTCACTTACGCACACGATTTTTTTTGCTTAAATCATTATTTGCAACCCCAAGAAGCAAATAAAAAATTAGCACCCCAATCTAGCCTATGCAACCCCCTCTTTCATCCCTTAAAAAGCCAAAAAAACAGATTTAATTATCCTAAAAATCCATTTTTACTTACGCACACGATTTTTTTTGCTTCAATCATTATTTGCAACCCCAAGAAGCAAATAAAAAATTGGCACCCCAATCTAGCCTATGGAACCCCCTCTTTCATCCCTTAAAAAGCCAAAAAAACAGATTTAATTATCCTAAAAATCCATTTTCACTTACGCACACGATTTTTTTTGCTTCAATCGTTATTTGCAACCCCAAAAGACGAGAAAAAAAGTTGCACCCCAATCCAGCCTATGGAACCCCCTTCTTCATCCCTTAAGAAGCCAAAAAAACAGATTGAATTATCCTAAAAATCCATTTTCACATACGCACACGATTTTTTTTGCTTAAATCGTTATTTGCAACCCCAAGAAGCAAGAAAAAAATTGGCACTCCAATCCAGCCTATGGAACCCCCTCTTTCATCCCTTAAAAAGCCAAAAAAACAGATTTAATTATCCTAAAAATCCATTTTTACTTACGCACACGATTTTTTTTGCTTCAATCATTATTTGCAACCCCAAAAAGCAAATAAAAAATTGGCACCCCAATCTAGCCTATGGAACCCCCTCTTTCATCCCTTAAGAAGCCAAAAAAACACATTTAATTATCCTAAAAATCCATTTTCACATACGCACACGATTTTTTTTGCTTAAATCGTTATTTGCAACCCCAAGAAGCAAGAAAAAAATTGGCACCCCAATCCAGCCTATGGATCCCCCTCTTTCATCCCTTAAAAAGCCAAAAAAACAGATTTAATTATCCTAAAAATCCATTTTTACTTACGCACACGATTTTTTTTGCTTCAATCATTATTTGCAACCCCAAGAAGCAAATAAAAAATTGGCACCCCAATCTAGCCTATGGAACCCCCTCTTTCATCCCTTAAGAAGCCAAAAAAACACATTTAATTATCCTAAAAATCCATTTTCACATACGCACACGATTTTTTTTGCTTAAATCGTTATTTGCAACCCCAAGAAGCAAGAAAAAAATTGGCACCCCAATCCAGCCTATGGAACCCCCTCTTTCATCCCTTAAAAAGCCAAAAAAACAGATTTAATTATCCTAAAAATCCATTTTCACTTACGCACACGATTTTTTTTGCTTCAATCGTTATTTGCAACCCCAAAAGACGAGAAAAAAAGTTGCACCCCAATCCAGCCTATGGAACCCCCTTCTTCATCCCTTAAGAAGCCAAAAAAACACATTTAATTATCCTAAAAATCCATTTTCACATACGCACACGATTTT